>JAGSMR010000098.1:0-417500 GCA_029286605.1 Sericinus montela | reverse complement strand
GCATAGCATTAGCATGCCATACACTGTGTATATACCATGTTTCACTTATACTTTTACCTTAACAAGATTTTAGAAAATAGCTGAGCAGAATTTACTTTACTGTCAGATGAACTTCTGTGTTACTTCATTTGAAATAGCTTTTGAGTTGAGCTGTGCGATGCTCCAACACATTTAATAAAAATTAGTACAGAGCATTGAACTAAGTTAATGTTTAATACAAGTATAGAGATGTTTGTTGTGCAGGTAACACTGCCGCCTGGGCGCCATAAAATGGTGATCTTGGATGAGGCAGACAGTATGACGGAGGGCGCGCAGCAGGCGTTGCGGCGCACCATGGAGTTATACGCGAGCACCACGCGATTCGCCCTTGCCGCCAATAACAGTGAACGCATCATAGAGCCCATACAGTCACGTTGCGCTGTTCTGCGCTACACGCGCCTCACCGACGCACAGATACTGGCCAAGGTTTGTTCCATTCCACCTTGCCAGCCAATGGCATTGCAATTCATAGTTGTTAATGACAATTCTGTTCATATAATAAGTAATCTATGAAACTAAAGGTATGTATACTATAACAATTTTAGCCAGGCCAGTTAGTCAGTGGTTAATGGGCTATCTCCTACAGTTTTTTATTTTCCCAACTCTCATTTTATTCACACTTTTTGATCTTCCAATCCTTAATAAAGCTTTGCCTGACATATAAGTCACAATAGCCTAGTGGTTGGGTGATTGGATTTTGAGTCAGGAGACCCTAGTTCAATCCCCAGATGGTCGGCTCAAACCAATGGTTTTTTTTTAAAACATATATGATTATGTCTTTGTTCATCTCGGTGCACCGAGATCTCTCCCCGAGGTTACCGGTAACTTCGAGGGGCTGCTGGGATTCCTTAAGGAGCTGGGTTGGCTCAAGTAGCTTAGACAATCCTGCCCATACGCAAAATACGCGCGGAGTCGTGGAGTTGCGGAGGTCAGGTCCGGTCAGAAAACGGCGATGGGCTCACCACCTGTCACTTTGTCCCGGAAAATGTCTTCAGTGGAAGGTGGGTCGAAGGGACTTTATTATCTAGATTAAACCTCTGTCTACCTCTGTATTGAAAATGGCGTGAAGAAATTTATTATTTTTATTTATTTTGTCTGACATAGAATAAAGGAGGCAAATGAAACTATAAAGGCAAACTTTTTCACTAGTAATATTGACTAGTAAAATTGTGGGCCTAATCTTAATTAGAAACAGAAAGACTTTGATCCTACACTGACTAAAAACAGGCAGATGAGTATGGCATATGACAATGCATGAGGGTGAACTTAGCTATTATAATTTTTGTAGCAAATATTTGGATAGGTTTTCTGTTCTTCAGTTGTGTGTCAATGACGTCACCACACCTACTACAATATTAACATAATCCTGCAGGTGATAGAGGTGTGCAAGAAGGAGGGGCTGTCGTACACGGAGGAGGGTGTGAACGCGGTGGTGTTCACGGCGCAGGGCGACCTGCGCGCGGCGCTCAACAACCTGCAGGCGACGGCGCAGGCCGGCCGCCACGTCAGCCCCGACGCCGTGTTCCGCGTCTGCGACGAGCCGCACCCCATGCTGGTGCGCACCATGCTGGAGGCCTGTCTGCGCCAGGATATACACGAAGCCTACAAGGTTCACAATGTACACTTCTCTGTATATATATATATATGTATGTATGTATATATGTATATGTATGTATATGTATGTATATATGTATGTATATATGTATGTATATATGTATATATATATATATGTATGTATATATGTATATATATATGTATGTATATATGTATGTATATATGTATGTATATATATATATATATATATATATATAAATATATATATATATATATATATATATATATATATATATAAATATATATATATATACACCCACATATACACTATTAAATTCTTTCAACTCACCTTCCACTGTAGACATTTTTTGTACAAGCTAATTATATAAGTGGTATCGAACTCTGGTCTCTTCACTGGAGTAATGATCACCCTACCACTTGGCTATCGTGACTATCCTCATAACCTGCAAGGGTGCTTGACTTATAGTTTGTATCGTCGGGCAGGTGATAGCCAAGCTGGTGAAGCTAGGCTACGCGGCGGAGGACATCGTGAGCAACGTGTTCCGCGTGTGCAAGACGCTGGACGTGGCGGAGGAGGCGCGGCTGCGGCTGCTGCGCGAGGTGGGCGCCGCGCAGCTGCGCGTGGCCGACGGGCTGGGCTCGCCGCTGCAGCTGGCCGCGCTGCTGGCGCGCCTGTGCCGCGCCGCGCAGTGACGTGGCCGACGGGCTGGGCTCGCCGCTGCAGCTGGCCGCGCTGCTGGCGCGCCTGTGCCGCGCCGCGCAGTGACGTGGCCGACGGGCTGGGCTCGCCGCTGCAGCTGGCCGCGCTGCTGGCGCGCCTGTGCCGCGCCGCGCAGTGACGTGGCCGACGGGCTGGGCTCGCCGCCGCAGCTGGCCGCGCTGCTGGCGCGCCCGTGCCGCGCCGCGCAGTGACGTGGCCGACGGGCTGGGCCTGCCGCCGCAGCTGGCCGCGCTGCTGGCGCGCCTGTGCCGCGCCGCGCAGTGACGTGGCCGACGGGCTGGGCTCGCCGCTGCAGCTGGCCGCGCTGCTGGCGCGCCTGTGCCGCGCCGCGCAGTGACGTGGCCGACGGGCTGGGCTCGCCGCTGCAGCTGGCCGCGCTGCTGGCGCGCCTGTGCCGCGCCGCGACAATGGATATAGTGAAGTGCTAGCATAAGTTATGTGCGCGGAAACTGGACTGCTTACCTTAAGTGTCACAAGTGGCCGGTTTACAAATATCAGGTGAATCAGTTTGCTTTTTTATTTAGTTTGACCGTGCACTTTGGACATAACTAGCAGTAGGCTGTGGGACATTGTCAACTGTAAGTACACATTATCTTCTATGGTAATTTTCATTATTGCTATGCTTGACAAGTGGACTTGAGAGTGTGGTATAAGACAAGTATTGAGTCTGGTTGGGCCATGGCTAGGAGTGTCTTTTTTGAAAGACAGAGCAACACAACTGCTAGAAAATTTATTTTATCAACCACTTTATGTTATGTAAACCAGCCAATGTTAAAAACAAGTTAAGAAGTGTTTGTTACCTATTTTTGTACTTTGATATTGATGATTTGTATTGTGAAATATACATACAGTTTTATATTTTAAATTGAAGCATTAAATTTCATATTACTCATCAAATGTTTATCATTTTTGTAATGCAAAACAATGTAATAAATAACATCTGTTTATCATTTTTGTATCATATGACAGTAAATGTGTCACAGTGGCCTGTATAGGAGTCTGCATTCTTTACTTAAACAAAAACTTCACAGCCTGTTAAAGTTTACTGCGGGACATAGGCCATAAGGTGAACTTCCATAATGGCCTTGCTTATCAAGCTGATCTGAAAGCATCACATAGACAAAGTTTAAAATATTAATTTCAATGCCAATAATGACAAAATGTGTGACACTATAATTGCATAATAGACTACATTGTCACCATTACATTTTTGGAAACAAATAATTCTAATTCAGCTACCTTCCACCGAAGATAATTTCGGGACAATGTGACAGTTGGTGAGCCCGTCGCCGTCTTTTTGTCCAAGCCAACGATATAATTGGTTTATAAGTTTTTGAAAAATCCATTGGTACGAGCCTGCCACCTAGGGATCGAACTCGGGTCTCTCGACTCGAAATCCTGACCAACTAACCACTCGGCTATCGTGATATTTTTTTCTGGGTTTATTGATAATTAATAATAATAATAGAAAATACATTACATACATAGTATATAGGGACAACATCACCTACATTACTCTGATCCCAAAGTAAGCAGCTAAAGCACAAAAGTGTTATGGAATATGCAAAAAATAAGTGTATCAAAAACACCCAGACCGGAAAATCAAACACGGGACCTCAGAGCTAGCTTCACATAAAATCCATTGGGCATTTCCTTTATACCGCTACTTCAGTTTTTAATTATTTTTTCCTCTTTTTCTTCTTATAATAACTCACAGGGCTTATTGAGTAGAAGTATAAAACACGTTATTTTGTGCTATGACATGGAGTAATAATTAAAGGTACATGATTTCGATCATTAGATTAGATTCCAGGCCAATCATCTTGGTGCACCGGTGTGATTTCTTACGTCCCTGTTGGCGATTGATTGTTGCTTGTATAATGCCCATACATTTTTATCCCCATACAGCGTTTGACGTGCCGTACGAGGCTTGGAAGATGTTGGTATGGGCGCCTAATGAAATTCCTATTTTGATGTTTAGATCCTCCGAGACAGTACCCGAGCCGGTGCCCATTTCAGTCTTTGACCCATCGGTGAACACTCTCAGCTCTCGTGGATCTAGACCCTCGGACTTATGGTCCTCATGCAATTGTATTTTATATTTCTTATCAAAGATAAATTGTTTTGGGATCCTATCATACTCAGCTTGTAATATCGGAATCTCATTGTAGAGTTCCTCTAAAATAGCCATATGCGATACCCTGCAGTCTTTCCACAGATTCAGAGTCCTCTGTCTTACCGCGGCTAGTGTTGCCTCTTGCTGGACCAAGAGGTGTAGCGGTGGCAAGTTCAGCAGAGCTTCCAGGGCTGCTGTAGGGGTGGTTCTCATGCAGCCGGTGGTCGCCATGCAGGCAAGTCTCTGACATCGTTGAAGTTTCTTTATCGTTGAGTTGAGTTTGGTTCTGGTCCACCATGCCAGTGCACCGTAGCTAATTAATGGGCGTATGATCATTTTATAGATACAAAGGATGATCAATGGATCTCTTCAATCCATCCAATAACTAGGTAAAGTGTTGATTCCGTAGATCTTCTTGTACTGTATGCATGTTGATTCGCATGCAGTGGTTTATGAACCAGCCAAGCATGCTCTGTAAAGAGTTATTAAGGTTTTTGCCAAGATGTGTTCTCCCCATTGTAAAAGGGCAGGGAAGATAACATCAGGGCCTGCTGCTTTGAATGGTTGAAAGCTGTGTATAGCACATTGTAGTCTACTGGCGGTGGAGGTGTAAGTGTTATCGTCGTCGTGGTACTTCCCCGGTCCAGCCGGCCCATTCATGCAACAACAAAAGCTGATGCGTAGCTCTACCACCGTTAAGATTGTCTGTAAATGTATTCATCGCTCTATTGAAGGCTTTTCTTAGCTTTTTTTACTAATGCTCCAGCTCTCATCCCCACCAGGGTTGCTGACAAGGCTTGGCGGAGGATGCATGTAAAGGACAAGCCTCATGGTAACTTTCCAAAATACTATTAGTCAGGTTCGTTACCAGTTCTTCGATGTTTGTTGTGTTTATAATCTCCCCCTCTGTTTGTAGTTTGCAAATTTTAGGAGAGAGGGTTCGTAGGTATTTACCTTTGTTTGTTTTTTTAGAATCCTAAGGCATAGGGCATAGGAGAAGTCTCTCCTGGGAGGACTATGTGGAATAATGGCCTGCATCTCAAAGCAGATCCATCTGTGATCGGAGCAGGATGCCTCGTTAGAGACATGCTTTTCCTTGATATGTTCTGCCACCTTTTCCGTGGCAAGAGTAAGGTCAATAATAGTGCGACTTCGCCTATTAATAAAGTCGGTTCAGAACCTACTTTAAAATTAGTAACTTTGTAGTGAATAAGAATTCGACTAGGGTCTTACCTCGGTCGTTGCTGGTGTCCATACCCCAAAGGGGATGGTGTGCATTGCAGTCCGATCCGATGACTAGCTCGAGCCCCGTCCTCTCGCAATAGCGCACCAACCTCGAGAGGTCGTGAGGAGGCGAATCGTCCGCCTCCGGCATATATACCGAGGTGACCACCTCGCCAAAGTCCTGCTCAAACTGTAGCCTTACAGCGTACACATCTCTGGAACAGAAATCTGTTAACGGTTGTGCACAGATATTGTTCGTAATAAAGATACCAGATCTAGGGGTGTCGTGATCCCTTGAGTATAGTAACTTACCTCCCAAATTTGAAGAGGCCCTTTATTTGGCCAGCCCTGATCCACGGCCAGCTCTTGTATCAGGGCTATGGCCGCATGTTGCACCTCCACCCATTTCCGCAGTTGAGCCGTTGCTGTTTCACTGTGGTGGAGATTGGCCTGGAGGAACTTAATCTTCGGTGAAGGGCACGCCATGTCACGAACGTCCCCCCCAAATTCCTCCAGATACAGTATCGCCAAAAGGCGACGGGTCTCGTCGTCGACACTCCCGATTCTCCCCGGTAGGGTGCTGTGTCACCTCACTATCCTCCTTCTCTGAGGTGACTGCAGTCTCATGTCCTGGTGGGGTCTCGGTGAACTTGCCGCCGCGACCCAAGAACTTAACATACACCGCCCTTAGTATGCACGAGAGGCGGCGTCCTTCCTTCAAGAGTACCGGGATGTGGTCCTCAGGCACGGCCAGGACAACAAACCACCCTCGGTCCTGCTTGATGTCTTTCAATAACATCCACTTGCGGATTTCCACCCACTCGTTCTGGTAGGCGAACACACGGCCAATTTCACGCGCGTCCTTCCAGGCCCCGAGTTCGACCGGTATGTGGATTCCGCAACGTTCCCTTCTCATTAGCTCAGACTCTTTACCACCAAAAAGACGTCAGGAATGAGGTCCGAGCCCGACACTGCGTTAAGGAGCCACTGAAGTGACTCCTTATTGCCACACTTGAGAGTCCCGTCAAAATAGACGGGTTTACCCCCAAACTTCGGTTTCACCGCACCGGGTTCTTTCCCCGTCAAGGCTTCTCTGGTTATCAGCGAGTGCACTGCTAGGATAAACCTATCCGCTACTTCTTTCGCGAGGTGCCCCGTACGTGTGCAAGTCACTGCCACGCTCAGCTCCGAGTTTACAGCCGAAGAGTAGCTGACTGGAACCCCACCAGCCGAATGGTGGACTCGTTCAGCAGCCTTTTCGCCGCACTTTCCTTCTTTCCAGGTCTCTTAGCAGCCCCATTTGACCAGATAGCCCGAGCCTTCACCACCGGTCAGGACCTTGGTTAGCACCAGATCCGGTTTCAGGCTTCCCTTGCCTCTCCCTTGGTAAGGCTGGAGGACCTTGGTTAACACCGTTGGTTGGCCAACAGCCTTCGACCACTAACTTTGGTTCCACCAAAGTTTTGTTGCATGATAGGGTCACCACCGTATTAGTGACCCCGTTCTTGTTTTCGATGTCTTTATCAGACACCTTTTGCACCTATGAGTTTTCACTCCGAATTGGATCATTTTTATGGATTTCGATAATTTTTACTTTGAAAATCAAAACTTTTGTCACTTGAGGCTTGCATGGGTGCGTTATGTCGTCTTGTGTCGTCACTGATGACGGTTTACATTAAAATGTATTACCATACTATGAGAGAGTAAATAAATGTAGCTTGTGTTTTTGAATAATAAAATATAAATATATAATTACTCATCCCATGTGCGTAACAGTTAATTATTTGTAAAGAATTTATATATTGGAGGGGTGTTATAAAATAAATGAAACATATTTTTAAATTTTTATAACTGTATTATCATATAAAAAATATAAACTACATTAAATTGTTCTTACATGTACTTCAATAACATAGTGTATAATAAAAATTAAGTATAAATGTAACAAAATATGCAATATATTTAATAAAGTAAAGCAGCCAAGGCACCGTGCGAAGCAGAAGGAATGTGTTCATCGCGCAATCAGCTTATTGTGCTCGCCCATTAGGCTCTGTAACACAGTATTTAAAAAACTTCCTTCAAAAGTACCGGGATGTGGTCCTCGGCACGGCCAGGACAACAAAACCACCCTCGGTCCTGCTTGATGTGTTTCAATAACATCCACTTGCGGATTTCCACCCACTCGTTCTGGTAGGCGAGCACACGGCCAATTTCACGCGCGTCCTTCCAGGCCCCGAGTTCGACCGGTATGTGGATTCCGCAACGTACCTTTCTCGTTAGCTCAGACTCTTTACCACCAAAAGACGTCAGGAATGAGGTCCGAGCCCGACACTGCGTTAAGGAGCCACTGAAGTGACTCCTTATTGCCACACTTGAGAGTCCTGTCAAAATAGACGGTTTACCTCAAACTTCGGTTTCACCGCACCGGGTTCTTTCCCGTCAAGGCTTCTCTGGTTATCAGCGAGTGCACTGCTAGGATAAACCTATCCGCTACTTCTTTCGCGAGGTGCCCCGTACGTGTGCAAGTCACTGCCACGCTCAGCTCCGAGTTTACAGCCGAAGAGTAGCTGACTGGAACCCCACCAGCCGAATGGTGGACTCGTTCAGCAGCCTTTTCGCCGCACTTTCCTTCTTTCCAGGTCTCTTAGCAGCCCCATTTGACCAGATAGCCCGAGCCTTCACCACCGGTCAGGACCTTGGTTAGCACCAGATCCGGTTTCAGGTTTCCTTGCCTCTCCCTTGGTAAGGCTGGAGGACCTTCGGTTAACACCGTCGGTTGGCCAACAGCCTTCTCGACCACTAACTTTGGTTCCACCAAAGTTTTGCTGCATGATAGGGTCACCACTGTATTAGTGACCCCGTTCTTGTTTTCGATGTCTTTATCAGACACCTTTTGCACCCATGAGTTTTCACTCCGAATTGGATCATTTTTATGGATTTCGATAATTTTAACTTTGAAAATCAAAACTTTTGTCACTTGAGGCTTGCATGGGAGCGTTATGTCGTCTTGTGTCGTCACTGATGACGGTTTACATTAAAATGTATTACCATACTATGAGTAAATCAAGAGAGTAAATAAATGTAGCTTGTGTTTTTGAATAATAAAATATTAATATATAATTACTCATCCCATGTGCGTAACAGTTAATTATTTGTAAAGAATTTATATATTGGAGGGGTGTTATAAAATAAATGAAACATATTTTTAAATTTTTATAACTGTATTATCATATAAAAAATATAAAACTACATTAAATTGTTCTTACATGTACTTCAATAACATAGTGTATAATAAAAAATTAAGTATAAATGTAACAAAATATGCAATATATTTAATAAAGTAAAGCAGCCAAGGCACCGTGCGAAGCAGAAGGAATGTGTTCATCGCGCAATCAGCTTATTGTGCTCGCCCATTAGGCTCTGTAACACAGTATTTAAAAAAAACTTCCTTTCAAAAGTCCACATAATATATAGAGGTTATCAACTAAATGACAATACTATCATCAATATAAATTTCACATACAATAGAGAATAAAACTTAATATCTATACTTATAAAAGGCTATGCAATGAAATCCATCGCAGGAAATAGGCCTCTCCCATAAGGTTTTACCACAGACGTATTCCCCGTATACATTGCTACACGTTATGGGTGGGCTTAATTGAAAGAAAGAAAGAAATTAACTTTGTTGCTTTTTTTGTCGTAACATGAAAAAAATACAATAAACTTATTCTCAGGTGACAACACTGAAGATTGGACTGGGTATAAGTATATTTTAGTTACATAAACTAAGAGTACATAAACTATAAGTATAAGTAGCAGCCAATTATATAAATATAGTATAATATCGCACCATGTGTGTGCTCGTGTGTCGCTGTGTGCAGCTCGCGCTCAGCGCTCAGCGCTCAGTGCTCAGCGCTCAGCGCTCAGTGCTCAGCGCTCAGTGCTCAGCGCTCAGTGCAGCAGCGCCTGCTGGGCGACCGGCACGTCCGCGATCATCCGCTGGTGCTCCTCGCTCAGCGCCTGCCACACTCGCACGCTCAGACCTCGCTTATACTCACTATTATCTGAGCATTTCGTTCAGTTTCATTTCACAATCAGTTAAATCGAATCGCCAATGTTTAGAGATAAATTTTTAAATGTAAAGCGTTTGATTCTCACATATCAATCAAAATGGGTTGGATTTTATTTTATATTTATTTATTTATCTTCACGCACAATCCCTGACGGGGTAGCCAGAGAGAACAGATCGCCAAGTGTTACGATCCCACTTCATACATGCACGTCTAGGTATCCGAGTACTCTTGACCCTCCCCTCTTCGAACAATTTGCTCACATGGTCTTCGAAAGTTAGTCTCGGTCTACCTCGACACCTTTTAATATTAACTTTCGCGCTATATATTTTCTTCACCATTCGGTCTTCACTCATTCGCTCAATGTGCCCAAACCATCGAAGCACGCCCTTAACCATTTTTGAGACAAGGTCATCTTTCAAACCTGCCATATTACGAATCTCTTCGTTTCGCTTTCGGTCGGCCATGGTAAGGCCGCACATTTTACGAAGAGATCGCATCTCCACTGCATTCAACCTGCTTTTATGCTTCATCTGGCATACCCAGGTTTCGCCGCCATATAACAAAGTCGGTACCAACACTGCGTTATGTATTGCAAGGCGTGCACTTTTCACAACGCCTTGCCTTTTGATTAACGCAGTCAGGGCACCATTGACTTTGTTCCCGGCAGCGACATGCCTGTCCACATCTAAATCACATCTTCCATCCCGGCTAAACGCACTCCCCAAGTATATAATTTCATACACCTGTTCTAGACATTCCTGATTTACCCAAATTTCGCAATTCGTTCTTTCTTCGTCCCTTTCAAATACCAGAACCTTAGTTTTATTAGCATTCATACGGAGACCATAAATTTCACATTCTTCTTTCATACACGTGACTAATGCCTGCAGTTCTGCCTCTGATAGTGCAATAAGCACTGCATCATCAGCATAAAGCAGACAATTTACTTTTATGTCACCCAATTTCACACCCAAACAGCTATCTTTCAGCTTCTGTAAACAGCTGTCGAGATACAGTATGAACAGCCAGGAGGACATGACACAACCCTGTTTTACGCCCGTTTGGACGCTAAACATGGGTGACAGTTCATGCCCTACCCGCACACAGTCTTTACAGTCACAGTAAAGTGACTGCACAGCCCTTAGCAATCGACCATCCACACCATACCCCGGCAACAGTTCCCACATTTTCTTCCTTACAACCTTATCAAATGCTTTCTCAAGATCCACAAAAGCATAGAAAATCTTCTGGTTAGCAGCCAGAAGCTTCTCCGTGATCATGCGGAGAGAAAACATTTGATCCGTGCATCCTCTTCCAGGTCTAAATCTGCATTGTGCCTCCCATAGAAATCTTTCCGATTTATCTTGCATCCTACGTGTCAAAACCTTCGAGTAAACTTTACTTGCTAAACTGGTCAAGCTGATCGCCCGATAGCACCCGCAGTCATAATGTGAACCTTTACCTTTATATAAAGGCACAATGACCGCGGATCGCCAATCATCCGGAACAGCCTCCGTTCGCCAGCACAAATTGCACAGCAGATGAAAGCTGTCCCAGACGCGTGGTCCACCATACTTAACCATTTCAGCAGTAACTCTGTCTAGTCCCGCAGCCTTACCACATTTCAAACTTCTAATCACACACTCAATCTCTTTCATACTGATGACCTCAGTGTCATCGAGGTCCGAGTCTGGCGTACCAGTCACGGCGTCACCCCCGGATCCCTCACTAAGATCATCACACGCATACATCTCTCTATAAAATTCGCTCCATCGCTGCATGACGTCCGATTTTTCTGAGAGGACGTCATTGGTTCCCGAAAGCACTTTATTCATTCTTAAGGCTGTCGCACCACTCCGGGTCCTTCCAACCTCTTTCCAGAAGAGTTTGGAGTTCTCCTTGAAGTTGTGCGACAACCCTTCGTCCGCTTCCATTCTACTCCTTTCACGCACTTCCTCAATCAATGCTTTCGTGTGAACTTTCTGGAGCTTATATCTTTCTTTCCTCTTCTCTCTCATATCCTTATCATTACTAGAGGCCAAGTAGTCTAACCATGCTTTCTTCTTCTTATTTACAGCTTCTTTCACTTCGTCATTCCACCATGCATCACCCTTTTTACTACTACCTCTTTTCACACGTCTTCCGCTGCACTAACCATTCCATCTCTAAGGCTCTGCCATATTTCTTCCACACATTCTTTCCTGACATCGATGCTGTCCAGCTTTTCGGCTACCCTTGCTTGATATTTATCCCTAGTCTCCGCTTCCTGAAGCTTCCAGCTTCGGATGCTACCGACCGACTGTGGTTCTGGTATCGCCGTCCGGTGGCGCCAACCCGCGAACAGACCCCTAAATCTAGTAATCACTAGGTAGTGATCCGTTCCCAGGTCAGCACCCCGGAACACTCGCGTATCCATCACCTGTTTTCACAGTCGGTCATCCACCAGGAATAAATCTATCATACTTCTCTCATTCTCTCTTTCTCTAGTATACATATGGATTTTCTTGTGACTAAACATAGTGTTTGTCACAAGAAGACCCTTTTCCTTGCATACAGCCAGTATAAGCTTGCCAGCATCGTTAACCCTTTTATCACCAAACATTCCAAGCACCGACTCGTACCCTGGCCGAGCGGTACCAACCCATCCATTCAAATCACCACATACAACAACGACAGCAGCACCCCCCACTCCCTGGCAGGCGCTCTCGCTCTCCGGGACTCATTATTTATTACTGCGATAAAAAACGAATAAATTTTTATAGGCTAATTTCTTGAATTAATTGTAATTTATTCGCGAATTATATAACTATTAATATTTAAATGGATTTATTTTTAATTGAAAACAAATACGTATTATTAATGAGAGAAGCGTTTTATGAGCCAGGCCTGAGTGTGCCCATGCACTACGTCGTCCATTCAAACATGCACCGTTCCTGGTAATAACCAGAGCTCGCACCGAATTTGAAAACGCAATGGGTTAATAAATACATGTACGTATATATAAATAAATACATACTATATTCGTTAGTGCAATAATATTAATATGAGGGCACTATAATAATCAATTAATTATTACAGGATATAAAAAGCTAACATTTCTCCACTCCATTATTTAAAGGAAATAAAGATATGGGCAAGTTATACTTACATAAATATATTTCTTATAATAATAAGATACATTCAATCAAATACTCAATAATCTCAAACTAAATCACAACTGAACATTCAATTATTTGTTGTTTTAATTAATCCAGCAAAACCACCACCTTCTATGCAATCTATACTCAGTGCAGCAATGTATACAGTCAAGGTAACCTATTGTATCCTAGATAATATATAAATATATACATTTTGCCTTATGGAAACGTCGTTAGAATCTACAACTACCTTTCTTCCTGCGAATGCCGTGGGGAAAATCCTTAAAAATGTAATTGGCTACCAACTGCACTGTAGTGCGTGTAGGTTTTTGTTTTTAATTTTAAGCAGTTGTCAGTTTCGGTGTCGTCAATGGATAAAATAATTTCAATTACACAATTTGTAACGTTAACAATCCTCAAACAGCGGTAGAACTTATCAGCTTCCCGGGTGTTATTGCTTATGTTACTTAATTTGTCACCAGTTTCGTCAAGCTTCCCTAGTGTTATTGCTTATATTACTTAATTTGTCACCGGTTTCGTCATGCGACACCGTAATGTTAACGTTAAAGCAGTTCAGTTTAAGGTAGGGCAAGGACGTACCTTGAAGTACTTGACGGTCTTGACGCGCAGCTCGAGCGTGGCGTCCTCGTCGCACACGAACAGCGCCTGCGCGTGCTGCTGGAAGGCGGAGACGGTCCACATGTGGTTGACTCCCTCCTCCACCGCCTTGGCCAGCGCCAGCGCCTTGTGCGCGCCCGTGATCAGGATCATCACCTGAGCAGTTCCAGCATCACTGCAGACTCCCGACGACTAGTCGAGCTAACTCTGTCTCTGACGGTTGGTCGGTTGCCGTCGCATGTTTAGAAGGGGATATATTTGCTGATTAGAATTTGCAGCAATATTCCGAGTCCAAAAATCAATATTTACCACCCTCGAACTCTACTTGAACGTACACAGAAATTCAATAAAAATCCGTTTAGGAGAAGTTCAGTCTATTTGACACACGCATACAAGACTTTTTATATAAAATATATGCAGCAAATAAATAAAATATGTAACGAAAGGTCCGTTAAATTAAGAGTTAGGCACAGCGTAAACACTATTTTAAAAATAATCAAATCTGTGTGAATGTGTTAGCAAAAATATTCCTTCGCCGCCTGTCTGTGACACATAGATCAACAAACATTAATATAAATGTTTGTTGATTTGGAAAAATAAATTATAATTAATCTGATTTGTTCGTAGTGTCCCAAGGTGCTCTCTTGGTTGCTTCTCTTGTCTTTGTTTACATTTCTGCCAACTATCTTGAACGAGGTCAATAAATAACAATTAATTTTATTAGCTGCAATTCTACACAGCTGCGCACCCATGCCAACAAGGGTTAGGGCGTCCCCAAGGCGACACACACCAGTTCGTCCCCGTTGGTGTGAAATGCAGCGCGCAAAGCGGCGATGGGGACTGCCACCCGTCACGCACAGTGCGATTAGAAGTTTGAAATGTGGTAAGGCTGCGGGACTAGACAGAGTTACTGCTGAAATGGTTAAGTATGGTGGGCCACGCGTCTGGGACAGCTTTCATCTGCTGTGCAATTTGTGCTGGCGAACGGGGGCTGATCCGGATGATTGGCGATCTGCGGTCATTGTGCCTTTATATAAAGGTAAAGGTTCACATTATGACTGCGGGTGCTATCGGGCGATCAGCTTGACCAGTTTAGCAAGTAAAGTTTACTCGAAGGTTTTGACACGTAGGATGCAAGATAAATCGGAAAGATTTCTATGGGAGGCACAATGCGGATTTAGACCTGGAAGAGGATGCACGGATGAAATGTTTTCTCTCCGCATGATCACGGAGAAGTTTGGCTGCTAACCAGAATATTTTCTGTGCTTTTGTGGATCTTGAGAAAGCATTTGATAAGGTTGTAAGGAAGAAAATGTGGGAACTGTTGCCGGGGTATGGTGTGGATGGTCGATTGCTAAGGGCTGTGCAGTCACTTTACTGTGACTGTAAAGCTTGTGTGTGGGTAGGGCATGACCTGTCACCCATGTTTAGCGTCCAAACGGGCGTAAAACAGGGTTGTGTCATGTCTTCCTGGCTATTCATACTGTATCTCGACAGCTGTTTACAGAAGCTGAAAGATAGCTGTTTGGGTGTGAAATTGGGTGACATAAAAGTAAATTGTCTGCTTTATGCTGATGATGCAGTGCTTATAGCACCATCAGAGGCAGAACTGCAGGCATTAGTCACGTGTATGAAAGAAGAATGTGAAATTAATGGTCTCCGTTTGAATCTGGTATTTGAAAGGGACGAAGAAAGAACGAAGTGCGAAATTTGGGTAAACCAGGAATGTCTAGAACAGGTGAATGAATCCATCACCTGTTTTCACAGTCGGTCATCCACCAGGAATAAATCTATCATACTTCTCTCATTCTCTCTTTCTCTAGTATACATATGGATTTTCTTGTGACTAAACATAGTGTTTGTCACAAGAAGACCCTTTTCCTTGCATACAGCCAGTATAAGCTTGCCAGCATCGTTAACCCTTTTATCACCAAACATTCCAAGCACCGACTCGTACCCTGGCCGAGCGGTACCAACCCATCCATTCAAATCACCACATACAACAACGACAGCAGCACCCCCACTCCCTGGCAGGCGCTCTCGCTCTCCGGGACTCATTATTTATTACTGCGATAAAAACGAATAAATTTTTATAGGCTAATTTCTTGAATTAATTGTAATTTATTCGCGAATTATATAACTATTAATATTTAAATGGATTTATTTTTAATTGAAAACAAATACGTATTATTAATGAGAGAAGCGTTTTATGAGCCAGGCCTGAGTGTGCCCATGCACTACGTCGTCCATTCAAACATGCACCGTTCCTGGTAATAACCAGAGCTCGCACCGAATTTGAAAACGCAATGGGTTAATAAATACATGTACGTATATATAAATAAATACATACTATATTCGTTAGTGCAATAATATTAATATGAGGGCACTATAATAATCAATTAATTATTACAGGATATAAAAAGCTAACATTTCTCCACTCCATTATTTAAAGGAAATAAAGATATGGGCAAGTTATACTTACATAAATATATTTCTTATAATAATAAGATACATTCAATCAAATACTCAATAATCTCAAACTAAATCACAACTGAACATTCAATTATTTGTTGTTTTAATTTTAAGCAGTTGTCAGTTTCGGTGTTGTCAATGGATAAAATAATTTCAATTACACAATTTGTAACGTTAACAATCCTCAAACAGCGGTAGAACTTATCAGCTTCCCGGGTGTTATTGCTTATATTACTTAATTTGTCACCGGTTTCGTCATGCGACACCGTAATGTTAACGTTAAAGCAGTTCAGTTTAAGGTAGGGCAAGGACGTACCTGAAGTACTTGACGGTCTTGACGCGCAGCTCGAGCGTGGCGTCCTCGTCGCACACGAACAGCGCCTGCGCGTGCTGCTGGAAGGCGGAGACGGTCCACATGTGGTTGACTCCTCCACCGCCTTGGCCAGCGCCAGCGCCTTGTGCGCGCCCGTGATCAGGATCATCACCTGAGCAGTTCCAGCATCACTGCAGACCCCGACGACTAGTCGAGCTAACTCTGTCTCTGACGGTTGGTCGGTTGCCGTCGCATGTTTAGAAGGGGATATATTTGCTGATTAGAATTTGCAGCAATATTCCGATTCCAAAAATCAATATTTACCACTCTCGAACTCTACTTGAACGTACACAGAAATTCAATAAAAATCCGTTTAGGAGAAGTTCAGTCTATTTGACACACGCATACAAGACTTTTTATATAAAATATATGCAGCAAATAAATAAAATATGTAACGAAAGGTCCGTTAAATTAAGAGTTAGGCACAGCGTAAACACTATTTTAAAAATAATCAAATCTGTGTGAATGTGTTAGCAAAATATTCCTTCGCCGCCTGTTCAGACATAGATCAACAAACATTAATATAAATGTTTGTTGATTTGGAAAAATAAATTATAATTAATCTGATTTGTTCGTAGTGTCCCAAGGTGCTCTCTTGGTTGCTTCTCTTGTCTTTGTTTACATTTCTGCCAACTATCTTGAACGAGCTCAATAAATAACAATTAATTTTATTAGCTGCAATTCTACACAGCTGCGCACCCATGCCAACAAGGGTTAGGGCGTCCCCCAAGGCGACACACACCAGTTCGTCCCCGTTGGTGTGAAATGCAGCGCGCAAAGCGGCGATGGGGACTGCCACCCGTCACGCACAGTGCGATTAGAAGTTTGAAATGTGGTAAGGCTGCGGGACTAGACAGAGTTACTGCTGAAATGGTTAAGTATGGTGGGCCACGCGTCTGGGACAGCTTTCATCTGCTGTGCAATTTGTGCTGGCGAACGGGGGCTGATCCGGATGATTGGCGATCTGCGGTCATTGTGCCTTTATATAAAGGTAAAGGTTCACATTATGACTGCGGGTGCTATCGGGCGATCAGCTTGACCAGTTTAGCAAGTAAAGTTTACTCGAAGGTTTTGACACGTAGGATGCAAGATAAATCGGAAAGATTTCTATGGGAGGCACAATGCGGATTTAGACCTGGAAGAGGATGCACGGATGAAATGTTTTCTCTCTCCGCATGATCACGGAGAAGCTTCTGGCTGCTAACCAGAATATTTTCTGTGCTTTTGTGGATCTTGAGAAAGCATTTGATAAGGTTGTAAGGAAGAAAATGTGGGAACTGTTGCCGGGGTATGGTGTGGATGGTCGATTGCTAAGGGCTGTGCAGTCACTTTACTGTGACTGTAAAGCTTGTGTGTGGGTAGGGCATGACCTGTCACCCATGTTTAGCGTCCAAACGGGCGTAAAACAGGGTTGTGTCATGTCTTCCTGGCTATTCATACTGTATCTCGACAGCTGTTTACAGAAGCTGAAAGATAGCTGTTTGGGTGTGAAATTGGGTGACATAAAAGTAAATTGTCTGCTTTATGCTGATGATGCAGTGCTTATAGCACCATCAGAGGCAGAACTGCAGGCATTAGTCACGTGTATGAAAGAAGAATGTGAAATTAATGGTCTCCGTTTGAATGCTAATAAAACTAAGGTTCTGGTATTTGAAAGGGACGAAGAAAGAACGAAGTGCGAAATTTGGGTAAACCAGGAATGTCTAGAACAGGTGAATGAAATTGTATACTTGGGGGCACTCCCCAGGTTTAGCCGGGATGGAAGATGTGATTTAGATGTGGACAGGCATGTCGCTGCCGGGAACAAAGTCAATGGTGCCCTGACTGCGTTAATCAAAAGGCAAGGCGTTGTGAAAAGTGCACGCCTTGCAATACATAACGCAGTGTTGGTACCGACTTTGTTATATGGCAGCGAAACCTGGGTATGCCAGAAGAAGCATAAAAGCAGGTTGAATGCAGTGGAGATGCGATCTCTTCGTAAAATGTGCGGCCTTACCATGGCCGACCGAAAGCGAAACGAAGAGATTCGCAATATGGCAGGTTTGAAAGATGACCTTGTCTCAAAAATGGATAAGGGCGTGCTTCGATGGTTTGGGCACGTTGAGCGAATGAGTGAAGACCGAATGGTGAAGAAAATATATAGCGCGAAAGTTAATATTAAAAGGTGTCGAGGTAGACCGAGATTAACTTTCGAAGACCATGTGAGCAAATTGCTCGAAGAGAGGAGGGTCAAGAGTGCTCGGATACCTAGACGTGCATGTATGAAGAAGATGATGAATCTGAAAGAAGCGAAAGAAGTATGTAGGGATCGTGACACTTGGCGATCTGTTCTCTCTGGCTACCCCGTCAGGGATTGTGCGTGAAGATAAATAAATAAATAAATAATATATATAAATTTTATTAGCAAAATCTTGAAACGAGATTTGAAAGTAAAATATTTTACTTGTGACAAGATGTAAGTGCTGAAATTTTTGTTTCTTTTTTATCTCTTCTTTAATGTATAAAAAATAATCAGTGGATTCGCCTCTAGTCTAGGAGACCATAGCTTAATTCATTCATCAATACAACTTAGTATATGTGATTTATAACGTAAAGTCAGGCGGCTGATGATCATTATATTACATTACGGCCACTAGACTCCATAAAGTAAGCAACTCGTTTTTAGGGTGGTGTATACGCTTCTACAACAAAGTCCCGGTAAATGTGCAAATCCTGTCTATTAACAGGTTTAAGAATATTTGTTAAAGAAAAGCTTTATAGGATAGAATTATAATATAAATGAATATATTAATGACAGTAACCCCTGGGAATGAGGTGCTCGCTCCAAAGCTATTCCTAAAAAATGTCACATTATATTTGTATAATGCATTATATTGTTAAAAATATTGACCAAAAAAGAGGATACCTACGGAGTTTCTTTCGTCTGTTTCTTCTCCGTTAGAGGAACCTCTTTACGAAACGGTGGTAGATTAAAAATGACTATCGATAAACGAATGTATGTTCTTATGTCGATGAATAAATGATTTGATTGATGCAACCAAAAAAAATTTGATAAATTTTAAAACGTTCCACTTGCATTGAATTCAGATTTCGGCAATTCGAATCTTTCAACGATCGAGGGATACGCAAAACAGTTATAGGTGACACTTGTGGTCGACATCACTTCGAGTGTGCAGGCAACAGTGGTAGAGCCACGCATCAGCTTTTGTTGTTGCATGGATGGACCGGCTCGACCGACAGAATACCGGCGTAAAGTAGAAGTCTAACAAACTTCTGCGTTTCGACTGGTGAGTGCAGGTAACCGGTGGCCCACACACCCTCAATTCTGGGGGAGGGGGGCCCTCTTAGGGAGGCAACGCATCTGTTAAGCCTCTGGTATTGCGGGTGTTCATGGGCGGCGGTAATCACTTACCATCACGTGAGCCACCTGCACGTTTTCCTCCCTTTTCTATAAAAAAAAAGTGTCCGGTGGCGGGCGCACCTCCTTGGCGTCCATGACGGTGCCGACGCCGACGGTGAGCGCCTGGCGCGGCACCTTGCTCACGTCGTTGCCGAAGAACCGCTTGTTGGCCTCCAGCGTGTCCGAGGCCAGCGTCTTGACGCGCGTGCGCGACACCAGCGAGGAGCCCGGCTCGTTGAACGCGATGTGCCCGTCCGGGCCGATGCCTACACCGACCATAGGTAAACACGCCGTCCCCAGTGCTTAGACCGAGGTCTAGGCTATTGTGAAAAGTCCACGTTTCGACACACCTTTCACCGAATACATTTGGACACATTTGGGAATTAATACGTTTGGGGACAACGTGACAAGGAGGCGAGTCTGTCGGTGCCTTTATGTCAGCGATAAAAACTTTTAGGCGGTAGGTCGTACCAAAGGGTTTATTCAAAACCTCTCTTGAATTTCTTGTCGGTCTCAGTTTCTTGAATCTATTTCCGATCACGGAACCACTCGACTTGTTTTAAGAAGTGAATAACGGAAAAGCCTTGGAAATGCAATTGGCTACCGACACATTGCGGATAAAAATACCATATCAAAATTCAGCAGAGCGGTAACGGACTGTAACGTCTAAGGTGCGAGGGTTCTGGTACAGATATAGCCAATCGCTAGCCGAGAGTGGCGATTACGGCAAACCCTCACTAATGGGTGGTGTATTACAGCCCAGTATGCCAATAAAATATTTGTAATTACAAGTAATATTAAAAATAAGAGTCTTGGTGGCCTGTCGTGGTCAAGGCGCTCGCTCTAGGAAAAAAGTGGCCATAGTTGGAACACAAGCTTAACAGGTTTCGACTTCATTACTACTTGGGGGTGAAGGTAAATAAATATAGTGAGAATAATAAAGAAATTATGTGCAAAGTCAGCAAAGCTGTATGGCGGACGTACTTCTGTTCTAATTTCTAACAAATACAGAAGAATTTCGATAAACATTTACAGTAAGTAGTTTATATAATATTCAGTTATTTGTATAAATATATGTAGTGTATGCATAATTCAGTATATGTAGTGTTTTTATATATAATTTACATCTTTTTTTTTTACATGATATAGGTTTTATATGTTATTTTATGTAACCGCTTTGAATGTTTTCCCATTGCCTAGCAGAGAATGCTTTTAGCATTAAGTTCCCTTGGTCCCTTTACATTTAGTAAGGTGCAATAAAGGATAAATAGACAGTGGAGAGTGAGAGGGGGGAGTGACGAACCGCCAATGAAGAGGTGCACGCCGCCGGCCTCCTTGATGAGGTCCTCGAAGCGCTGGCACTCGGCGGCCAGGTCGGGCGCGTTGCCGTCCAGCACGTGCGCGTGCGCGGGCTCGATGTCCACGTGCTTGAAGAACTCGTTCCACATGTAATAGTGGTACGACTCCGGGTGGTCGCGCGGCAGCCCTGCGCGCGCACACGCATAAACGACTGCAGTAAGCTTCCAATCAAGGTTATGAGTTGTCGCAATAAAATTTAACCACGTATTGTTTTTTGAAGTCCCAAAAAGAAACTGAAGATTCATAAGGTTTAATTAATTTCATAAAATGTCTTGTAAAGGCTTTGCCTCAATTAGACTATTGTTTTTTAATTGCAATAGACAGCCGAACTAATACTATAAATGAGAAAACAAGCTTGTTTGTAACTGACTTTATATATATTGATGTGATTGGTATAGATGGAATACTGATTTGTAATTTGTAAATACTTTTTCTCGCAACACCGAACCGGAGCAAAAAGGGGATGCTTACGTACTTTTCTCCGTCAGCAGAACCTCCTTCCGAAATCACATTGTTATAAAACAAGTAATGTTTTCATTCCCATTAAAGAATTTCAATTTTTAATGCATCATTGGTTGTAGAGCTAGCAGGACTAGTACCCACCGACATACTCGTCCATGTTGAACGTGGTGACGTATTTGAAGGAGATGAGGCCCTGTCGGTGGAAGTCTATGAGGCGCCGGTACATGCCGAGCGGCGTGCCGCCGGTGGGCAGGCCCAGCACGAACCGCCGGCCCGGCCCGGGGTTGAACTGCGACACGCGCTGCAGCACGAAGCGCGCCGCCCACTCCGCCACTACGTCCGCGTCATCCAAGATGATCAGCCGCATGGCGCCCCCTCGCAAGCTCACTGTACCGATTACTTTTCACTAAACCAATGCTTTCCAGCTTGCCATTCTTACAATAACAACAAAAACATCGCCAAGTAATAGTTACAATTACAACCGGTTATTCATAAAAGATTTTAATAAAAATCACGAGACTGGTGTTAGATTCCCTGGAGGAAGGCTTGCACCAGTGAATTTTTCAAGACTTATTTTCGATTTGTATGGTTGGCTTAAACATGATAGACTCACCACCTGTCACATTGTCGCAAATAAGCTATGATACATTTCTCAAATATAGAGGCCGTTCCGTACAGTCAAGGAATATTTAATAAGCTTTTTTGAAAAAAGCGAGGGAAGTAAGGATCTTCACACTTGGCGATCTGTTCTCTCTGGCTACCGAGTGACGGGCTATGCGTGAAGATACTTATTTATTTTTGTGCTTTTGATTTTATTTATTATTATTAAAAATCAGTTTAATCATTTAGTTTGATTTGCGATGCTTTGGTATCGGACACTCGATAGGTATCTTCACCTCCGTGATATAACTGTACAATCGGAGCGATAAGGAGTCGTTGTCCCACATATGGCACAATCGAGCGCTGACGGGATGCGGGGTTAATATGCCCGGACTGTAAACATATTTATTGGATTACAAACAACACTACTTATGAACTTCGCAAAGGTCAAAACGATACCACAATTGGCAATCAATGTTAATAACATTAGATAAATCAAATCATTTAATTTACCATACTAATTAACTAAATAGTACAATAATCGTAGAGCCCTATTCGTCGTAGCGTGCTACCAATAACGCTGACTGCATTTCCATGTTGAATGGAGAGACTTAGAGTTGAGCGAGAAGAGAACTGCCTTCTTGTCACCAGCGTCTATGACCAGTTGCGGATACAATTCCTTTAGAATGAGGTCATTTATTTATCGAAATAATAAAATTCTTAATGCGATTCCTCTAACGTAGAAGAAACAGGTGAAATAAACACCGTCGGGATCCTCTCTTTTGGTATTTTTTTACTTTTATTATAACTCAATAAAAATCGTTCGATTCGATCGCCTCTTTCCCAGGAGTCTTTAAAACTAAAATTGAGACTTGCACGTTTACTAGGATTTTGCTGTAGAAGCCTATACATTGCCCCGTAAGCGAGTCACTCTATATTCGTAGTATTTACATTATGCACATCGGTATTCTTACTAAAAATATTAATAGTTTTTTTATGCACATACATTAAATTTTAATCTCTCTACATTTTGCTTCAAGTGATGCTCCTGAATATGACTACGTATAGCTCGTATGAATTTTTTTGCAAACAGCATTATTAACAACAATTACAAATGTCAACCACTTCAATTAAGCTTCAATGTCCCTGTATCCGGAATGGTTTCGATATTTTAAGCCGATAGTTTTTACGCAGTTTTCTGTAACCGCCTTCAACGTTTTATCACTCAAATTTTATAGTTATGTGCGCCTTTTGACTGGTCCTTTGCATGGTTCAATAAATTTAAACCTAGGTAGGTTTTGTTAGAACCTACTCCGATGACGGAGGCGGAACTCAGGTCAACCGCCAACTAAAACTTTGATGAGCGTCTCGAGAACATAATAATGCTCGTTATATCGAAAAAGCAGATGGGTGGAGACAAAAGGTATTGAGAATGTATGTGCAGATGGCGTGAATATGCATCACATAGGTGACTTTTTCTCTATTGTCGCGCCAGACAGAGAAGAACAGATTTAGCGTCGACGCAAGTATTTACCACAGCCTTTCTTTCTACAAGTTACAATACAATATCACCTTAAAAATGGCGAAGGCTACCTGAACTCGTATAATTTTTTTTCTTCACATTTGCGTTTGAGAGGCGACAAAAAAACTATTGACCTTTACAGACAAAAATATCCTCGATATTAGTCTTTTAGGATCAATATCCTCTTTATAGGTATTTGTAACAGACAGAACTTGTTTAAGTTTGAAAATTAGTATATGTTGGTAACTTTTACTGGGGTGCATACAGATTTATATCGATTATGAGATTTTAAGAACCTTTTTTTTAATAATGTAAGAATTTCTGCCCATTCTTTCCCGCGGAGTCGTAAGAGGCAAGCAGCAACGTCTAAGATGTGGTGCTGCGATCGCCAAAACTCTTGCCAAACGTGGCGATTGCGGTAAATCATCCTTACGGTACAGGCAATGCACTTTTAGAGGACGCAAAATAAAACACTTGTACATACACCATGACTACCTCTATAAGTAATTTATTATTTTGTTAGTTTTATACATTTCGAAAGCCTAGGTTTTCTTTTTATTAACAATTTAAAAGCAAATTAAATTGTCGGAGTACTAACAATTAAGATTGAATTTTTGATACGCGCTAATTAATCTTTATGAAATCTCTTATTTTTATTTATTTTAAGATGACAATATAAAGATATGCTACATATATGGTTAAGTTAAAGCAAAGTAAGGTTATATTTTGATAGAGCTTGAAGTAAAATACAATTCAAACGAATAGAATTTTCTCTACAAGCCAACCAGATGGGCGACTATAAGTTATTTATAAATTACCAATACTAATTATTCAATATCAGTTTATTTACACAATAAATGGGGACACAGTCACCTTATATTTTTTTGTTCACCACAAGGAGAAAACAATGAACAACACGATTTAATTTGATAAATAGGTAATTATTTTGTACACAATTTTTAAGTATGGACCTAAATCTGAAAACTAAATTCCTTAACACTAATAGGCACAGAAAAAGGTATAAGAATGTATTGAAAAAGCTATTTTCAAGTCATTAACCTCTTTTAGAGGTCACTTACCTTATTTAGTATACGTCTTTTGCTCGCAAAATTGCGCTTTGTCAACTCTCCTTCGCCGAAGTTACCAAGTTGACACGACTGCTCGCTCTAGATGCTAAATGACTCTACTTTTGTGATAAGAATAAAAATGATAGTACAAACTCTATAACATTGTTCTCTATTCTCATACGTTTTAGATATATAGAGTTGAAATTAAATAACTGACGAAAACACCAATGATATTCTTTCCTTAAGAACAATACTCGATACTGATTGGCCATGGAACACAAACGTCAAATTTTATGTGACAGTGCGATAGAGAAAACCATAGAGAAGGATGTAGAAAAATATTTTATACTTGGCATATTCACAAATCATAATAAATAGTGTAGTATGATCTCAATTACCATAAATATTTATTTACAGAAAAAATTATGTTAATATTTACAATACTTATTAACTAACTCCTCGTGGTATGGTACCAAGAACGCTGGCTGCATTTCCACGTTGAATGGCTAGACTTAACCGTTGAGCGAGAAAAGAACCAGCCCTCTTGTCACCAGCGGCAACGATAAGTCGCGGATACAATTCCTTTAGAAACTGCATCGCGCGGGGACCCCACGGACCGATTATCTCTTCGGCAAATGGAACAAATATATAGTCTCCTTTCAAAGACTCATATTTACGCCATTTACCCGATTCAGCTGCCTCTGATACCGCCCCGGCCCTTATCGAAGTACCCTTGATATGAGAGGCCGCTAATGTATCGACGCAAGTTGCGTCCCACACAAGAGCTTTGCCTCTCTCCCAAGGGACTAAAGTCAAGCCGTCGGGTCTCTTGCCATCCTCCCTAAATATTCCACAAGGCTCTAAAACCGATGGAATATTTATGGAAACAAGAGCCCTTCGGATGACTTCATTCAAGGAACCGTGACGAGATAGTCTGCCGGCCCTTTTTTGGCATGAAAGTCCGTGGAGGCCTAACTCGTCGACGTCGCTGCCACAAAGACATCGATGTGGTTGACAAATCGATGCTCCCAATCGTATTCCTACAGCTATACGTAAACATATCTCAATTCAAAAATTCAGTTATCAATCTATGTGAGGAATATGTACAATCAATTTAAATAGAAGCTTATTAAACACGATTAGGACAAGTGATTGCTCTATTGATTAATGATACTCTTTGGGCTAAACAGCGACAGAGTTTATACCTATCACTATATCCCGATAAATCTTGATGAAAATACGTAAATTCAAAGGATTAACGTTATTTACCTCTGACAGTATAAAGGTTCAAATTAATTTACTCAGTTCAGACTTGCTCTTATGAACATCAAAAACTACACAAGTTGATACGAATAAGACATCCAAGAAAAACCGGCAAACTGTATATTAGTAGTAATACGCATTTCCCAATACGGGGGAGCCAGAGATCTAAGCAATTTAGATTTTTCGACCCACATTTATTATTTTTGCACAACGTACGTCACACGTCACGTAATAGTCGAGTGGTTGGGTGGTCAAAATTTCGAGTCAAGAGTTCGATCCCCAGATGGCAGGCTCGTACCAATGGGATATTCAAAAAACTTATGTACGAATTATATTGTTGGCTTGGACTTGAAGACGGCGACGGTCACCATCTGTCACGTTGTCCCGAAAATGTCTTCAGTGGAAGGTGGGTCGAAGGGACCTCTGTCTACTTCTGTATTGAGAATTGTGTGAAGATATTTATTATTATTTATCCTATATTGTCCGCCACTGTTTCCTTATGTGGAACTAGCATCGAAATTACAACCCTTTGCTTCGAAGACACGGTCACTTCTAGCTAAACTATCGGGACGATAAGGAGATATACATACCTCTATGAATAAATAATAGAAACTTTATTATATAATCATCCACTCGTATTTTTTTATTCTACGTACGGAACCTTAAACAAGAAAAGAATAACGCTACAGAAAAAGACGATAGCCGAGTGCGTGGGTGATCGCAATTCCAGTTAAGAGACCCGAATTCGATGATCTGGTGGTAGGCACGTATAATTTTTCAAAACTTGTACGATACTTATCGTTGCCAAATGACGGACAATACAGGAAACACCACATTTTACATCGCGCTATTGAAGTTCTTCTGATTAGAAATATGTATACGACTACCGACACGGCATTAGGTGAGATAACATCCTGCCTAATATCTCTTGTTTGTTGTGATCTCATGGGCAACCGACGGTGGACTCAGGAAGAACGTAGCGTGCTCCTCCAATATTGTCGTAATCACGTGCACAACGCTTGTTTAGTCTTCTCAACTACTGAGGAGGAGACTGTGAACTCCTTAGTGACGGACAATTAAGTAAACATCACATTCTGTATCGCGAATTATTTACGAATAACGATAACTAATTGAAGACGTCCCTTCCAAGGTCATGAATAGTGACAAATTAATAAACGAATATAGAAATTTATATGAATATTGACAAAGCTTAGTGGACGTAAGTGTCACCAGCTAATAGGTCCCGGGTTCAATTCCCAATCGAGTCAACATATAAGACACATTTTCTCGGGTCTGGATGTTTGTGGTACCTTCGTTGTTTGATTTCATAACACAAGTGATTTAATGGTGCCCCTATGCATATATGTATTTATTTATTGTTATTATTGTTTTTCGTGGTCCAACAAATATAACAGAACCATTTTGGAATTATTTGTTATGTGTGATTCTTCAAGTGTTTTTTTTTGTTATTCTCTCAATGAGGTTGATTGTTGGTTTATTTGTTACTAAAATTTGGTTAAATTAACCTAAATCTATAAATAAAATTGAAACTTCAAACTCCAATAAATGAAATTTATTTCTAATACAATAATACTCATTAGGAGATTATCTTAAAATACAAGAGCTGTGAATCTCCACTTGCCAACTGCAAGAGAGCTCTTGACGAAGTACTTCTGTCCGTATATACCAAGAACTATGATACTTCCCAACTATTAACAACACTAATGACCTCGATCCAAGTACCAAATCAATTCAAATTCATCAATGAGATACCACTTATGTTTTCCATGAAAATATGGACATAATTAGAATATTAAGGGGCATATAAACCCGTCATTTAAATTGTATTATATGGAAAAAAGTAATATATTAAAAGCCTCTAAATATCCTCATCATAATATGTTAATTTTGAAAAATAAAATTAACCGAGGTATTTCTATACATTTTCATCCAACCAAGAGTCCAGGTTCTTGGTATTTTATAAATAGTCTCGCTCTACAGAAAAACACTTGGCAACTACCTGATTTTATAACTGCTATCTGTCGTAAATACTATTTAATATATATTTTCTTTTATTTAACTAAATTATTGCCTAGCAGTGATCTGAGAGAAAACAGGTTTGTTGGCAGCTTAAAGTCTTTTCAACAGTACATTAGGAATAGGTCAAAGTAATAACTTATATATTGAACATGTAACTATGCCTTATATCAAGATCTGCAGAATGTATCACTACAATACTTACTGTCTAAACATGTAAAACTATGTGATAATCTAACACTAAACCAATGAACATTCACAGTAACCACCAACTCATAGGTTGCAACTGTACAAAACTTTGACTTTCTAACCACATAAAAACATTTCAACAATACAGTAAATTATAATTTTGTGCATAATATATCTTAAGTAAACAATCACGAGTCAACATATACAATAAATAGTTAGCCGAGTGATCGTACGGAAATAAAATTAAGGGTCACCTCTGTACCCCGGTACCACTTGGTACCAACAGAACAATGTCCACCATATCACAGTCAATCATAGCTATATTAAAAAGCGAAATGATTTGTGATGTAAATTAAATGTGGGATTAGTTTAAGGGAATTTTTGTAATTATATAAAATAAATGCTTGGAGATGAAACTTATAATTGTTAGGATTTCTAGTTGACAACTCAGATTTGACAAAGGAACTTAGGCCATTCATCCCTTTTTCAGGAGACACAATTAGATAGGTGATTAGCTATATCGTCAGGTATGCTTCAGGGCATGTGATAAAATGTATTTCGTAATGTCATTTCATGAAATATATTGTTAACACAAAGTTATAAAATGTTGCTAGAAATATTTTATAACTTTGCATTTAATTATATTTAACTTAATTCTAGTCTAAAAATTCTAAATTACAAATATCTATAACAAGAGGAAGGAGTAACAGTTGTACCTCGAATCAAAAATTTTCTATTCTTGCAAGATGGAGATGCAACAATTTTGTAATATACATTGATGTTAAAAATTTGCATTGCTTTGTCCACATTACTAAAGGAACTTTAGGATGATTTGAAAACATGGCAAAAGATTATCAATTTTACGTGCACTGCACTAATTTCAAATATTCAAGACGCAAATATATAGTCTATGTATATTAAGTATTTGCATGCGACAAATACTACATTGCAAGTGTTACAATAAATGTCACAACAACCGCATCCTTTAGGAGGTAAACTTCAATTACACATTCACTGCTCTATCTCTGATACACGTCACTGTGTTTTGTCAATATCACGGACACTAAAACTGAAGAGGAACGGCAGAGTGGTGGGGCCACTAGTGCGGCAGGTAGAGCGCGGCGGGCTGCGGCGGGGGCGGCATCGGCGCGGGCGCGGCGGGCGGCGGCATGAAGCCGCGCTGCGCGTGGCGCGCGTGCGTGCCGTACGTGGCGTGCGTGCCGTGCGTGGCGTGCGTGCCGTGCGTGGCGTGCGTGCCGTGCGTGGCGTACGTGGCGTGCGGCACGTACGTAGCTTGCGGCGTGTGCGTGGCGTGCGGCGCCTGCGTGGCGTACGTGGGGTGTGGCGCGTACGTAGCGTGCGGCGTGTGCGTGGCGTGCGGCGACAGCTGGAAGGGAGCGTGCCGTCAGTCGAGGCGCGCGCGCTTGACGGGCGGCTCGCCCTCGCCGCTCCAGTAGGCGTACTCCGGCAGCCACTTCAGCAGCTGCGCGTCGAAGAACTCCTCCAGCCTCTTTGCGTCCTTGTATATCTGGGAGTCCGGCTGAAATGTTTTTATTACTCCTTTAGTTACAAACAAACAATTATCCTATCTTCCTTAGGCTGTCATAAGACAACACTAAAATGCCTTGATGAATATTGCAATAACTTCTGAGCTAGCTACGGTGGGATTGTCACCATGAAGGAGTCTAGATTAATCAATTTACTTTGCTCACACAAGTAAGAAAATTTCGTGATAAAATATTAAAGTGTTTATAAATAACATAAAATTAGAAGAAAAAAAAATATTAAAGCAAATGTTGCAGAAGCAAGTGTATATAAGGAAAGAAATTTCACTTACATGTTACTACAGTGTTAATACACATATTTATTATACTTTATGTTGTTGTATTCTTTTTATTATATGGACGTAATCACTTGTGTGATTGTGAAATTCTTTTGCCTTAGTCATTTGTTAAATTAATGGAATGTTATGAGCTTCAAGGTATTGTATTTGTCGTTCTTAATATGTAAAAAATTAATAATTATTCAGATACTTTGAAGTTGGTCAACAATATAATCTTTCGATTTATTAAAACCATTATATCCATTTCCCAATACATACAAAACATTATTTATAACAAGCTAATGAACCATGCGTTGAGTTTTCGTTATGAGGGAATCACATGACACAGTGCTGTGTTGGTGCGGTGGGGTGTGCGGTGCTGTGTTGGTGCGGTGCTGTGTTGGTGCGGTGGGGTGTGCGGTGCTGTGTTGGTGCGGTGGGGTGTGCGGTGCTGTGTGGGTGCGGTGCTGTGTTGGTGCGTGGGGTGTGCGGTGCTGTGTTGGTGCGTGGGGTGTGCGGTGCTAGGTTGGTGCGGTGCTGTGTTGGTGCGGTGCTGTGTTGGTGCGGTGGGGTGTGCGGTGCTGTGTTGGTGCGTGGGGTGCGGTGCTGTGTTGGTGCGTGCGGCGCGGCAGTACCGGGTTGTAGTGGTAGGCGTTGCGGAAGAGCAGCCGGCAGTCGGCCACGAACTGCGCCACGTGCGTGTAGCGCTCCGCGCTGCGCGGCTGCAGCTTCAGGCGCACCATGTCGAGGCACACGGGCCGCGCCACCTTGGCGTGGTAGTGCAGGTTGTGGTGCGGCACGGGCTCGCGGAAGGGCAGGCTCAGCTCGTACTGGCAGTACAGCTCCAGCGTGATGCGCTCCACCAGCCGCTGCTGGCGCGCGCCGAGCCCGCCGCCCGCCGCCTCGCCCTCGCCCTCCGGCGGCAGCTCCGCGAAGTTCACGCACAGCAGGCACTGCCACGTCTCCGTCTCACTGCTCCGGGGAAGCTTCATTAACAACTTTAAACTTGAATACTTAACCTAATTGGAAAATAAAATTTTTATAATCCGACAAGTTCATATATAATCGCTTGTTAAGCTGAGACATCTGGAGTGCCAGGTATCTCGCAGTAGATGTTACTGCCATTGCCCGACACATGGTTATCATGCTCATTGTGGTATTTCTATTTTTAAGGTTTCTTCCCTTAGTCGCCTCTTAACAATACCCTCGGTAAGAAAACGGATGATTAAAATTAAAAATTTTTGGAAATTTGTTGGTTAGTAAGTGTATCACTTGAGAATATTCAGTCTGATTGATTCTGATCTTCTTTATAACATAAAAATGCCTATGATGTGTGTTTATTGTATCATTTCTAGCAATAAGACACTATACGGTACACAAAGAGAGTCGGTGCGGGAAGCAGACGGGACTCACTCGGGCAGCTTCTCGATGGTGGGTATGTGGCAGTACTGGTGGAAGACCTTGGGGCACTTGTCGCAGCACATGAGCTCGCCGCCGTCCATGCACACGGCGCACCAGTCCTCGTTGGGGTCGCCGGCCGCCGCGCCGCCCGCCAGCGCCTTGCCTGCGCACCCTGTATTGTCACTTACTTCTAAACACTCTCACAACGGATATTATTCATGTCTCATAGTAAACAAATAAATAAAAAAGAATTAAATATGTATAGTCCATACATATATTGATCTGATCCCAGAATAAGCTAAAGCACTTGTGTTACGGAATCGAAAAGTGTATAGGTGGAATTTTTTTTTATACAGTAACCTGTCTGGGAATGAACCAAGGATGTCTTTATTTATTGTTACTGTGTTCAATATTGTATTTAAAAAAGATGATTTTTTTTACACCTGTTCTTTCCCCATTAGAGAAACGCCATTACAAAACTGTAATAGATAAAAAATTAAAAGGAATATGTTTCTCATTCCGTAAAGTAAATGATTCGATTCAGAGCAGGCTGATAAAGTTAAGTGGTCTGGAGACCGGATCCCCTGGTGTAAGGCTCGTACCAATAGGTTTATTCAAAACTTATGTATAATTAATATTAAATGAATGTATCTGAAAGAAGCGAAAGAGGTATGTAGGGATCGTGACACTTGGCGTTCTGTTCTCTCTGGCTACTATGTAATGGGATTGGGGTGGGGGGTGGGGGGGGGTGTACCTGCGGGCGCGTGCAGCTCGGCGTCGGTGGAGGAGTGCACGTGCTGCGCGGGCGAGGGCGCGGGCGACGCGCCCTCCGCCACCACCTGCACGCCGTTCGAGTCCAGCTTGGCGATGGTGGCCATCAGGTCCTGCACCGACTCCGCGCACACCTTGTCCAGCTCCGACGACACGCCGCCCTGTCGCGCACACCACACCGCTTGTTTACCATCGGAATACAATGATGTACGGACTCACCACCTGTCACGTGGTCCCGAAAATATCTTCGGTGGAAAATGGGTCGAAGGGGCTTAAGTGTTTAGACTAGACCTCTGTCTACCCCTGTATTGGGAATTGCGTCAAGATATTTTTTTAAGGGTATAGATGTTTAGGGAATTCATTAATGCATTATGATCACAAATAAACTTTTCATATTTTTTATAACAAACTATTATAAGATTAAGCAGTTAAGTAGGTAACGAAAAAAATAAATCTTTGCCTAACAAGATTATTTAATTTTAATTTTTGAGTCATTTGAGTTTCTCGAGGTACATGTCTGTGCACCAGTAGTATTTTAATTCAAAAATTAATTTTATTTATTTAGTATGGGGAATGCTTCACAAAGTGCAAATGGCCTCCTTTTTTATTATAGTTAATTCTCCCTTACGAGAGGCATATGTCCTGTAGCGGATTTTTATAAGCCATTAAGTATGCATCCTTAGCGTACAGCGGAGTGATTTACGTTCCGCTGTACTTTGTGTGTAGTGTGGACTCACGTTGAGGCTGGGGCTGGGCGTCTTGGGGTTGGTGGAGGTGACGACGGGCGCGCGCGGCTGCCGGCTCAGCGTGATCTTGAAGTCCGCGCCGCTCGCCGCGCCGCTCGCCGCGCCGCCCGCCGCGCCGCCCGCCAGCGGCAGCGCGCCCTCGAATCCGCCTGCGCCGGGATCGCTCCATTTTTATTTGTTCTTTGCATTAATAGATACATACATTGTTTTGGAAGTAGCTATATAATATGCGTGCTTTATGCATGTTACGGGATTGGAAACAACGAAGGGGCCACAAACTGAGAATCGAATCGACGACCCCTAGATGGCGTCATTTTAGAAATTCGTTCCAATTCTGGGGGGGGGGGCACTCTGAGGCCGGCAACGCAACTGCTATGCCTCTGGTATTGCGGGTGTTCACGGGCGACGGTAGTCACTTTCCATCACGTGAGCCACCAGCTCGTTTGCCTCCCTTTTCTTTAAAAAAAAAAAGGATTTGCACTCTTGTTCGATGAAGTTTTTTTTTAAATATCTATATCTGGTGGAAGCAGCCAGAGACAGCGGGTGGGTGGCTGCAGCGGGGCGGTACCGTTGCTGAGCTGGTGCTGCGGGATGTGCCACTTGGCGGGCGGCGCGTGCTGCAGCAGCGGCGCCGGCGACGGCGTGCGCGGGCCCGCGCCGCCCGCCCGCCCGCCCACGCCGCCCACACCGCCCACGCCGCCCACGCCGCCGCCGTAGCCGTACGCGCCCAGCACTGCGCACACAGAATGAAGAATCATATAATATTAATTATGATAAATTTAAATCTAAAAATTTTTACATTCTAGCAAAGCAAAGTGTTACAAATATTTGTGTTTACATATTTATGTATGCGTATCATAAACGATAGCCGAGTTGTTGGGTGGTCGGAATTTCGAGTCGAGAGACCCGAGTTCGATCCCCAGGTGGCAGTACCAATGAGTTTTTCAAAAACTTATGTACGAATTTCATCGTTGGCTTGGACATAAAAGGCGGCGACGGGCTCACCACCTGTCACGTTGTCCCGAAAATATCTTCGGTGGAAGGTGGGTCAAAGGGACTTAATTGTCTAGACTTGACCTCTGTCTACCCCTGTATTGGGAATTGCGTGAAGATATTTATTTATTTATTTACGTATCATAAACGTTATCATCAATTCAAGATCTAGAATTCTGGTTTGTATGACATGATGTGAATGTATATATAGATATCCAATAGCCAAGTTTTTTCCGCAGGAGATATTACAGTGCAAGACACATTAAAAATGTCGGTGTTCGCGCTAACACAGATGCACTCTTGCCCCTGCCACCCCGAGTCCAATGTAACGGAAGACCGCTACAATCGGAGAGAAGTAGGAACCTGGACGCCAGTGAGATCTAACGCCGGTACGCTGCTATATTAGCAGGTCTTGTGACTGGCCGGGATTGCCAGTCTGTGTTGGCGGGATTAATGAATATAGGCGGTGTGGTGTTTGCGTGGGTTCCGGCATAGAGCGTGCGCACTCACTGTGCTGGTAGGCGTGTATGGCGTTCGCCTGTGCCTGTGCTTGTGCCTGTGCCTGCGCCTGTGCCTGCGCCTGTGCCTGTGCCTGTGCCTGCGCCTGTGCCTGCGCCTGTGCCTGCGCCTGTGCCTGCGCCTGTGCCTGTGCCTGCGCGTGCGCCTGCGAGGCCAGCGGCAGCGCGCGCCGCTGCCCGCTGGAGTTGAGCAGCCCGCGCAGGTTCATCTCGCTCATACCTGTCGACGAATTGCATTAAAGTATTAAAAAGAGACGTGATAAAATCGAAGGCAAATTTTCCATGTCTCATCTCACATTCATGATGCAGTCACGATAGGCAACTCGGCCAACCACTCAGTTGGGTGATCGGAATTTCGAGTCAAGAGACCCGAGTTCGATCCCCAGGTTTAACCCCAATGGGTTTTTCAAAAAACTTATGTACGAATTATATCGTTGTGTTGGATGTACAAAACGGAGACGGGCTCACCACCTGTCACGTTATCCCGAAAATATCTTCGGTGGAGGGTGAGTCGAAAGGGTAAGACCCTTGTCTAGACTAGACCTCTGTCTACCCCTGTATTGTGAATTGCGTGAAGATATTTATTTATTTATTCATGATGCATTTTGTTTTTAAAATTAATGACAAATTTAAGAAATCTACAGTCGTATATCTGACTTTCCAAACAGATGGCGCTAGCGTCAGTCAGTAGCGTAAGAAAAGGATGTAAAATTTGAAACGATTAGAGTGGCTCTTTGTTAAAAGCGTAGCTACGGCACGGCGGAGCTCGAATCTCCGCCGTGTCAGGTGATTTGTTAATTCCTCATAAATTTTGAAGTCACCTAAGCATTCAGTTTCGGGAGGGTGTTGGGAGGAATTGAGTTTTGGGAGGGTGTTGGGAGAGCGACGGGCCGGGCACTGACCGTGCAAGTGGTGCGGGTGCGTGGTGGACGTGACGTGCGCGTGCCGCAGTGGCGTGTGCGCGCGCGACCGCGCCGGCGGCAGCAGCGCGCCGCTCGCCGAGCCGCTCGCCGCGCCGCCCGCCGCGCCGCTCACCGCCTGCACGTAGGACTGCGCGCACGCGAACGTATACACATTACTGAGGCTCGTATGTAATACGGGACAACGAGCAAAACGAAAAGTTTTGCTAAAATTCTTCATGAATATGTGACTAGAGGATTCTTCTTAATTGTACATTTTTAAATCATAAATTTTAAATTTAAACATTATAAAGAATTTAACATTAATAACAGGAGAAAAAGAACTAACCTGGTATCGTGCCAATGTCTAAGACATGTAAAAGTTTAAAATTATTTAAAAAGCTAAAATTATGGTTACATCTGTAGTATTACTAAAAATATCTTATTTATGTATTTTACTGTATTGACTGTTTTTATGCACAATGTTCTGTATGACGCGTAATGTAGTTTTTTTATTATTGGTTTGGAAATGAACTTTTTTCTACCTCAATATTAGGAAACATTCCTAATATTGAGGTAGAGACGATGAATGCAGGTGGTTGTGAACTGTTCTTAGTAGAAGATTAGAACAGGCTTATCTTTAGCAATGGACTTTGGATGGACAGTAAATTAGAAGAAACTTGAGGTAGCAGCAAGTGACCTGGTGCATGGCGACCTGCTGCAGCGCGACGACGGCGGACTGCGGCGGCGTGGGGTGCTGCGGCGGCCGCTGCTGCTGCTGCTGCGGCAGCGGCTGCTGGTGCTGCTGCTGCTGCTGCGGGTGCGGCGCGGCGGGCGGCGTGGCGGCCGGCGGGTGGTAGGGGCCCTGCGCGCCGCCGTCCACCTTGCCGTCCACCACGATCGCGCCGATCGTCGACAGCACTGCGGCGTGCGTTTATCGTTATATGCGTGTGTGTGTGTGTGCGGGCGGCGGCTGGGGCGCACTGACCTCGCACGAGGTCCGGCAGCTTGTCGAGCGCGAGGCTGATGCGCACGGGGATCTCGGGGTTGGGGATGTCGGCGCGGCGGCTCTTGATGCGCTGCAGGTGCGCGCACACCGCGCGCTTGCTGTACAGCACGGCCGTGTCGCTGCCCTGCAACACACGCCACGTCAGCGCACGCACGCACGCACGCACGCACACACGCACGCACGCACGCACACGCACGCACGCACGCACACACGCACCTGCTGCAGCGCGGCGTTGACGAAGTGCACGCAGTGGTCGGTGATGGCGGCGAGCTGCTCCAGCGCCTGCTTCTTCTCGCCCAGCGTGCGCTGCTTGCCGTCGCACACCTCGTTCAGCCGCAGCACGAGCTGCTTGCCGCGCGTGTTGATCGCGTTCGTCAGTCTGCCGCGCGCACAACCTCACTTCACTACCCTACTACACCTTACTACACATTTATATGTCGCAGAATCAAGATAAGGCAACAATTTTGGTTACAACGCCATCTTGTAAAAACTCTTCTCATACAGAAAATCGAACATAAAGGTTTTTTTAGATCAGTCAATTGCTTCAACTTATTGGACTATAAATTATATGTGTTCTAAAAAATAAGCAGGCTTTCAAAGATTCTATTCCGCTGTTGCTTTCATGCCAATCTATTTAGTAATTTCTTATTTCTATGACTTCCTTTAATGGTAGTGACCATGAGATATTGGCAAATAGCATTGCATTTTCAATCTTATTGGAACTGATTTTAAAAAACAGATAGTGTAGTACGGTGCAATGTGAATGCCAGGGTATGATATGAGGCAGTGTGAGATATCGACATTAGAATTTAACATTCCTTTCCCACTTCGTAGTGTCGTAAGAGGCGATCCCTAATGGAAATCCCTAGAAAATACGATTGACTACCGACAGATGGCGGCATAACCAAATCGAAAGATACTTAGACCAAAATTGTGTAAGAATTTATATCCTGCGTAAGTCACGATAGCCGAGTGGTACGGTGGTCGGAATTTCGAGTCAAGAGACCCGACTTCGATCCCCAGTTGGCAGGCTCGTACCAATGGGTTTTTCAAAAACTTATGTGCGAATTATATCGTTGGCTTGGACATAAAGACGGCGACGGGCTCACCACCTGTCACGTTGTACCGAAAATATCTTCAGTGGAAGGTGGGTCGAAGGGACTTAATCGTCTAGACTAAAAAACCTCTGTCTACCCCCGTATTGAGAATGGCGTGAAGGTATTTTTTTTCTTCCCACTCCTCATTTTCAAATCGATGTCATGAGAGGTGAAGGAAATCCCTAGAAAATACGATTGACTACCGACAGATGGCGGAATAACCAAATCGAAAGATACTAAGACCAAAATTCAACAAGAATCTATATCCTGTGCAAGGACGTCACATATGTGTGCGTGTGTGTGTGTGTGTGTGTGTGCGTGTGTGTGTGCGTGTGCGCGTGTGCGTGCGGCGCGTGGACTGACTTGACGACGGTCTGCGTGATCTCGTGCACGAGCGCCTTCTTCTTGTCGGCGATGAGGTGCTGCCGGTCGCGGATCACCTTCATGGCGGAGCCCAGCAGCACGCGCTTGTAGCTCACCTCCGACAGCAGCGCCGCGATGCTCGCCCGCGCCTGCGCACGCGCACGCGCACGCGCACGCTCGTCAATACGTGTGCGCACAGCGACGCAGACGTTGCACGAGCACGCGTGTTATGGTAACATGACGACCTCCGTGGACGAGTGGTGTAAACACTCATTTTAAGGGGGCCCCATCTCGAGGGGGGCCGATTCCCGGTCGGGTCAATGTAGAAAAAAAAACACTTCCTATATTTTTCGAGTCTGGGTGTTTGTGCTGCCTTCGTTGTTTCCGATTCCCATACCTCGAGTGCTATAGCACTTTACATTGAAATCGGATCAATGTATGTGATGTTGTCCCTATCAATATATCTATATCTATATATGTATCAGAAACAACCAACAACCGATAAAATTAAAGAAAAAGTGTTTTCTACATTGACCAGACCGGAAAACGAACTCGGTACCTCTGAGCTAGCGACACGACAAAAATCGATGTAACCGCAATTCGTGTCGGAGGTCGTTTATACTGAGATTACTACTAAAATCAGTCTATGTAAATCATACTGGACAAAAATTCAGTTTCAATGTACCACTGTATTTTCACTCGTGTCGTTCGTAATTTGGTCCCAATTTAAAATGGTTTCGGTCGCAAACTTTCAACAATAGATATACAATAATCATATCAAAAAGTGAAACAAGTAAAGTAACAACCAGTAAATGGCTGAAAGCGAGCAAAGGCCTTCGATATCACTAGACAAAGTCTCAAATATTCGAGAGACTGTAACTATTAGGGTGCACGCAGGGCGCGGGGCTACCTGCGCGGCCATCTCGGTGCTGAACTGGTACTTGTGGTCGCGGTGGTGCTGCAGCTGGCAGTCGCGGCACGTCAGCCGGTCGCACGTCTCGCAGAACAGGCTCAGCCGCTCCTGCGCACCCAACGCCACCCGTTACCTCCTCGCCACCAGCCACAAGTGTTTTGGACAACAGGGATGTAACAGGGGTGTCAGGGACAGGAGCATATAAAATTTTCTAAATTGACAATATTAAAAAAATGACAGTGAAAGTCACGAATTTCGAGTCAATAGACCCGAGTTCGATCCCCAGTTGGTAGGCTCGTACCAATGGGTTTTTTCAAAAACTTATGTACGAATATCGTTGGCTTGGACATAGAGACGGCGACGGGCCTGTCACGTTGTCCCGAAAATATCTTCGGTGGAAGGTGGGTCGAAGGGACTTAATTGTCTAGACTCGACCTCTGGCTACCCCTTTTTTGGGAAGTGCGTGATGATATTTTTTTTTTTTTCAAAAAATGAAGTGAAAGTGTAGCCGCGGTGCATTATTTTGATACAGTGATTAACAATGTCAATATGTAGTTGAACAATTTTTAGCGAGTTTGATTAATGTATTGTGCCTGGGATCACGCTTTGTGACAATCTCAAGGTTTTATGACAGGTGGTTGTAATAATGACGATGATATTGCTAAAATTAAAATGGGTGTCCCTCAGGGCACAATCTTAGGTCTCTTGTTGTTTTTTATTGACATTTAATATTTTTCTGATATAGCACCTTCATATTACGGCTACCATCATTTAGTAATCTATTTTGAATAATAGCGGTACATCACCCTCCTTTTCTTCGTTATTTCTTTATACGCTTCTAAAGCAAGGTTGTCTGGAAGAAATTGCTTTTTAGTAATAAGACCGCCTCTTGTACTACCTATATGTTACTTGTACTTATTTTCATCTTCCTTTGTGGTGTACAATAAAGAATATATAAATAAAAAAATAAATAAATAAACATAATTAATGGGGAAAAAGGTATTCAGTCCGAGATGAGTAAAAACATTTGGGTTTATTGTAATTTTAACTGCCACCGCTTAGCGAGTCGTGTGGGTGGTGGCCTCCTTGTGTCGGTGGCAGGTGGCGCCGCTACCTGCGGGTGGTCGCGGCAGAACATGTCGTGCGCGGCGCGCGCCGTCTGCGAGTGCGCGGCCTGCAGCTCGCCGAGCGCCTCCTCCTTGGACTTGATCGTGTGGTCCTTCGTGATCTTTAGCCTGCCAACACCCAACGAGTTACCCACTCACTATTGAATTTGTCGCAGCATCGCCACGGCATGGCGGAGTTCGCAGGTTCAATGAAAAATCCCGCCTGTGTCATTACATTGCTTAAATTTTGCATTTACATATTAAATATTAATTCAATTCAAACTAAAACTTACTCAGCAATAGTTACTTCGATTGGATAGATATGTTATATATTTGACAGATATAGATATTAAGAAATTATTAAGTTTCAAGTAGTATTAGTCTTAATCTAAAACCTACATTGCAAATTACTTAGCCAAATACATCAAAACAGTGACCAAAGAAGTTTTGAATGGTTTGTTGCTCTCGGAGAACTGCCAAACTGAAAATACACTAAACATAAACTGCAGCAACGTAATAGCTACACAACCAGCCTTTCAATTGTGACAAATCGTCCCCTTGGGAGGACTTTGCTGTTTGACCGACGATATGTATGCGGAATTGTGCAATGTAATTATTTAATAGTAATGAATTATGTAACTTTACAATAATGAATTTCCGCAAAGTGAGGCCTGATTCTGTTAACTTTGTCTATCAAAAGCAAACGTTTACTGTGATGTAGCACAAGTGACACGTGTGTGTGTGTGTGTGTGTGTGCACACAGTACCTCTGGTGCGCGCTGACGCAGTTGTCGCAGATGAACTCGGCGCAGTCGACGCAGTAGCTGGTGGCGGGCTCCGTGTCCTCGCAGCTGTTGCACTGCTGCTCGCCCGACAGCGCGCCCGCTGCACACGCGAACGTGCCACTCACTCACTCACACATACACACATAGATAGGGACAACATCACGTACTTTGCTCTGATCTCAAAGTTAGCAGCTCAACCACGCGTGTTACGGAAGCAAAAACAACGAAGGCTCCAAAACACCCAGAGCCGGGAATCCGATGATCGAAGAGATCACTTCCAAACTCGTTGTTAAACATTCTCATTTGGTTTATATTGTGATATTAGAACATGTTTTGAAAAAAGTGTTTCACCAACGGAGTTTATTTCGCATGTTTCTTCTCCGTCAGGGAAACCTCATTATGAAACTGTGATTATATTTAATAAAAAACAAAATTAATGATTTTTTAAATATCTCATTTAACATAATGTTGCGCTCAGCAGCGCTTATATGCCAACTAATCACATTAATGTACATGGCTGTAAAGTTATAAGCATTGAGCCAGGTCATGTACAAGATCCGGCATATGTTGCCAACGGTACTGTTATACATGCGGTTTAAATACTCAGTGGTAAAACCGACGCACGGGACGGCGAAGGTCTCGAATTCGAATCTCGACCGTGTCAATTGATTAAATACATCTCTCATTTATTTAATAAACATAATTCTATTAATATATTTTTATTGTAGTGCATACTAACATATTTCTGCACTTTCAAAATAAACATAAGAATAAAAGAATTGAGCCTGAAAGAATTGTCGACTATAACAGTTTCAAGAATTTTGTATGTTCAACGTTTACATTCCTGCATCAGCAAATAAACCAACTCATGGCTAGTGTAGATTCTATTGAGAGCCGACACCGAAGAAAGTATCTGTTAATTGGAGGAATTGCTGAAGATTCCAACGAGAATGTTCGACACTTAGTGCTTTCTGTCCTTACGAAGAATCTCGGCATCAACAGCTGCCCCAATCAGTCACTGTAACGGACACTCGTCCTCGTCCCTTTTTCGTTAAATTTATAAATATTGCACTTCGTCGAGATGTGAGGTCTAAAAAGACACTACTCAAAGGTAGCCCATACGTGTTGTCTGAATACTTAACACGTACGAGACAATCACTTTGCCAAGGGGCACTTTGTGCCTACGAGCCCGAATTCGAAGTGTGTGGACTCTCTCTCTCTCGGGAATCAGCTCCAGAAGAGATGCCTCCAAGGCCAGGTCTACAGCTACTTCCAAACGCTACGCCGTTGGACACTCGATATCTTAATAATTTCTTTCATTGTTTGATCTTTATTTAGAAGTATGCGATAATTCTACGGCGTTTTGTGGTATTTTTTAAGAAAAACATTATAAATAACTTTTTTACACTGTCTATCGAGGTTGTTATTGTTTTGTTGTTGACATAGATAATACTTATGCAACTAAGGGTAATTCACACTAATTTTTATATTCACCGCCAATCTACTAAAAACAAAAGTCAAAAGTTTATCTTATGTCATTGCCATTTGTCAATATGCAGAGATTAAATAACTGTTACTGAGTGGACATTGCTATCAATGTTGTATAACGAGAACTAGTAGTGTAAATCTTGTCATAGACTAAACAAGCACAACACATTTTACTTCTTCTTGCCTTCATATTCATTAATTCGTGGATGTCACAATATAATTTTACTTTTGACACTGATTGATTAATTATGTATTGTGTAAGCTGCTAGTTTGTATGATAATTTATTTATGTTTATTTTTCAGTTACTATGTTCTTTTATTTGTTTACTAAGTTAAAATTTGCTTATAAATTTTCTATTTTGTTTTTTGTTTAACTATTTAAACAGTTTTATTTTAAACCGTTTTTAAATAATTAATTAAGGCAGTCTAGCGGGTAAACAAATGTATAATTTGTTTTAATATCCGATATTTATTTTATTTTAACTATTATAGTTATTATTTAAATTTGATAACATATTCTATAAATTTTATAATTATTCTTATTGTTGTTTATTGTATTTATTATAAACATTGTATAAATGACTTCAGATGATGACTCATTTTATTCAGCTTGTGATGGAGACTCCTCTCTTGATATTACTTCGGCCACTGATAACTCCTTTGGCGAAACTTTAGGTGACCATTTGCGGTCCAAACTTTTTCAATCAAAATCCTTAAACGTATGCCACATAAATGCGCAGAGTATTCCTTCTCACTACTCAGATCTTCTTGACACTTTTTCCACAGATTACATTCACGCATTACTTATATCAGAATCCTGGCTTAAACCTTCTTAGTATCACCATCAGAGTATAGAGAATCTGCCGAGTATCTTTTCCTGGAGGTAGATGTTAAGGGTGCAAAAGTTGTGCTAGTAGTCTACTGCCCTCCCTTGACAGATTACTTCTCTGACATTGAATCTGTTATTGACTCGGTCTGCACAACCAGTAAGCACATTGTAATCATGGGCGATTACAATACTAACCTACTCAAGGATACCCCTCAGGTTCGCAGGCTTAAAACGATCATGGACTCGGCAGATCTCTCTATTTTGCCACTAAACGCTACACACCATAATGTGGACACTGAAGATTACTGGCTAGATATAATTTGTGCCAGTTCGAAGGATCATATTATACACTATGATCAAATAACTGCTCCTGCGTTTTCTAGACACGATTTGCTACTGTTATCATATAGATTAAAGCCCGTAACGATGCCAAAGTTATCGAATGGGGCCCTCTACTGGCCGTAAATGACATCAATACAAAAATTTCCTATTTAATAACACAAATTCTTGATTTATTCAACAAGCACGCAACAGTACGAGCAGTGAGATTACGTCGACCACCTGCACCATGGATAACCGAGGAAGTGCGAAGAGCGATGGCAAGAAGGGATAGAGCTTTTCGTGTCTACAAGAAAGATCGCGGCATTTTGAATTTTCAGCAGTATAAGCGGTCAAGAAATCGATGTAATCAGACGGTAAGAACAGCTAAACGCCGTTATTTTCACGTCAGTGTTTCAAACTCTTCTTCGGCAAACGTATGAAAGTTCCTTAATTCTCCGGGATTTGGAAAATTACATACAAATCCCCAGAATTCAAGTATTTCGTCCAATGACCTCAACAGTCACTTCTCCATTTCATATTTGTGTCTTTCGATCAAAACTTCAACTCTGCAGGAACTTAACTCCATACCATTGTTTTCCAGTAAATCTCTTAACCTTTGTCCAGTATCTGAAGAGGATACCCGAAAAGCTGTTATATCCATCAATTCCACTACAGTCGGCCATGACGAAGTGAGTAGAGCTATGATACTTCTCATACTCGACCAAATTACTTCAGTTCTCACTCACATCATCTTCTTCTCCCTGTCTTCTGGTGTTTTTCCAAAGAAGAAATCATGGCTCACAGTATTTGTTCTACCACTAGCCAAAGTTACAAACCCATCGCTTCCTTCTCATTTCAGACCTACGTCTATACTGCCGTATCTTCCTAAAGCTCTTGAGTCAATAGTACATAAACAAGTCTCTCCTTTCATCTATGATTGCAACTTCCTAAGCACATTTCAGTCTGGCTTACGTCCAGGCCCCAGAACCACCACAGCCTTACTTAAAATAATTGAAGACTCAAGAGAGGGCCTGGAGCAGTCGCATCTGACTGTACTTGTCCTTATAGATTTTTCCAACCCATTTAATTGTGTCGACCATGACCTTTTACTGAGTTTACTTTCACGGCTTAATTTCTCTTCTTCGTCACTGGACTGGTTTTCGTTCTTCCTTCACGGACGCCAATAGGCTGTCAGAACAGGTCAAGACATGTCTGAATGGTCTGACTTAACTGTAGGTGTTCCGCAGGGCGGCATTCTATCTCCTCTCCTCTTTTCACTGTTTATTAATCTTCTCACCAACCATCTTTAATGTTCTTACCACCTTTACGCGGACGATCTTCAGTTATACTACGCACTTAGTTATACTAGCACTGCTTTTTCAATCGTAAATGCTGATCTGAGACGTATCTCAATAAGGTCGAAGCGTTTTGGGCTAATGGTAAATCCCAATAAATGCCAAGCCATCATCATCGGTGGCCGTCCTCCGTACCTGGACTCCGCATGTATGTCACAGGGTGACAGGCATACTTCGTTCCATATGACAGATATATGTCGCAGGGTGACAGGCATACTTCGTTCCGTCTATCGTCTTAAAGCCTTTTTCTTATTTTTCCATTATTCGATAATGCTGATGTCTGTCTCACTAATATCTCCCAGGAGGTACTGAACAAGTTACTTAATAACTGTATACGATTTGTCTTTAGTCTGAGCAAATATGACCACGTATCAAACTTCCGATCTCAATTAAAGTGGTTGACGATACGCCAGCGTAGATTTTCGCGTTCTGTCTACTCTATTTTCAATACTATATGACTCTTTGTCACCTCTCTATCTAAAACAAAAATTTCAGTTCCTCGGTGACTCGCACTCTCTTAATCTTCGTTCTTCACATAATTCACTGTTGTCTGTACCCTCACATCACTCTGGTTTTATGTCTAATTCATTTACTGTCACTTCTGTCGCTCTCTGGAACAGGTTACCTCTTGACCTGCGTCAGTCGCCTCCGAAAAATTTATTTAAAAGAAAACTGAATTGAATATATCCTAGCTGATAAACTTTCGGTTTCATCTATAACATACTGATTAATTTATATAACTATTAGTCACACTCGCTGTTAACTATCTTTACTGCCCTTACCATATTTTATGTTGTACCTAGGATTAGCTGGTAGAAAATGTAGTATAGCATTATGCCCGCCTTTTGTACCATTTTAATTTGGTGCAATAAAGATTAAATAAATAATAATATGAATATAATAATACTGAAAATAGAAAACATATTTGCGTCGTCATAACTGACAATAGTTATAGAGCCGTCAAACACCGCTCACCGTTGCTGCCGAGCTGCTCGCTGGCCATCTTCTCGAGCACGAAGCGCTGGTCGATCATGTTGGCGGGCTGGCACTGCAGCCGGCACGCCGGGCACGTGATCGTCACGCGCGCCGCACCTGAGCCACGCACACGCCGCCTCAGTACATAGTTCATACACGTTTACCTAAATTGTTAATGGCCCGACCACATTATTGACGAACTGAAAACCGATGGGGACTACAGGTTCTCTAGTGGCAACCTCGTTTAGGCAAACGCAGTGTAGGAACCCCCACGAAATGGAGTGACTAAATAATAAAATAATAAATATCGTCATGCAATTCCCAATACAGGGCTAGACAGTGGTATAGTCTAGACAGTTAAGTCCCTTCGACCCACCCACCTTCCACCGAAGATATTTTCGGGACAATGTGAATCATCTACTGCCGAGGCGCGGCACCCAGGTTCAATCTTTGGGCTGACACTGCCTAAATTCTTAAATAGTCTAGTGCAGAGCCGCGACACACAGATTTGATATCAGAGCTGATACCTCTAAACTTCTTAATAGTAGTTTAAAGTAATGAAATTACCACGAGAGCGGTGGTGAAGGAAAACATTGGAGGAAACATTTCGAGGACTTGTGAATTCCAGCCCGCACTGTAGCAGTGTCGCTGGGACTTTCTGCTGCTCGTGTCTCTCTCCAATATTTTAGTTTTCGTTTTAGCATTGGGCGCTTACTTTAGATTGTTACTTTACTTTTTAATTGTCTTAGCTTTAATAATTATCTTCTGCCTCTTTCTTCTTAAACTCCTGTAATAGTTCACTTATTGTTATTGAGCTTATTGAGTAGAAGTATACACTTTATTGTATGCTATAATATAGAATAATTACAATTAAAGGACACAACAACAGGCGGCCTTATTACTTCGCATAGGGTTCAATCGGATTAAAAATTTATACGACATTATTTATAATGTTTCTAGACATACGAGCCTTTTAAAAACAAAACTAAAGAATTACAAGACTTTATTTAGTCCCTACCGCATGAACAGTTTCCACTAGCCTGCTATTTGTATCGTCCTCTGTAGCGCAATCATCTAGCCACTCAAAGGGACTATTATAAGAGCCCGGCGGAAATGTAAATGTTTCAAATGGGAATTATTGAGAGATACGAGCCGCTAGGGCTTTTGATATATTGATAAGATTTACTCTAAAATAACTGAACGGCATTCGTGAATAATTATTACGGGAAAACAAAATTAAGTCACGATAACCGAGTGGTTGGGTCGAAATTCAAGTAAAGAGACTCGAGTTCGATCCCTTCGATGGTAGGCACGTACATATGAGTTTTTTAGTTATGTACGATTTATATCGTTGCTTTGGACATAAAAGACGGCGACAAGCTCACCACCTGTCACGTTGTCCCAGAAAATGGAGAAATGCAGAAAGGTAATTACTTACCATCACGTGAGCCTCCTGCTCGTTTGCCTCCCTTTTATTAGATAAAAAAAAAGGTACGTCGAAAGGACTTGTCTAAACCTCTGTTTAACCTTGCATTGGGAATGATGTTCATTACTAAATATTGAATTTATATATAGAAGCTTCATGTACACTTCATAGAAAACATACAAAAACACATAAATACGTAGGCAACAACATATACATTAATCTAATACAAAAGTGAGTAGCTAAAGCACATGTATTATGGAAACGGAAACGGCGAAAATGCCGTAAATAACCAGTCCGGGAATCGACCCCGGGTCATCGAGCTGGCGACACTATGAAAACCGGTGCGTACGCCATTCATCCACGGCGGTCATCAAATTCGTTTTTTTTTTATAATTTGCAACAATATTCTAATTATTTTACGAGTTATTACCATGCCAGCATTTCGTTAATATTATAAATAAAATCCAGAATTTTCCTTCGCCATGAGCTTAGAGCGCCGAGGTACACGGATAAATGCTATAATGCCGTACGAAAGGGGGAATTTTCTATTCATTTCGACATTTACGACACCGCGAGGGGGTCGCAAGATTATGTGCCGCCGGCTCCGGCCTCCTCTCCGCAACTATCAGAGCTATACATTGAGCTGAGTTTCTACCTACCACACCTTTAATGCTACACTTTGTGCAATTTATACTGTTCTGAATTCAAATTATTTCACTTATTCGATGTTATGTTATATACCGTATGGTTCTTGTACCGCGTAAGCTTTTATTGTGATCGTGATTATTTTTTTAAGTCACGATAGCAGAGTTGTTGGGTGGTCGGATATTCGAGTCGAGAGACCCGAGTTCGATCCCCAGGTGGCAGTACCAATTAGTTTTTCAAAAACTTATGTACGAATTTCATCGTTGGCTTGGACATAAAGGCGGCGACGGGCTCACCACCTGTCACGATGTCCAGAAAATATCTTCGGTGGAAGGTAGGTCAAAGGGACTTAATTGTCTAGACTTGACCTCTGTCTACCCCTGTATTGGGAATTGCGTGATTATTTTTCTAGCTTAGACATTTTTCTTAAAACACTGGGGGAGACAAAGGTCTATACAATTAAGTGCTTTCATCCTGCTAAATAGGCTATTTAGGACAACGAGACAGGGTGGTCAGCCAACCGCCATCTTTTTTCTAAGCCAAAGGTACAGGAGACTGTCGTTGATATGTATTTACATACATAATTATTATATACATACAAACATCCATAACTCGAGTGTGTTGAATATGAATTATGAATGTTTGTAACATTCATATTCAACACATAAATGTTTGCCCCTAGAGGATTTTAAGCCCACATTCCGTAGCTTCGAACGCGGGGTCACTTCTATTAGGTTATTGGATCGTCAATTTCATAGTCTATTACATGCATACATACATATATACATACAAACATCCATACATACATACATACATAACGGCCTGTTCAAGTCCACAGCAGGTCAAGACCTCTCCCATAGTGAGGATTTGGCATAATACCCAAGCATGGTAAGCGGATTGGCGATCGCAGTACCAGAACACTCGCATCACAGACCCTGCTGCCCATCTTCGGTCTGATTATTTTTATCTGATATTTCTAGAGACGGTTATCACGCCATGTTCCGGTTGCGATAAGAATGTTCGAGGATGTTTCCCTTAGTAGCCTCTTACGACACCCACGGAAAGAAAGGGAGTGGCAATATTCTTACGTCGTTACCACACGGTCATAGTGTAATATTTCATTAATAATCTCTATTTAAAATTTTTCCTCATTTATCGCTGTATGCTTTAACAAGGCAACTTCAAATTACAACTGAACTCAGTATTAAATAGCCTTAAGGTTTATCCTTAAACTCAAGGTTGTCTGGACGAGATTGTTCTTCAAAAAGATTGTTATTTGTTATCTGGTATACAGTAAAACATATCTAATTAAATTAATAAATTGTTATTAATAGTTCATTATTCATTGTCGGATATTTCTTTGTACGAGTATATTCTCGTCTCGTATGGTGGTCAAATCAAATCAAATCATTTATTCACCGGCATAAGAATGTATATTCGTTTATCGATTGTCATTTTTTGTTCTACCATCGTTTCGTAATAAGGTTCCTCTAACGGAGAAGAAACAGGCTCAAGAAACTCCGCAGGTATCCTATGTTTTAGTCTTTTTTTTAATATCATACAAAACTCGATATTTTCTAAAAATAGCTTGGGAGCAATCACCTCATTCCGGGGTTACTGTCATTAACTTTTAATAAACATTTTGGTGGTAATAAGTCACGTAGCCGAGTGGTTGGGTGGTCGGTATTTCGAGTCCAAAAACCCGAGTTCAATCCCCAGGTAGCTGGCTCGTACCAATGGGTTTTTCAAAAACTTATGTAAGAATTATAACGTAGGCTTGGATATAAAGACGGCGATGGGCTTACCACCTGTCCCGTTGAACCGAAAAGATCCGAATAGAAGCTAGATCGAAAGAACTTAATTGTATAGATCTATGTCTACGTGCTATAGATTCACCGAAAATTACTGATGTCTGTTGATTTCGAGGCGAATAAATTTTATTAAATAATTAATGCTCTCCGTAACAATTAGCTGCCCCCCGCGACGTCGCCCACAGTTTAACACTTAACGCGGAACACTAATAATGTTTCTAAAATAAAAGTAGCCTATGTTACTCCTTATCTGTCAGTAAAAGTCCTGTTAAAATCGGCCCTTTGAGAGATTAGCCGGAACAAACCGACAGACAAAAATTGTTAAAAATATTATTTTGGTGTACGTACCATATATATATTTATATACATGTAGTAAAAAACGGTTTTTCAATATTACAAACAGACACTCAAGTTTTATTTATATGTATAAATGTATAGAATGTAATTTACCATTAGTACACCAATGCCCTGTCAACCTTGTATTACTAGCAATCTTCCTGCAAATAATTTAATTATATTTGATAAAAACATACGTACATACGTACAAAAAATGTTTATCAAAACTTCTCGTGTCAGTTACGTAACATAGGTTACAATTTATTTCACTAGTATATTTTTTCCTTCATTCCGTTATACAAGGGTTTGCTTAAAACCGCAAATGTTTTAAATTTGATTTTCTTTAGTATTTATTTTATTTGGTCAAATGGCTAAAGCGACTATGAAAATATTTGAATAATATAACCAAGAATATATAGAATAAAAATTTTACCTGATACCGTTTTATGAATGAACCTTATACTTGTTTTTATTTCTTTCTTTTTTATGGGTTGCCTGGAAGAAATCGCTTATCAGCGATAAGACCACCCATTGTACATTTGTTTTGTCTCTCATAATATTTTTTGTTGGTGTACAATAAAGTATATTTTCATTACATTTCAAAAATTGACTACGGTTATACTTAGACAACGTACGTATTTAAAGAAAGGTTTCGACATAATGATTTCTTGTATTTATCTCTATAATCGTTTTGTTTAACATGAAGGTTTCGACCTCAATTAAAAGATTGGAACTATCTATTAATATTTAGAAAGAAATACAAACTGAAACCACGACCTGTCAACTAAATTAAAAAAAAAATATTCTCACGCAGCCAATACAGGGGTAGGCAGAGGTCTTGTCTAGACAATTAAGTCCCTTTGACCCACCATCCACCGAAGATATTTTCGGGACAACGTGACAGGTGGTAAGCCCGTCGCCGTCTTTATGTCCAAGCCAACGAAATTCAATTAAAAAAAAAGAAAATAAAAATGGCGGGAAAAAGAAGCCAACATAAATTTCTGAACTTACAAGTGTTCAATTTTACAAACCCTTTTTGGATAAACGTTTTAAACGAACTTGTAAAATCTTCCTTGTAACTTGTGAGCTATGATGAACAGGGTACAAGTCGCCTATACTATTCCCGATAGCCTATTTGTTAGATAGCCTAAGACTTCGCCTGCCTTCAAAGCTAAGGGTTGCGGGTTCGTATCCCGCCAGGGCAAACATACGTGTGATGATGCTTGTACTCAAATCACGGATGTATATACATTTATATGAATATATATGTATGTTAGAATATATCTCTGTAAGTATATGGCTTGGACACTATGGCGACAGGCTCACTACCTTTCACGTTATCCCAACTATGCTAGGTTGAAAGGTGGGTCGAAAGGACTTCAATGTTTAAAACTCTATCGCCTGTGGTCGGCAGAGGTTAAATGACTTTTAATGAGAATATGCTCAAAGATATTTATTTATATAAAAGTTTTTTTTAACGGTTGCATTGAGAGATTCTTTTTTCTCGTATTGAACACACGTAAAGTGATTCACGAAAAATTATTATACATCTAAAAAGCTGTACAGGTGGTGAGCTTGAAAGCATCTCTCTTACGCCGCGCTCGTTGAAACTCGATAGCACGGGGGGCGGGCAGTGAGAAAGGAAATTACTTTGCAGAGGGCGCGAGGGGGCAGTCTATTCTCATTTTCCACCTTCATGAGATACAGTATATGATATCTACCTTGCTTTCCGTATGACGTAATAAATACGTAAAATTGCTACTTGCTTTATACTACCTACAAGGCTATTGAACATATAATTTTTTATTATCTTCAAGCATTTCTAAATATTGGGGAAGTCGGTGGCCTGGCTTATTTAGTCCTATCGACGTACATTTCACTGGAGCTTATTTGGGATAATGTGACAGGTGATGTGCCTGTCGCCGTCTTCAAGTCAAAACAAGAAACTTATTGATACGAGTCTTTCTCATGGAGATCGGACTCGAATCTCCTGTCACGCTCTTCCAAATAGTCTTCGGTGAAAATTGGATCGTAAAGATTTAATTGCGTAGACCTTTGTCCTTCCCCAGTGTTGGATACATGTGTGAAAATATTTTTCTTTTACCACAGCCGATATAGCAAAAATCTTTTTATTGGCACGATTTACCACAATTGTGCCACAATAATAATTATTTCACGTACTTTTCTCGAGTTAACGCACGCTACGAAGTAAATAAAAATTTTCTATGTTCTCAACATTATTTATATCCATTTAAAGGCCGGCAATGCATCTGCTATTCCTCCGATATTGCAGGTGTTCATGGGCGGCGGTAATCACTTAGCATCACGTGAGCCACCTGCTCGTTTGCCTCCCTTTTCTATAAAAACAAAAAATATGTTTTGACCACCTCCATGGACAAGTGGCGCACATATCGTTGTGTCTGGTATCGCAAGCTCTGAGGTCACGGGTTCGATTCGAAAATAACTTTTATCACATTCTCTCGGGTCTGGATGTGAAATCGGAAACAACGAAGGCACCGCAAGACTTCGTTGTTTCCGATTTCACAATACAATTGCATTCGATACTTACTTAGGGTTCAACGAAATATATGTGTAGTTGTGTACCTACCTATGTATTTATTGCTTATTTATTTATAATAATGTATGGGAATCATAAATGACCGTATACACGAGTGGACTATTTCAATACTTTTCAGTATAAATAAAAGAAAATCTAAATAAAAATTGTCGTGGATCAGTTTCTTTGCGAACATATTCGCACTCCGTGCAGACTTTCTCCTTGCCGCTTCCGAGATAACGCAAGAAAGCCTGCATCCACTCCTGTGCGGAGCATTAAGCCTGATTAAGGTATTACGGTCTGTACAGATGGGCGGAGGGTGTGGCGATATCGTTTAGATGTAGACAAACTTTTATAAACATCACAAAACTCACATATTTTTACTTGCAACGAATATATAACAGTAAAAATATAAAAATATAAAAGGAAGTACAATAAAGGACGTAAAAGAAAAAACAAAAAATGTTACTTATACTTTGAGTATACTTTTAGTCATTAAACAATATTTAATAGATATAGACATAGCTATTTCTAGCTAGATCTATTCTTTTGTAGTTTTAACAGATAGTGACAACATCAAAAACATTGCTCTGATACCAAAGTACCTAAAGCACCTGTATTGCTTATTTATTATTTATATGTATATTTTATTGTATAGGTTTTACATTTTTTGTTTCATGTGTGTGTACACCCTATCTTATACTTGTTTTTATTTCTTTTTTATGGCTTGCCTGAAAGAAATTGCTTATAAGCGATAAGGCCACCCATTGTAATTTTTTTGTCTCCCATAATATTTTTTTTGTAGAATAAAGTATATTTAACAATTTAGCAATTTATTATGGAATCAGAAACACCGAACTTACCACAAACACACAGACGTGATAATAACTATCCGTTTACTAATCTTTTAGATTAAAAGTTAAAACCACAACACGCGGATTACAGAAACAATAGAAATTGCTTTAACAAAAAATTATTTTTTCCGCTTACTTTCTTAGTTAAAAATGCCCTTATCTCATTGGTTTTGTTCAGATAAGGTGCAGGTAAGCTGGAATAAAAGGTTATAATGCGAAAGCAGTCTCAGACATCTCACCTGTGTCGCGTGAGTGTTAAGTGGTGGTTTCTTTTTTTCTTTTGAACGTATACAAATTTGAATTAAAAATTTAATGCGCGTTTTAATTCGCAATTTTTATACAGACTGGTTAAATTACAGATTAATAGATTTACACTATACCGCACAGAAGTTGCACTCCGCTGCTTTACCAGCGGTTTAACACACGACGCGGAACCCAATTTGTTTTTTAAATAAAAGTCGTCAAAGTTCTTCGTGAGCAATAACGTGACGAGAATTATATATATAATAGATAAACTACATTGCTAATGATTTCTTGTATTTACGCGAATACTACACATTCGGATTTTATAGCGTTTTTAATTACTCTTTACAAACTATTTTTGTTGTCCGACGTTTCGGCTGCTTTACACCATCCGTGGTCAAGGGGGGGACACGGTCAGTCCCACGTCGGGAAATAAAAACAGTTTGCAAAAACTAATTAAAAACGCGATAAAATCCGAAAATTGTTTTATTTAAAAACTACATTGGTATCTTTGTGAGATTACTCAGAGAGCAAAAGCCGATCCTATAAATCGAAAACACTAAACCTCTGACTACCCCAGTAATGGAAACTGCGTTAGGATAAAATAGAAAACGATGAAGTGGCAATAGCCCGGCCATATTCTCTCAGCTCGCATTGCTCGCAGAACTGAAGTTCGTTGGGAAAGGAAAGTTCTCGCGTACAACCTCGTACATGCAAACGTAGATAAGAAAATAGTGTCGTCAGTGTGTCACAAAGTAGAGTGCTGACGTGCACCGTTTTGCGGGAGATCAGTGGATGCATATGGCTCATAATCATTCTCAGTGGTAACCTTTAGAAGAAGCCTATGTTCAGTTTGACAGATTGAAATAATAATGGGATTTCAAATTTTCGTTTGGTGAGGAGATATTTAGCAGCGTAAGCAAAGCGACACTCCCCGCAACTCGTGTTTGTTATTTTTGTGACAAATAAGACTTTTACAGTGGTAGAGCCACGCATCAGCTTTAGTTGTTGCATGAATGGGCCGGCTCGACCGGGGAAGTACCACGACCTCACAGAATACCGGCGTGAAAGTAGAAGTCTAACAAACTTCTACGGTTCGTCTGGTGAGTGCAGGTAATCGAAGGCACACACCCACTCTAAGGTCGGCAACGCATCTGTTATGCCTCTGGTATTGCGGGTGTTCATGGGCGGCGGTAATCACTTACCATCACGTGAGCCACCTGCTCGTTTGCCTCCTTTACTATAAAAAAAACTTGTGGCTTGAAATGTGGGCTTTCTTTCTCAGTTTTGTAACCCGCAACCCTTTAACTTCGAACGCACACACACACCAACTAGACTATCGTGTCGATATTTTTGACTGTCTGTGTCTTCCGGTTAATCTGTGCAATGACTGAAACGATTTCACTAACAGATAAATATCTTCACGACATTCCCTATACAGGGGTAGACAGAGGTCTAGTTTAGACAATTAAGTCCTTTCGACCCACCCACTACCGAAGACATGAAAACGTGCCAGCTGGTGAGCCCTTTATAGGGATTCCTGTGCTTGTGTAAGGATAAACGGGGCGTACACTGAATGGTTTAACATCGAAAAAGGTGTTAGACAGGGATGTGTAGCGTCACCGTGGCTGTTTAATCTGTTTATGGACAATTGCTTGACAGATTTAAAAGAGAATGAAAGTGGGTTGAGAATGAATGAGTTACTCGTCAAATGTTTTCTCTATGCTGATGATCAAGTATTACTTGCGTCTTCAGCCGAGGAGATGCAGGAGATGGTAACTGCTATGAGTGAAGACTTTGTTAGGAAGGGGATGAAGATGAATGTAAAAAGACGAAAGTAATGGTGTTTGAAAGAGATGAGGTCATGACAGACTGCAATATAGTGATTGGAGATGAACAAATTGAACAGGTGAATGAGTTTGTGTATCTGGGTTCAAAGTTCACAAGAGATGGAAAGTGTGAGAGTGATATTGAAAGAAGAGTGAATGCAGGAAACATGGTGAATGGAGCTTTGCACTCCTTTATGAGCAGTCGGATGGTGTCTAACAAGGCTCGTTTGGCTGTGCATAGGGAGTTTTGGTTCCGACACTCATGTACGGAAGTGAAAGTTGGGTATGGCAGAAGAAACATGAAAGCAGAGTAAATGCAGTTGAGATGAGAGCATTAAGAAGTATGTTAGGAGTTAAACTGAGCGACAGGATAAGGAATGGTGAAATAAGGAAACGTTGTGGTCTGAAAGAAGATGTAGTGACTAAAATTGAGAAAGGTATGCTGAGATGGTTTGGCCATGTCGAGAGAATGAATGAAGAACGATTGACGAAAAAAGCATATAAGGCGAGTGTGAATGGAAGTGTAGGAAGGGGAAGACCTAGGCGGACGTTTCAAGACCAAATCAGGGACGTCCTGAAAAAAGGCCAGGTCAAGAGTAGCCTGAATCGAAGAGAATGTATGAAGGGAATAATGAAAGTGGACGAAGCGAAACAAGTATGTAAGGATCGTAGCAAGTGGAAAGAAGTGGTCTCTGCCTACCCCTACGGGAAAGAGGCGTGATGATATGTATGTATGTATGTATGGTGAGCCCATTGCCGTTTTTATGATCAAGCCAACGATATAAATCGTACATTGAAAAAACCCATTGGTACGAGCCGGCAACCTGGTTTCAATTCATCAAACTCGGTTTTCATAACTCGAATTCTGATCACTCAACTACTCGACTATCGTGTGTTTTTCACTAACAGATAGTTAGTGTTACAAGGAGCAACGGCTTCTTATATTTTAGAAATATAATTAGGGTTCCGCCTTAGGTAGCGCGGGTATTGAGTTTGTAATATACATGACATATTCACCAAAATTTTAAGTGAATGTTGTATAACTTAATATTTTAAAATAAATTTTGGGTACATTTCTCAATGAAAACACAAAAAAAAACTTTCTTAGATTTCACTTCATTCGAAATAAAAAATATCTAAGCATTGATTTATGTCTATATTAGAAAGTTCCTTTCTCTTACAATTCATTTTGTCTTTTTTTAACTTTTTTTTATAGAGACTAAAGTCGACGTTAAGAAGTTTATCACTTCAATTACTTTCTTTTATAGAGAAGGGAAGCAAACGAGCAGGTGGCTCACGTGATGGTAAGTGATTACCGCCGCCCATGAACATCCGCAAAATAAATACTTCTAAAAATGTGCTTCTTTTCACTGCACACGACCAATTAATCAAGGTTCGGTTTAACTTACTTCGTCATGACTAGATTTTCATGCGATGATGGCGTAAGGAAAAAGCCCTTATTTATCGTGGGTGTCGTGACTGGGGGACAAGCGTTGATATAGAAATTGACTACCGACAGATTGCATGAAGACTATCTCGAAAAAAAAAAACTATACTAAATACCGCAGACCGGTGACGAGAAGCAGTATGTTGTGTCTGGTGCAGTTATCGCCAATCTGCTTCCCATACATAGCGATTATGGCAAAAAGTCCCAAAATTGAGAGCTATCTAAATATATAAATCCTGCAATATAATTTTGTAGGCCATCATTTATGTTAATATTTCAGCAAAAAAGAAGTATTGCTAAATTAAAAATATCGGATATGGAATCAGCCGCAGATTCTGTATAAAATGTTTAGAGTATAATAGACGCTCGTCTATGATACTACAAGTTGTTTGGATCAACTGTACACTTTTGTAACACTGCAGTGAATTTTGGTTACAAACAAATGCCTAATGTTGTTAACAAGGGTAATGTTTATTTTTATTACATTTAATAATCCTCTATGCTGACAAAGTGACTAGCTCGACCTAGGTAGGTCTTTTCTTTATTAAATTGGCAGTATATTTTTTCTGGGACCAAATAAGCAAAGGGGTTATACCAAAACAACAACCTTTGACTGAGCGCATACAGTCAGGGCAGTTCTTGACGGCATACCGGGGCCGTAAAAGGCACATTGAACTGATGTCTAATCTTTTCTAACGGATATACAATCGAAAACGACATGAAAGGCTACATGATCAGAGAGGAAATTTCTTTTTGTGCCGGACACTACTTACGTAGTGATTTGAAAGGCTTTCTTTAAAAGGGAAGCTGGTAGTCTTTTCATCTGATGGCAATAAAACTGAAGAAACTCGCGCGGCAGACACTTTCATTTATAATAATATCGTAATAGTTATATTCAATTTCCAAATACATCTCATTCGGTTGTTGTTGATACAAGGAATGTGAAAAGGATCCATAACCATCATCTCTATAGATACAATTACTCTAAGTAATTACGTCTTCACAAATTATTTCATAACTAGTTGCCTAATTGTGTTTCTAAAACAAAAGTAGTCGATGTTACTCCTTATAACATTAGCAATTTGTCAGTGAAAGTCCTGTTTAAAATTGGTCCAACCGTTTCAGAGATTAGCCGGAACAAACATACAGACAGACAGAGATGAAGACAAAAATTGTAAAAAAAAAAAAATTTTGATGTGACAATCCAATTTTATTTATATGTATAGGTGTGCAGAACATGTACTCATCAGGGGCGATATGATATACTTATTTACGCGATGCCTCAGTATAACATTAGGGGTCGTAAATGACACACAAAAAAAACCTTAGTGTCAATTAGGTGGCCCACACACAACCTTAATGTCAATTAGGTGGCCCACACACATTAGGTGCCCCTCCCCAATTCTGGGGGAGCGGGGCACTCTAAGGGAGGAAACGCATCTGCTAAGCCTCCGGTATTGCGGGTGTTCATGGGCGGCGGTAATCACTTAACATCACGTGAGCCACCTGCTCGTTTGCCTCCCTTTTCTATAAAAAAATTAAGTATAATATGTATAGAGGCACTACTTACGAAACGGAAAATGATTTTTGAATATTGAAATTGCTTAAAAACAATCTCGCCGAACGTAATCGCGGAATATGTCTCTTACAGATATCTTGTAAGCCGTACGTAAACAAAATGTGGCTGATATAGAAAGGTAGGTAGACAGTTAGTTAGTTAGTTACCTAGGAAGTCGCGGTTGGCGGAGAGCTTCTCGTCGAGCTTGGACTTGATGCATGGCTCGCAGGCGGAGTGCAGACACTCCATGAGCTTGGGCGTGCCGTCCGCGTGCGCCAGCGGCGTGCGGCACAGCACGCAGCGCGCGGCGGCGGCGCGCGGCGACGCCAGCGAGTCCGCGCCCTCGCCCTCCGCGCCCTCGCCCTCCGCCTTGCCATCGCCCTCGCCCCCCGCGCCCTCACCCCCACTCACGCCCTCGCCGCCCGCGTTGCCCACCTGATACACACGTGCACGCATTCACTTCAAATAAGAAATAAATATCTTCACGCAATTCCCAATACAGGGGTAGACAGAGGTCTAGTCTAGACAATTAAGTTCCTTTGACCCTCCATCCACCGAAGATATTTACGGACCAACGTGACAGGTGGTGAGCCCGTCGTCGTCTTTATGTCTAAGCTAACGATATAATTCGTACATAGGTATTTGAAAAACCCATTGGTATGAGCCTGCCACCTGGGGATCGAACTCGGGTCTCTCGACTCGAAATTCCAACCAGCCAACCACTCATCTATCGTGACACTAAAATAAATACATATATACATATGTACATAAATAAAATATATACACAAATAATAAATAAATAAAAAATAAACAAATTAAGCTCTTGTGTTTTGACAATGAATGCACCACAAACACCCAAACCGTAGTACTACGAAACCCAACCTACAACCCTACTTGTAGTAGTACACCCAAACTACAAAAAAGTAGTTTTTTTACATTGCATCAGCTGTGGACCACCAAAATGGCAATACCTTGAAGTCCAATTGAGTCCACGGAGGTCGTCAATAACACATACATATTCTTTTTGTGATAAAATACTTTTTACATGGTTTTCTGTCTCCATTTCGATGATGAGAATTTCCAGGAGAACATGGTAAAAGGTATGGTTAAAGATGTGTCATTGGCAAACAATAATATATACTTTGTTTATTCTCTACAAAATGTGGTAAATTATTAAAATAAATAAATAAATACACACATATATAGATAGGGACAACATCACATACATTGCTCCAATCCCAATGTAAGATGCTAAAGCACTTGAGGTATGGGAATCAGAAACAATGAAGGCACCACAAACACCCAGACCCGAGATAATGTAGAAAATGTGGTTTTTCTATATTGACCGGACCGGGAATTGAACCCGGAACCTCAAGATGGCGACACCTTGAAAACCGGTATTTACGCCGCTCGTCCATGGAGGTCGTCAACTAATAGAAACTGAGAATCACAACCATTGACTGATGTTCTACAACCCATTGACACCATCAACCCGGATCAACTTACTAAGTATACTATAGAAAAGTTAGGTCTAAAGTTACTAGGATCTGAAGCACAACCAGATATGACAACCAAATGAGGTGTACATAAATCTATTATTGAAGCTATCACAAGAAAATGAAAGAGAAAAGTGTATCCACACACAATAAAAAAATTCTTGAATTAATTAGTTTTGAAAATTTTTACTCTATCTCTAGAGTCTATATCCGTAAACTTAAAAATAGTGGTGAAAGTGTTTAAATTTTCCTTTAGCAAGGTATCGGCATCAACTCGGAGAGGAACTCAACCTATTTCACTAAGGTTCATGGGCTGGAGTATTCACATAGCTGATGCTATGTGAATAATCCTGCTATGAATGCTATGCTGGTATAGTTTTATTATTTTACACAACTCCCAGGAAACAATTCATAACTTCTCACACATTGTGGAAACCGATTATTTAATGTACAAGAAATGTGTTAAATTAAATTAAATATCTTCACGCAATTCCCAATACAGGGGTAGACAGAGGTCAAGTCTAGACAACTAAGTCCCTTTGACCCACCTTCCACCGAAGATATTTTCGGGACAACGTGACAGGTGTTGAGCCTGTCGCCGCCCTTATGTCCAAGCCAACGATGAAATTCGTACATAAGTTTTTGAAAAACTCATTGGTACTGCCACCTGGGGATCGAACTCGGGTCTCTCGACTCGAAATTCCGACCACCCAACAACTCGGCTATCGTGACTTTACAAGAAATGTGTAATCTAATATACAAAATTAAAATAAATAGAAAATGAGAATCACACCCATTACGATACGTTACGATAGCCGAGTGATTGGGTGGTCGGAATTTCGAGTCAAGAGACCCAAATTCGATCCCCAAGAGGCAGGCTCGTACCTATAACTTATCAAAAACTTATGTACGAATTATAACATTGGCTTGGACATAAAGGCGGCAACGGGCTCACCACCTGTCACGTTTTCCCGAAAATATCTTCAGTGGAAGGTGCGTCAAAGGGACTTAATTGTCTAGACTAGACCTTTGTCTACCCCTGTATTGGGAATGGCATGAAGATATTTTTATTTATTTTTTTATGATACATCTTTGAAAATATATACAACTCTAAATTTTTATTGTTCTATGATCAACCCCAATTATTTTATATGGCAAAACAATGTTTGCAGGGTCAGCTTTAGTTTATATAAGTACTTAATGTATTAGAGGTATCTCATTAAGAAACAGAGGAGTATTAAAAATTATTATTGAAAAACAAATGGATGATCTTATTTTGTTGAAAAAATGATAATAGGTTGAAATAATAGATAATAGGTTATAATAATAGATAATAGGTTAAAAAATGATAATACGACATTCATGTTTAAATAAAAATTAACTTAATAAGTATTAAGAAAATAGGAATAATCTACATGATTCTATGGTAGATAATGAGTAAGTTATTATTTTTTTGAAATTATTGTCGCAATAATTGAGTCACATCATCAAAATATGTGTCAAAATGTCACTTAATTGGTTTGTTACAGGTGCACCCACCCTGTTATTAAATAATGATATAATTAAGTAGAAACCTAAGGCTCTCAATTTTCATTACTCGCATCACAGTGAGAGGGAAGGTGAAGTCACAGCCCATTATAAATTGATTCATGATAAGGCTATGCACCTTTCTTCTATGACAATTTTTTTTTATTGTCCATTATGTGAAATAACTAGCATGTAAGTTATGACAAAGCTCATAAACTTTTCATTTAACACAAGATTGTTTTGTATTTACATCCATGCCTTAAAAAACTACACAGAATTATTTTTTATATACTTCCTTAAGTACTCGTAGAAATATAATATTACACACATCAATAACAAAATATATATCAATATAAGACAGAGCAACAGAGATGTGTTGCAAAGTTTTAACTAGTAGCCCTTTTGGGTCTTTATATGTGAGACCACACATGGGCTTGATCAGTGCTGGCAGCACAACAACCATAATTTATTTATTTATATATTTATTTATTCAGCTACACAAGCAGTACCGTAAAATACATTTTAAAAAATCACGTTAGGACTATGGGTAGTATGTAATCCTTAATAGGCGTTGTTTAAAATAGAACACTATATTAGTAAACAGTAGTAACTGATTCAAACTTTGGTTCAATGTCCTTGTTTGTTTCTTTTGTTGAAAAATGATAATACGACATTCATGTTTAAATAAAAATTAACTTAATAAGTATTAAGAAAATAGGAATAATCTACATGATTCTATGGTAGATAATGAGTAAGTTATTATTTTTTTGAAATTATTGTCGCAATAATTGAGTCACATCATCAAAATATGTGTCAAAATGTCACTTAATTGGTTTGTTACAGGTGCACCCACCCTGTTATTAAATAATGATATAATTAAGTAGAAACCTAAGGCTCTCAATTTTCATTACTCGCATCACAGTGAGAGGGAAGGTGAAGTCACAGCCCATTATAAATTGATTCATGATAAGGCTATGCACCTTTCTTCTATGACAATTTTTTTTTATTGTCCATTATGTGAAATAACTAGCATGTAAGTTATGACAAAGCTCATAAACTTTTCATTTAACACAAGATTGTTTTGTATTTACATCCATGCCTTAAAAAACTACACAGAATTATTTTTTATATACTTCCTTAAGTACTCGTAGAAATATAATATTACACACATCAATAACAAAATATATATCAATATAAGACAGAGCAACAGAGATGTGTTGCAAAGTTTTAACTAGTAGCCCTTTTGGGTCTGATGCAGAGATGAAGTGGAGTAGGTGAAAACGTTAATACAAATAAATATAAACAACATAAGCATGAATATATAAATACTATATACATAAACATACATAAATCTATACCTACACATATACAAATATTCATATACATACATATATAGATGCATATAAATATACACTATAAATGTACATAAACAGTTGTCAAGAAGATTCTGCCAAAGCTTTAAGGAAGTGATCTTTTACCTTCATCTTGAAAGCATTTTGACTTTTAGACATCCTGATATCAAGTGGCAATTTGTTCCAAAGCAAGACGGGTTGTATGGAAAAGGATGAATGAACAAAGCCAGAGCTGTGGAGAGGGCCATGAAGTAGGAGATTGTCTTTTGAGCGAAGGTTTCTGTCATGGCTAGAGCAAAGGAATTGAAATTGGGAGGACAAGTAAGAGGGAGTAGTTGGAGATGTAAGGATAGAGAAAAGGGTTGTGAGAGCGCGCAAATTACGACGCTGGCGAAAACACTTCACAACCACTTCAGTTTTGTGTTCATAATCATCGACACTGACTTATTATAACTCACCTTCTCCCTTAAAAAATACTTGGCAAATGTCTGCCTCTAAGTTAAAATAATGCAAATATATAAATAACAGCAACACATACATTAAGGTTAGGTGCAGCGGCAGACCCAGCGGCGGCATCGGGCAACTCATCAGGTGTCTCTTCTTTGATGGTGACACCAAGCAGGGGCCCAAGGTCCATTAGCGCTCGTTCTATCTCCTCACCGCTCGGTTGGAAGCTAGAATTTTCCATTGAGGATATTGCGAACGGTTATCTTAACTGACCAACTTTATACATATTTTCACTTCATCCAAAGGAAAAGTCGTATCCAGAACTTTCACTCGACAGCCTCGAAGATCGCGCACGTCAACATAATTGAGTACTTAAGAGGCCACTTGAAAGCGTCTTCTAATGCACGCTTTAAATTCACGAAATTTTTAAGACTATTAAAAAAGCACAACTTTTTCTGTAAATGTTTATAACATAATAATTAGAATTTTCTATAGAAACTCCGTTTTCCTAAAAAAATGTTTAACGTGCGTCCTTCTAAACGACACCATCAACGAACAATAAGCAATAGACGAGAGCAGCGAGTATAGTAATACAACTGGGAGTAGGAGGAGAGGCAACACAGTGCTTATATTATTAGATACTTTTATTTATTTATATATTTATTTATTCAGCTACACAAGCAGTACCGTAAAATACATTTTAAAAAATCACGTTAGGACTATGGGTAGTATGTAATCCTTAATAGGCGTTGTTTAAAATAGAACACTATATTAGTAAACAGTAGTAACTGATTCAAACTTTGGTTCAATGTCCGAAAATTATATTTATAGACTTTTGGTGAAAAAATAATCAAACAATATTTTACGGTTTGGCTGATTCCATTGCAATAGCAATACCACTTTATTTTAACAATGCGACAGTGTCGACGTATTTGTTTTTTTTTTTTTTTTGTAAATACTAACCGCGACATTTTCAACAAAAATCTTGAAGTTTTAATGTTATTTGGAAATATTTACAACTTTTGTTTTCATCTATTTGCTTTAGTATATTTACTTAGACTAGGACAAAGGCAAAAATTTTCAATGAGGAATCAGGGACATTTGAGGTAAAATTAAATTCCATTGCACCATGTATTTTCCCACGAAAACAAATTTTGTGCATGTTGGCAAGAATTACTAATGTTAATAATGTTGTACACGTAAAAGCGAGTGGTTTTTGATGCTAAACTTTTCTTCTTTTTTGAGGTTAAAAAATTAGAATAAAGCAAAAATTGTTAATTGAAACACTGAATTCGAGGAATTGCCATTTCATTACTTTTAAAAGATTTTGTGTAACTATTGACTGCCTTGCGTAACTTGTGTAGCCAACAACATTATATTCTACTACTACAAACAAACAGTAACAATTTTAATTGATATGAATTAGAGGTATAATGATAACTGTTCGAGAAAAATATTTTTTGACAAATGCAGTGATGGATGATCCCCAACAAGATGGAGTATAAACTTGCAAAATGTTGGGGGTAATTGATGGGTACAGGCTAAGACCCTTTTTTGTGTCAAATTGTAGAGGCTTTCTCTGTTCAGCCGTGGACTCTCGATAGGTATTAAAGGAAAAAAAGTTGTATACGGCTATCGCTTGATACATATGTATATATATATATATATATATATATATATATATATATATATATATATATATATATATATATATATATATATATATATATATATATATATATATATATATATATATATATATATATAATTTCCTAGTTTAATAAAAGTATGTTATGTCTATAACAATTTTGTGTATTTCTTTCACAAAATGATACATTACTTAAAATAATATGAGGGTGATTAAGAAAATTAAGTAGTTTGTTGTGCTATACTATACAAATATGTACTTATTATTGTGGTGAATTTGCAATTTATTACGTAATACAAGAAAATTAAAGCAGCACCTACTAGATGTTCACAGCTGGGAAAATATTTAATCCTAATTATGCTTAGAGATACATTAGAATAGATTGTCTGTTCCAATGCGCGTTGCCACAGTTGATACATACTCGAAAATATTTGTTTGAGTTTTTATTTTACAGACATGTTTCTTCTGGTTTTCTCACGATGTTTTCTTTCACTACTTAACTGGTCATAAATTCACAATGTAAAATTTCTATTAACTATTGCAGTAATGCTATCTAGGGGATCAAATCTGGATCACTGGCGCACAAAGAAATTGCCCATACCACTGAACTACCTTGGCTTTTATTATTATTGAGCAAGGTAATTAAAAAACTTAACTGCAGCAAAAAATATACTTTACAGAAAACAATTCGTAACTTTTGAAAAACGAAGCTTTGCAACAATGACAAATATGTGACATACAGACAACAACCGAACCGAACGTACACGTCAAAGTGTCAAATTATAATCAAAAGCACGGTACGTCAAAGCTGTGCGTCAAAGTCTCGAAAATGGCTGACTCGGGGCCAAGTAAAAGCGATATTGAAGCAATTTTTCAAAGGTTACGAGCAATACCTTCAAACAAAGTGTGTATCTGTAGCAGTAGTGTATATGTATAACATAGTCACGTCGCTAACTTTAGTCACAGTTTGATATCTCATGTTTGTGCAGGTTTGTTTCGATTGCAACGCAAAAAACCCTACGTGGTCGTCGGTGACGTACGGGGTGTTCATCTGTCTGGACTGCTCAGCGGTACACCGTAGCCTAGGCGTGCACCTCACCTTCGTTCGCTCTACACAACTCGATACAAATTGGACATGGAAACAACTAAGAAACATGCAACTTGGCGGAAACGTCAACGCGGTACATTTTACTATTTATATTCTATCAATAAATATAGCTTGTATATTTATTTTGTTATTGGCATGACCAACCAATAAGAACAATTTCCATATTATGTAGGAAATAGTCATATAGTTTGTATTTCATAGTACGCAAGAAACTCAGCTTTTGTTACAATACCATTAAATGATTGTTCAATCATTATTTTCAGACACAGTTCTTTCGCACCCATGGGTTGGTTACTGACGATGCCCGTCAAAAATACAGTTCTCGTGTGGCACAAATGTACAGAGATAAGTTAAATGCCTTGTCGGAACAGGCTATGAAAACATATGGAACTAAGGTATGTTGCAATCTTAAACAATGTTTAATTAATTTTTAGCTGTGTAACATAAAAGATTATTATAGACAATGTGTCTGAAATTCATAATTTTATTGTAATAGAACATCTTAACTTTATTACATTACATTGCAAGTATATATTTATTAATATGAGTTGCTTAATTCCATTGCAACAACTTGATATTAAGAAATGTCAAAGGTAAAGATTTGCTAATTGCCTTAGCATTGATGAAACCAGCTTGTGTTATGATTACAATATATTGTAGTAAGTACCATAGGTCATGCAAAGTAATTTTTATTTATGAAATTCAAATTAATTGATTTCTTTGCAAAATTTAAAGATTTAAATTCCACACATGTTCTATCGCATGGTGTATAAAAATGGATGAAATTAATTCTAATTTTAAAATAAAATAGTTTTACAATCTGGAATTTATAACTATGCAATACATCAATATAACATTGACAACTTAATTCTTTTAAAAGAATTAGTATAAATAAGGACTTATTACAAAAACAGTTACATTAGAATTTTACATAAATGTCAACACTACAAATTAAACTGGGAAATTTATCCGATAAACATTCTTAAATACTTTTATATGCCGTTTTTGTTGAAAAGTTAATTAATTTTTGTAATGTATGCAAATTCTAAGAATCATTTACATATTGTGGTAAATGATAACAGTTTGGGATACTTACAAAACACACTACATACAAACATAATAACATAGAATACACACTATACTGTACAATATAGTCCTTCTAAATGGTCCTGTTATTTATTTTTATTGTGAAGCTTTTCTCTTAGTCACAAGTAAGAAGAAGGTTAGACTGCAGATTTGTATTTCTGTACTAAGACCAAGTATACCAAAAATGTCCTTTCAATAAAAATTCACTTATACTGGTACCACTTAGTGCAATGTAACTTATTATATATTTTGTTAAATGTTTTATGAACTGTTATTTACTGTTACTGGTAACAGTGTAAAAAAAGTCACAATGGCCGATTGGTTGGGTGATCAGAATTCGAGTCAAGAGACCCGAGTTAGATCCCCGGGCTTTTTTTACCAATGGGTTTTTTTTAATTTATGTAAGATTTATATCGTAGGCTTGGACATAAAGACGGCAATGATCTCATAATTTGTCACATTATCTCTTAAATGTCTTTAGTTGAAGATGGGTCGAAAGGGCTTAACTGTTGTGACCTCTGTCTACCACTGTATTGCGAATGGCGTGAAGACATTTATTGTTGTAACAGCTTATAATTTTCCTAGCTGCACTTGGAGCCCGCGCCAGCGGAAGCTAAAGACAAGGAGAAGTCAGAACGCGAGGTAGACTGGTTCGCGCAGCATGGTGACTCCCCAGCGACTAACACTAATCAGGCTAGCCTAACTGCACAGGTAACCACACACTGCTACACACAGACCGTGGCAGATATGTATAATAATTACCATTTTCGTATTAGATAACAATTATCGATAAAACTAGGCGCACCACAGCTTTGCCTGCAGTTTTTTTTATTGTGTGTGCAGTCAATGTGTTTTTCAGTTAATAATTTTCTAATAACGTAGACTATGTTACTCTTAATAATGTTAGCTATGTGCCAGTGTAAGTCCAATTATAATCAGTTCAGCAATCCAACAGCAAAATTCTAAAAATTCATTTAGTGAAAAGCTGTTGATTCATAACTACAAACAATACCTCAATTTTATTTGAATGTTCGTTAAATAGGTGTCAGTGCATTGATGATGATGATTGTCTATCAAAACCTAAATTATGCCAATAGGCATAAACAATAGTTTGAGAGACTCTGGGCTATGAGTTGATACTCCTTCATAGAATTCCGAAGCTGGCTTGGCATGCTTCACTCAGTAATCTACTCTGTCTCCACGAGTAGTTCTGCAACTGTTCAAACTAATTGTTAAAACAACTGCATTTTGCCCAAACAGAAGTCTACTCAACCCTATTTGTGAAGTTGTTTTAGTCTGCAACATTTACATCATAATTATAAAATTTTCAATACTTTCGTGAGTCATTATTAATCAAATAATTAAAAATGGTTAGTTTCGAACCCATTTGTGGTCCCTTATCTGGGTGAGCATTTTTTTTTTACGTGAGTTTAGCCGCTTTTAATTATTTTAATTATTTCTACATCATATTCTAATTGTGTTCGTTTTTGATTAACACTTGTGAGATTTTAGGTCTTTTTAATACAATTTCAACTACATCAAGTTATAACACATAATGAGTTTTGCGCATAATCATCGCCTTGTTGCATTTATTATTGTTTTTGAGTTATTTATACCTCTTTTAATAATTGTACCAATATTATCAGATACGTCACTACGATAGCCAAATGGTGGGATGATCGGAATTTGAGTTTCATCCTCAGGTGGCAGGCTCATACAAATTGGTTTTTTCAAAAAACTTTGTACATGTTATATTGTTAGCTTGGACGTAAAGACGGCGACAGGCTCACCACCTGTCACATGTCTCCTGTCATGTCTACAGTGGAAGGCGGGTTAAAAGGGAAACTACTTTTGTAGACCTCTATCTACCCCCGTTATGATATAAAAACCTTAACGGCATTACCAATGCTGAAATTTACATATTTTTATATCAATATCATGTTAGTTTTGGGGGTGACAATATTTGAATTTATTGTATGTTTGAGTTTAACTTTAGAGACTGCATGCAATCTGCTGAAAGTCAGAAAACATTGTATGTAATTGTGGTACGGTGATTTCTGCAATTTAGATCGGTAATCGCCCTATTGCCCTATTAATAATGGCAAACCCCTGCCGAAGCCATGCAGTATGTAAGTGTCAGTGCTATCAGTGTGATGATTCTATACTTTGCTAACAGACTACTCCAGCTTCAGAGAACCTGAGCTCGGAGGCGCGGCTGTGGGGCTCGGCCCCCAACGGAAACAACAAGCCGGCTGCAAGGAGAGCCGGGGTGAGCATTTTTTGATTTCTTTATGGACTTCATAGTAACATAAACTCTATCAAAATAGTGGAGTAATAATTTAAATAATTAAAATTTATTTTTATTTATATCTATATGTTAATCACGATAGTGGATTGGTTGGGTGATGGGAATTTGTGTTAAGCGATCTGAGTTTGATCCCCAGGTGGCTGGCCCGTACCTATGGGTTTTTTCAAACACTTATGTACGCCTTATATCGTTGGCTTGGACATGAAGACAGCTACGGACTTACCACCTGTTGTCAAGTTGTTCCTAAAAATGTCAGTCTGTGATCACATACTAGATGGGACCAACCATTATATCAGATTTGACAAGCCACATATCCTCACGAAAGAACACCAATTCCTATCCAGGATGATCCGTGAGGCTATTGAAATTAAAAACCATCGTAATTTCAATAGAGAAGATGGTTGGGTACTACCACCTGCTTGGGATCAAGTCATTAATTAAATTAAATCCAGGATCAAGCATACCACTGCAAGACCTCAAGATACAGTGAGCACATTCTGCGTAAATCGGATCCAAAATTAATAAATAAAGTTGATGGTAGCCAAAGGTAGCTGTGACAGAGGGATGTTCAAGACCTCAGTCCCCCCGTGACCACAGTTGCTGTAAAGCATCTGAAACGTCGGGAAATAAAAATAGTTTGTAAAAACTAATTAAAAACGCGATAAAATCCGAAAATCGTTTTATTTTAAATGTTATTTTATGCTCAGATATATTCAAAATAAGCCCGCCGCAACAAATTTGCTGAAGACTCATTTGTTTAACGAATACAGGAATATATTTGATAAGGAATATACAAATGTAGGCGTAAGTATGTCCGTGTGTAGTGCGTAAGTATGTCCGTGTGTAGTGCGTAAGTATGTCCGTGTGTAGTGCGTAAGTATGTCCGTGTGTAGTGCGTAAGTATGTCCGTGTGTAGTGCGTAAGTATGTCCGTGTGTAGTGCGTAGGTATGTCCGTGTGTAGTGCGTAGGTATGTCCGTGTGTAGTGCGTAAGTATGTCCGTGTGTAGTGCGTAAGTATGTCCGTGTGTAGTGCGTAAGTATGTCCGTGTGTAGTGCGTAAGTATGTCCGTGTGTAGTGCGTAAGTATGTCCGTGTGTAGTGCGTAAGTATGTCCGTGTGTAGTGCGTAAGTATGTCCGTGTGTAGTGCGTAAGTATGTCCGTGTGTAGTGCGTAAGTATGTCCGTGTGTAGTGCGTAAGTATGTCCGTGTGTAGTGCGTAGGTATGCCCGTGTGTAGTGCTTAGGTACGTGTGTAGTGCGTAGGTATGTACGTGTGTAGTGCGTAGGTATGTCCGTGTGTAGTGCGTAAGTATGTCCGTGTGTAGTGCGTAAGTATGTCCGTGTGTAGTGCGTAAGTATGTCCGTGTGTAGTGCGTAAGTATGTCCGTGTGTAGTGCGTAAGTATGTCCGTGTGTAGTGCGTAAGTATGTCCGTGTGTAGTGCGTAAGTATGTCCGTGTGTAGTGCGTAAGTATGTCCGTGTGTAGTGCGTAAGTATGTCCGTGTGTAGTGCGTAAGTATGTCCGTGTGTAGTGCGTAAGTATGTCCGTGTGTAGTGCGTAAGTATGTCCGTGTGTAGTGCGTAAGTATGTCCGTGTGTAGTGCGTAAGTATGTCCGTGTGTAGTGCGTAAGTATGTCCGTGTGTAGTGCGTAAGTATGTCCGTGTGTAGTGCGTAAGTATGTCCGTGTGTAGTGCGTAAGTATGTCCGTGTGTAGTGCGTAAGTATGTCCGTGTGTAGTGCGTAAGTATGTCCGTGTGTAGTGCGTAAGTATGTCCGTGTGTAGTGCGTAAGTATGTCCGTGTGTAGTGCGTAAGTATGTCCGTGTGTAGTGCGTAAGTATGTCCGTGTGTAGTGCGTAAGTATGTCCGTGTGTAGTGCGTAAGTATGTCCGTGTGTAGTGCGTAAGTATGTCTGTGTGTAGTGCGTAGGTATGTCCGTGTGTAGTGCGTAGGTATGTCCGTGTGTAGTGCGTAAGTATGTCCGTGTGTAGTGCGTAAGTATGTCCGTGTGTAGTGCGTAAGTATGTCCGTGTGTAGTGCGTAAGTATGTCCGTGTGTAGTGCGTAAGTATGTCCGTGTGTAGTGCGTAAGTATGTCCGTGTGTAGTGCGTAAGTATGTCCGTGTGTAGTGCGTAAGTATGTCCGTGTGTAGTGCGTAAGTATGTCCGTGTGTAGTGCGTAGGTATGTCCGTGTGTAGTGCGTAAGTATGTCCGTGTGTAGTGCGTAAGTATGTCCGTGTGTAGTGCGTAAGTATGTCCGTGTGTAGTGCGTAAGTATGTCCGTGTGTAGTGCGTAAGTATGTCCGTGTGTAGTGCGTAGGTATGTCCGTGTGTAGTGCGTAAGTATGTCCGTGTGTAGTGCGTAAGTATGTCCGTGTGTAGTGCGTAGGTATGTCCGTGTGTAGTGCGTAAGTATGTCCGTGTGTAGTGCGTAAGTATGTCCGTGTGTAGTGCGTAAGTATGTCCGTGTGTAGTGCGTAAGTATGTCCGTGTGTAGTGCGTAAGTATGTCCGTGTGTAGTGCGTAAGTATGTCCGTGTGTAGTGCGTAAGTATGTCCGTGTGTAGTGCGTAAGTATGTCCGTGTGTAGTGCGTAAGTATGTCCGTGTGTAGTGCGTAAGTATGTCCGTGTGTAGTGCGTAAGTATGTCCGTGTGTAGTGCGTAAGTATGTCCGTGTGTAGTGCGTAAGTATGTCCGTGTGTAGTGCGTAGGTATGTCCGTGTGTAGTGCGTAAGTATGTCCGTGTGTAGTGCGTAAGTATGTCCGTGTGTAGTGCGTAAGTATGTCCGTGTGTAGTGCGTAAGTATGTCCGTGTGTAGTGCGTAAGTATGTCCGTGTGTAGTGCGTAAGTATGTCCGTGTGTAGTGCGTAAGTATGTCCGTGTGTAGTGCGTAAGTATGTCCGTGTGTAGTGCGTAAGTATGTCCGTGTGTAGTGCGTAAGTATGTCCGTGTGTAGTGCGTAAGTATGTCCGTGTGTAGTGCGTAAGTATGTCCGTGTGTAGTGCGTAAGTATGTCCGTGTGTAGTGCGTAAGTATGTCCGTGTGTAGTGCGTAAGTATGTCCGTGTGTAGTGCGTAAGTATGTCCGTGTGTAGTGCGTAAGTATGTCCGTGTGTAGTGCGTAAGTATGTCCGTGTGTAGTGCGTAAGTATGTCCGTGTGTAGTGCGTAAGTATGTCCGTGTGTAGTGCGTAGGTATGTCCGTGTGTAGTGCGTAAGTATGTCCGTGTGTAGTGCGTAAGTATGTCCGTGTGTAGTGCGTAAGTATGTCCGTGTGTAGTGCGTAAGTATGTCCGTGTGTAGTGCGTAAGTATGTCCGTGTGTAGTGCGTAAGTATGTCCGTGTGTAGTGCGTAAGTATGTCCGTGTGTAGTGCGTAAGTATGTCCGTGTGTAGTGCGTAAGTATGTCCGTGTGTAGTGCGTAAGTATGTCTGTGTGTAGTGCGTAGGTATGTCCGAGTGTAGTGCGTAGGTATGCCCGAGTGTAGTGCTTAGGTACGTGAGTAGTGCCTAAGTATGTATGTGTGTAGTGCGTAGGTATGTCCGTGTGTAGTGCGTAAGTATGTCCGTGTGTAGTGCGTAAGTATGTCCGTGTGTAGTGCGTAAGTATGTCCGTGTGTAGTGCGTAAGTATGTCTGTGTGTAGTGCGTAAGTATGTCCGTGTGTAGTGCGTAAGTATGTCTGTGTGTAGTGCGTAGGTATGTCCGTGTGTAGTGCGTAGGTATGCCCGAGTGTAGTGCTTAGGTACGTGTGCAGTGCGTAGGTATGTCCGAGTGTAGTGCGTAGGTAGCCCGAGTGTAGTGCCTAAGTATGTACGTGTGTAGTGCGTAAGTATGTCCGTGTGTAGTGCGTAGGTATGTCCGTGTGTAGTGCGTAAGTATGTCCGTGTGTAGTGCGTAGGTATGTCCGTGTGTAGTGCGTAGGTATGTCCGTGTGTAGTGTTATTATTTATAGTTAGGAGCACGGAAAGGCGGTTTGGGTGCAACCAAAGTGGCTGCCAACTTTGAAGACATAGAGCGAGAAGCAATTATGGCAGAAAAACTAAAAATGGATGTTAGTAATGTGATTTGGTGTATTTATTTCTTATTTACTCTCATTGATTTATTAGATACTTATGTATACATATATAAGACATACAGATTCTCGATTGCAGTATCAAACCGTCGACGCTGCTGCCTATCCCCCTGTCTGGTTAATTTTTGTAATTATTCAAGGCTTTTTCCTTAGTTGCTTCTAACAACACCCTGGGAGGGAAGTATTGTCATAAGTTTATTATGAACTTTTTTATGATTTATTATGAACTTTTATGTACTCAATTTTGATTTGTGTAACCATTGAATTAACATCAGAACTTATATTTATTAAAAATTTAAAAAAATTGTATTATAGACTTGTGTATAATAAACATTATTAACATTTTTACTAAATGTTCCTGGTAAGACACCTCCACAAAGAGCATCAGATTGAGTTATGACTGAAAAACTGGAGAACAAAAGCCCCGCTAAATAGTTAAATGCATGTGCCTGTGACACTTGACAATACTGTCTAAACATTTTACCTTAAAATATTATTAACTAAAAATTTTACTTCTTGGAATTCGTCACCCGTAGGTTACCGTCTGTAGGTCTAAGGGTACGTCAATCTAATTTTGATCATATAGGATAGTGAGAGCGGTGCATCTGATCCATCTTCTGTAGCCACTAAACAGAACACGATGGCGGGAGGTTCATTGAAACGGCCTGGTGTTTAAATGGGAGTGTGACCGCAGGCGGGCGAGGGCTCCCGGCCGGCCACGCTGGAGTGCGTGGAGCGCGAGGCGGCGCGCCTGCGCCCCGACGCCGCGCCGCGCGCGCACTGCGACCGCCTCGGCATCGCCGCCGCGCGCGCCGCGCCGCTCAGGTACGTGTGTAGTGCGTAGGTACGTGTGTAGTGCGTAGGTACGTGTGTAGTGCGTAGGTATGTCCGTGTGTAGTGCGTAAGTATGTCCGTGTGTAGTGCGTAAGTATGTCCGTGTGTAGTGCGTAAGTATGTCCGTGTGTGTAGTGCGTAAGTATGTCTGTGTGTAGTGCGTAAGTATGTACGTGTGTAGTGCGTAAGTATGTCTGTGTGTAGTGCTTAGGTACGTGAGTAGTGCCTAAGTATGTATGTGTGTAGTGCGTAAGTATGTCTGTGTGTAGTGCGTAGGTACGTGTGTAGTGCGTATGTCCGTGTTTAGTGCGTAAGTATGTACGTGTGTAGTGCGTAGGTATGTCTGTATATAGTGTGTAGGTATGTCCGTGTGTAGTACCTAGGTATATTAAAAATATATGCTTTACTTTTTTTTCGATACATTATTTCGAGACGTGGAGATGTTTTGTTGGTGTCGCAGCGGCGGCGGCGTGTCGCACCGCGCCACGGCGGACATGACGGCCATCGAGCAGGAGGAGGCGGGCGGCGCGCGCGCGCAACACGACGACCCGGACGACTTCAACTCCGTCTTCACCATGATCAGGTGAGCGCCGACCGGCGGGAACCTCATCTCATACGTAGCTCTGATACCAGAGACAGTAGCTGATGCACGCGTTATGGAATTAGAAATAACACGAAGGTACCACAAACACTCAGACTTGAGCACGCGGCGACACGAAAACCGGTGTGTATGCCACTCGCCCACGGAGACCGGCTAATATTTTTTTAAATTACAAAAAGTCACGATAGCCGAGTTGTTGGGTGGCCGGAATTTCGAGTCGAGAGATCTGAGTTCGATCCCCAGGTGGCAGTACCAATGAGTTTTTCAAAAAACTTATGTACGAATTTCTTTGTTGGCTTGGACATAAAGGCGGCGACGGGCTCACCACCTGTCACGTTGTCCCGAAAATATCTTTAGCATTTTTCAATATCTCTTTAAATAGTCCTATTCAGTTGTTATTAGTGTCTGGTTGGATTCGCACAAATAATTAAATGCGCGCGCGTACGTTGTGACATAGGAGCGAGCCGTACGGCGGCGCGCGGGCGGCGGACGGCGAGCCCCGCGGCCTGCACTCCAGCTGGGAGCGCATCGAGCCCGAGCCGCCGCGCGCCGTGCGCACCAACCGTGCGTGTGTGCGTGCCCAGGCACTGACTGTGTGTACAGCTGCCATTAGCACCAACCGTGCGTGTGTGCGTGCCCCGGGCACTGACTGTGTGTACAGCTGCCATTAGCACCAACCGTGCGTGTGTGCGTGCCCAGGCACTGACTGTGTGTACAGCTGCCATTAGCACCAACCGTGCGTGTGTGCGTGCCCCGGGCACTGACTGTGTGTGTACAGCTGCCATTAGCACTAACTATGTGTGTGTGTGGAAGTGCTACGGGCGCCGATTGGGTGTATACAGCTGCCATTAGCACCAACCGTGCGTGTGTGTGCGTGCCCAGGCACTGACTGTGTGTGTACAGATGCCATTAGCACCAACCGTGCGTGTGTGCGTGCCCAGGCACTGACTGTGTGTACAGATGCCATTAGCACCAACCGTGCGTGTGTGCGTGCCCAGGCACTGACTGTGTGTGTATACAGCTGCCATTAGCACTAACTATGTGTGTGTGTGGAAGTGCTACGGGCGCCGATTGGGTGTATACAGCTGCCATTAGCACCAACCGTGCGTGTGTGCGTGCCCAGGCACTGACTGTGTGTACAGCTGCCATTAGCACTAACTATGTGTGTGTGTGGAAGTGCTACGGGCGCCGATTGGGTGTATACAGCTGCCATTAGCACTAACTATGTGTGTGTGTGGAAGTGCTACGGGCGCCGATTGGGTGTATACAGCTGCCATTAGCACTAACTATGTGTGTGTGTGGAAGTGCTACGGGCGCCGATTGGGTGTATACAGCTGCCATTAGCACTAACTATGTGTGTGTGTGGAAGTGCTACGGGCGCCGATTGGGTGTATACAGCTGCCATTAGCACCAACCGTGCGTGTGTGCGTGCCCAGGCACTGACTGTGTGTACAGCTGCCATTAGCACCAACCGTGCGTGTGTGCGTGCCCAGGCACTGACTGTGTGTACAGCTGCCATTAGCACTAACTATGTGTGTGTGTGGAAGTGCTACGGGCGCCGATTGGGTGTATACAGCTGCCATTAGCACTAACTATGTGTGTGTGTGGAAGTGCTACGGGCGCCGATTGGGTGTATACAGCTGCCATTAGCACCAACCGTGCGTGTGTGTGCGTGCCCCGGGCACTGACTGTGTGTGTACAGATGCCATTAGCACCAACCGTGCGTGTGTGCGTGCCCAGGCACTGACTGTGTGTACAGCTGCCATTAGCACTAACTATGTGTGTGTGTGGAAGTGCTACGGGCGCCGATTGGGTGTATACAGCTGCCATTAGCACCAACCGTGCGTGTGTGCGTGCCCCGGGCACTGACTGTGTGTACAGATGCCATTAGCACCAACCGTGCGTGTGTGCGTGCCCCGGGCACTGACTGTGTGTGTGTGTGGAAGTGCTACGGCGGCGCGCGGGCGGCGGACGGCGAGCCCCGCGGCCTGCACTCCAGCTGGGAGCGCATCGAGCCCGAGCCGCCGCGCGCCGTGCGCACCATGTTCGACGGCAGCGGCATCGGCGGCGGCGGCAGCGGCGGCATCAGCGGCAGCGGCGGCAACCTCGGCAGCGGCGGCAGCCGCGCCCGCGCCGCGCGCAAGGAGCCCGAGGACGACTCCGCCGTGAAGAAGTTCGGCGCCGCCAAGTCCATCAGCTCCGCGCAGTTCTTTGGAGAACACGTAATCTATTTGTTACTTACTTTTGTTCGCGCATAGTTCCTTAGGGGGTGATCCATGACCACCACGGGGTGGTCCATGATCTATATATACTTGTTTCGTTTGTTTCAATTTCACCGTTTTCTTTATACACACACTTCTTGTTACCCAAGTACTCTTGAACTTCCCGTCTTGGAACTACCGTCCCGTATTGTGTTAAATTCTTAATTTATTTGTTATCCGTAAAATTTTAATTTACTGGAATAACAACTGGTTAAGATTAATTTAACGAGAAATTTAAATAATGAACTGACGGGATTCGAACGCGCGATCTCTGCTATACCGTGGAAACGTTTTACCTCTGTGTCACATTGTCCAATACCGTATCTCTCAATAGTTACGCCTCTCATTTTCAAATGTTAGATGTAAACGTAATTAGAATTAAGAATTAGTAGAAATAAATAAAGATAATAGGTTAGATTAGCACTGTCGCTGTAGAGAGTGTGGTGGTGCCGGCAGGACTCGCGGTGGGAGCGCGACGCGAACCTGTCGCGGTTCCAGGGCAGCTCCAGCATCTCGTCGGCGGAGTACTTCGGCGAGCGGCCGCCGCGCGCGCCCGCCTTCAGCGTCTCCGCGCCCGACCTGGACGAGGTGCGTGTGGGAGTGACGGGCGCCGACTGTGTGTATACAGCTGCCATTAGCACTAACTATGTGTGTGTGTGGAAGTGCTACGGGCGCCGATTGGGTGTATACAGCCGCCATTAGCACTCAACTATGTGTGTGTGGAAGTGCCACGGGCGCCGATTGGGTGTATACAGCCGCCATTAGCACCAACTATGTGTGTGTGGAAGTGCTACGGCGCCGATTGCGTATACAGCCGCCATTAGCACTAACTATGTGTGTGTGGAAGCGTTACGGGCGCCGATTGCGTATACAGCCGCCATTAGCACTAACTATGTGTGTGTGGAAGCGCTACGGGCGCCGATTGCGTATACAGCCGCCATTAGCACTAACTATGTGTGTGTGTGGAAGCGTTACGGGCGCCGATTGGGTGTATACAGCCGCCATTAGCACTAACTATGTGTGTGTGGAAGTGCTACGGGCGCCGATTGGGTGTATACAGCCGCCATTAGCACTCAACTATGTGTGTGTGGAAGCGTTACGGGCGCCGATTGCGTATACAGCCGCCATTAGCACCAACTATGTGTGTGTGGAAGCGCTACGGGCGCCGATTGCGTATACAGCCGCCATTAGCACTAACTATGTGTGTGTGTGGAAGTGCTACGGCGCCGATTGGGTGTACAGCTGCCATTAGCACTAACTATGTGTGGAAGTGCTACGGGCGCCGATTGGGTGTATACAGCCGCCATTAGCACTCAACTATGTGTGTGGAAGTGCTACGGGCGCCGATTGGGTGCATACAGCCGCCATTAGCACTCAACTATGTGTGTGTGGAAGTGCTACGGGCGCCGATTGCGTATACAGCCGCCATTAGCACCAACTATGTGTGTGTGGAAGTGCTACGGGCGCCGATTGGGTGTATACAGCCGCCATTAGCACTCAACTATGTGTGTGTGGAAGTGCTACGGGCACCGATTGTGTGTATACAGCCGCCATTAGCACTAACTATGTGTAGGTGTGGAAGTGCTACGGGCACCGATTGTGTGTATACAGCTGCCATTAGCACTAACTATGTGTGGTGTGGAAGTGCTACGGGCACCGATTGTGTGTATACAGCCGCCATTAGCACTAACTATGTGTGTGGAAGTGCTACGGGCGCCGATTGGGTGTATACAGCTGCCATTAGCACTAACTATGTGGTGGTGTGGAAGTGCTACGGGCACTGACTGTGTGTGTATACAGCTGCCATTAGCACTAACTATGTGTGTGTGTGTGTGAAGTGCTACGGGCACCGATTGTGTGTATACAGCTGCCATTAGCACTAACTGTGTGTGTGTGTGTGGAAGTGCTACGGGCACTGACTGTGTGTGTATACAGCCGCCAATAGCACCAACTATGTGTGTGTGTGGAAGTGCTACGGGCGCCGATTGGGTGCATACAGCCGCCATTAGCACTAACTGTGTGTGTGTGTGGAAGCGCTACGGGCGCCGATTGCGTATACAGCCGCCATTAGCACCAACTATGTGTGGTGTGGAAGTGCCACGGGCGCCGATTGGGTGCATACAGCCGCCATTAGCACCAACTATGTGTGTGTGTGAAGTGCTACGGGCGCCGATTGCGTATACAGCCGCCATTAGCACCAACTATGTGTGTGGTGTGGAAGCGCTACGGGCGCCGATTGGGTGTATACAGCCGCTATTAGCACTAACTATGTGTGTGTGTGTGTGGAAGTGCTACGGCGCCGATTGGGTGTATACAGCCGCCATTAGCACCAACTATGTGGTGTGGAAGCGCTACGGGCGCCGATTGGGTGCATACAGCCGCCATTAGCACTAACTATGTGTAGGTGTGGAAGTGCTACGGGCACCGATTGTGTGTATACAGCTGCCATTAGCACTAACTATGTGTGTGTGTGTGTGTGCGTGCCCGGGCACTGACTGTGTGTACAGCTGCCATTAGCACTCAACTATGTGTGTGTGTGTGTGGAAGTGCTACGGGCACTGACTGTGTGTGTATACAGCCGCCATTAGCACCAACTATGTGTGTGTGTGTGGAAGTGCTACGGGCACCGATTGTGTGTATACAGCCGCCATTAGCACCAACCGTGCGTGTGTGTGTGGAAGTGCTACGGGCACCGATTGTGTGTATACAGCCGCCATTAGCACTATGTGTGTGTGTGTGGAAGTGCTACGGGCACTGACTGTGTGTGTATACAGCCGCCATTAGCACTATGTGTGTGTGGAAGTGCTACGGGCACTGACTGTGTGTATACAGATGCCATTAGCACTAACTGTGTGTGTGTGTGTGGAAGTGCTACGGGCGCCGATTGGGTATACAGCCGCCAATAGCACTAACTATGTGTAGGTGTGGAAGTGCTACGGGCACCGATTGTGTATACAGCTGCCATTAGCACTATGTGTGTGTGGAAGTGCTACGGGCACCGATTGTGTGTATACAGATGCCATTAGCACTAACTATGTGTGTGTGTGTGTGAAGTGCTACAGGCACTTAATGTTAGTGTGTATACAGATGCCATTAGCACCAACTATGTGTGTGTGTGTGTGGAAGTGCTACGGCGCCGATTGCGTATACAGCCGCCAATAGCACCAACTATGTGGTGTGGAAGTGCTACGGCGCCGATTGCGTACAGCCGCCATTAGCACTCAACTATGTGTGTGTGTGTGGAAGTGCTACGGGCACTGACTGTGTGTGTATACAGATGCCATTAGCACTAACTATGTGTGTGTGTGTGTGTGTGTGTGGAAGTGCTACGGGCACTGACTGTGTGTGTGTGTGCGTGCCCAGGCACTGACTGTGTGTATACAGCCGCCAATAGCACTAACTATGTGTGTGTGGAAGTGCTACAGGCGCCGATTGGGTGTATACAGCCGCCAATAGCACTAACTATGTGTGGAAGTGCTACGGGCACTGACTGTGTGTACAGCTGCCATTAGCACTATGTGTGTGTGGAAGTGCTACAGGCGCCGATTGGGTATACAGCCGCCATTAGCACTAACTATGTGTGTGGAAGTGCTACGAGCGCCGATTGGGTGTATACAGCTGCCATTAGCACTAACTATGTGTGTGTGTGTGGAAGTGCTACGGGCGCCGATTGGGTGTATACAGCTGCCATTAGCACTAACTATGTGTGTGTGTGGAAGTGCTACGGGCACCGATTGTGTGTATACAGCTGCCATTAGCACTATGCGTGTGTGTGGAAGTGCTACGGGCACTGACTGTGTGTGTGTGTGTACAGCTGCCATTAGCACCAACTATGTGTGTGGAAGTGCTACGGGCACTGACTGTGTGTGTATACAGCTGCCATTAGCACTATGTGTGTGTGTGGAAGTGCTACGGGCACTGACTGTGTGTGTGTGTACAGATGCCATTAGCACTATGCGTGTGTGTGTGTACAGATGCCATTAGCACCAACTGCGTGTGTGTGTGTGCGTGCCCCGGGCACTGACTGTGTGTGCATACAGATGCCTATAGCACTAACTGCGTGTGTGTGTATACGTGCCCCGGGCACTGACTGTGTGTGTGTGTGGAAGTGCTACGGGCACTGACTGTGTGTGTATACAGCTGCCGTAGCACTAACTATGTGTGTGTGTGAAGTGCTACAGGCGCCGATTGGTGTATACAGCTGCCGTAGCACTAACTATGTGTGTGGAAGTGCTACAGGCGCCGATTGGGTGTATACAGCCGCCATTAGCACTAACTATGTGTGTGGAAGTGCTACGAGCGCCGATTGGGTATACAGCCGCCATTAGCACCAACTATGTGTGTGTGTGTGGAAGTGCTACGGCGCCGATTGCGTATACAGCCGCCATTAGCACCAACTATGTGTGTGTGTGAAGTGCTACGGGCGCCGATTGCGTATACAGCCGCCATTAGCACTAACTATGTGTGTGTGGAAGTGCTACGGCGCCGATTGGGTATACAGCCGCCATTAGCACCAACTATGTGTGTGTGTGGAAGTGCTACGGGCGCCGATTGGGTGTATACAGCCGCCATTAGCACTAACTATGTGTGTGTGTGTGGAAGCGTTACGGGCGCCGATTGCGTATACAGCCGCCATTAGCACTAACTATGTGTGTGTGTGTGGAAGTGCTACGGGCACCGATTGTGTGTATACAGCCGCCATTAGCACTAACTATGTGTGTGTGTGGAAGCGTTACGGGCGCCGATTGGGTGTATACAGCTGCCATTAGCACTAACTATGTGTGTGTGTGGAAGTGCTACGGGCGCCGATTGGGTATACAGCCGCCATTAGCACCAACCGTGCGTGTGTGTGTGTGTGGAAGTGCTACGGCGCCGATTGGGTATACAGCCGCCATTAGCACTAACTATGTGTGTGTGTGGAAGTGCTACGGGCGCCGATTGGGTGTATACAGGTGCCATTAGCACTAACTATGTGTGTGTGTGTGTGGAAGCGTTACGGGCGCCGATTGGGTGTATACAGCTGCCATTAGCACCAACTATGTGTGTGTGGAAGTGCTACGGGCGCCGATTGGGTGTATACAGCCGCCATTAGCACCAACTATGTGTGTGGAAGTGCTACGGGCGCCGATTGGGTGCATACAGCCGCCATTAGCACTAACTATGTGTGTGTGTGGAAGCGTTACGGGCGCCGATTGGGTGTATACAGCCGCCATTAGCACTAACTATGTGTGTGGAAGTGCTACGGGCGCCGATTGGGTGTATACAGCCGCCATTAGCACTAACTATGTGTGTGTGTGTGTGGAAGTGCTACGGCGCCGATTGCGTATACAGCCGCCATTAGCACTAACTATGTGTGTGTGTGGAAGCGTTACGGGCGCCGATTGGGTGTATACAGGTGCCATTAGCACTAACTATGTGTGTGTGTGGAAGCGTTACGGGCGCCGATTGCGTATACAGCCGCCATTAGCACTAACTGCGTGTGTGTGGAAGCGCTACGGGCGCCGATTGGGTGCATACAGCCGCCATTAGCACCAACTATGTGTGTGTGGAAGCGCTACGGGCGCCGATTGCGTATACAGCTGCCATTAGCACTAACTATGTGTGTGTGTGGAAGTGCTACGGGCACCGATTGTGTGTATACAGCTGCCATTAGCACTATGCGTGTGTGTGGAAGTGCTACGGGCACTGACTGTGTGTGTATACAGCTGCCATTACCACTATGTGTGTGTGTGGAAGTGCTACGGGCACTGACTGTGTGTGTATACAGCTGCCATTAGCACTATGTGTGTGTGTGGAAGTGCTACGGGCACTGACTGTGTGTGCATACAGATGCCTATAGCACTAACTGCGTGTGTGTGTGTACGTGCCCCGGGCACTGCCTATAGCACTAACTGCGTGTGTGTACGTGCCCGGGCACTAACTGCGCGTGTATGTAAGTGCTACGGGTATTAAATGTGTATCCAGATGCCATTAGCAGTAACTATGCGTGTGTGAAGTGCTACAGGCACTGACTGTGTGTGTAATAGCTGCCATTAGCACCAACTGTGTGTGTGTACAGATGCCGTTAGCACCAACCGTGCGTGTGTGTGCGTGCCCAGGCACTGACTGTGTGTGTACAGATGCCATTAGCACCAACTATGCGTGTGTGTGTGTGTGTGCGTGCCCCGGGCACTGACTGTGTGTGTACAGATGCCATTAGCACCAACCGTGCGTGTGTGTGCGTGCGGGCACTGACTGTGTGTACAGATGCCATTAGCACCAACCGTGCGTGTGTGCGTGCCCAGGCACTGACTGTGTGTACAGATGCCATTAGCACCAACCGTGTGTGTGTGCGTGCGGGCACTGACTGTGTGTATACAGATGCCGTTAGCACCAACCGTGCGTGTGTGTGTGCCCTGGCACTGACTGTGTGTATACAGATGCCGTTAGCACCAACCGTGCGTGTGTGTGTGCCCCGGGCACTGACTGTGTGTGTATACAGATGCCATTAGCACCAACTGTGTGTGTGTGTGTGTGCGTGCCCCGGGCACTGACTGTGTGTGTACAGATGCCATTAGCACCAACCGTGTGTGTGTGTGTGGTGTGCCCCGGGCACCGACTGTGTGTGTACAGATGCCATTAGCACCAACCGTGCGTGTGTGTGTGTGTGCGTGCCCCGGCACCGACTGTGTGTGTGTACAGATGCCATTAGCACCAACTGTGTGTGTGTGCCCCGGCACTGACTGTGTGTGTACAGATGCCATTAGCACCAACTGTGTGTGTGTGTGTGCCCTGGCACTGACTGTGTGTGTACAGATGCCATTAGCACCAACTGCGTGTGTGTGTGCCCTGGCACTGACTGTGTGTATACAGCTGCCATTAGCACCAACTGTGCGTGTGTGTGTGCCCCGGCACTGACTGTGTGTGTACAGATGCCGTGGCACCAACCGTGCGTGTGTGTGTGCGTGCGGGCACTGACTGTGTGTACAGCTGCCATTAGCACCAACCGTGCGTGTGTGTGTGCGTGCCCAGGCACTGACTGTGTGTGTACAGCTGCCGTAGCACCAACCGTGCGTGTGTGTGCGTGCCCAGGCACTGACTGTGTGTACAGATGCCGTGGCACCAACCGTGCGTGTGTGTGCGTGCCCCGGGCACTGACTGTGTGTACAGCTGCCATTAGCACCAACCGTGCGTGTGTGTGTGTGCGTGCCCCGGGCACTGACTGTGTGTGTGTGCCCTGGCACTGACTGTGTGTACAGATGCCATTAGCACCAACCGTGCGTGTGTGTGCGTGCCCCGGGCACTGACTGTGTGTGTACAGCTGCCATTAGCACCAACCGTGCGTGTGTGTGCGTGCCCCGGGCACTGACTGTGTGTGTACAGCTGCCATTAGCACCAACCGTGTGTGTGTGCGTGCCCCGGCACTGACTGTGTGTGTACAGCTGCCATTAGCACCAACCGTGCGTGTGTGTGCGTGCCCCGGGCACTGACTGTGTGTGTACAGCTGCCATTAGCACCAACCGTGCGTGTGTGCGTGCCCAGGCACTGACTGTGTGTGTATACAGATGCCATTAGCACTAGCCGCGCGTGTGTGGCGTGCCCCGGGCACTGACTGTGTGTGTACAGATGCCATTAGCACCAACCGTGCGTGTGTGTGCGTGCCCCGGGCACTGACTGTGTGTGTACAGATGCCATTAGCACCAACCGTGCGTGTGTGCGTGCCCAGGCACTGACTGTGTGTGTGTACAGATGCCGTGGCACCAACCGTGCGTGTGTGTGGCGTGCCCCGGGCACTGACTGTGTGTACAGCTGCCATTAGCACCAACCGTGCGTGTGTGTGCGTGCCCCGGGCACTGACTGTGTGTGTACAGATGCCGTGGCACCAACCGTGCGTGTGTGTGCGTGCCCCGGGCACTGACTGTGTGTGTGTGCCCCGGCACTGACTGTGTGTGTATACAGATGCCATTAGCACCAACCGTGCGTGTGTGCGTGCCCAGGCACTGACTGTGTGTGTACAGCTGCCATTAGCACCAACCGTGCGTGTGTGTGCGTGCCCCGGGCACTGACTGTGTGTGTGTACAGCTGCCGTGGCACCAACCGTGCGTGTGTGTGCGTGCCCAGGCACTGACTGTGTGTGTACAGCTGCCGTGGCACCAACCGTGCGTGTGTGTGCGTGCCCCGGGCACTGACTGTGTGTGTATAGATGCCATTAGCACCAGCCGTGCGTGTGTGTGCGTGCGGGCACTGACTGTGTGTGCACAGATGCCATTAGCACCAACCGTGTGTGTGTGTGCGTGCCCCGGGCACTGACTGTGTACAGCTGCCATTAGCACCAACCGTGCGTGTGTGTGCGTGCCCCGGGCACCGACTGTGTGTGTGTACAGCTGCCATTAGCACCAACCGTGCGTGTGTGTGCGTGCCCCGGGCACTGACTGTGTGTGTGTGCGTGCGGGCACTGACTGTGTACAGCTGCCGTGGCACCAACCGTGCGTGTGTGTGCGTGCCCCGGGCACTGACTGTGTGTGTACAGCTGCCATTAGCACCAACCGTGCGTGTGTGTGCGTGCCCCGGGCACTGACTGTGTGTGTACAGCTGCCATTAGCACCAACCGTGCGTGTGTGTGTGCGTGCCCCGGGCACTGACTGTGTGTGTACAGATGCCATTAGCACCAACCGTGCGTGTGTGTGCGTGCCCCGGGCACTGACTGTGTGTGTACAGATGCCATTAGCACCAACCGTGCGTGTGTGTGCGTGCCCCGGGCACTGACTGTGTGTACAGATGCCATTAGCACCAACCGTGCGTGTGTGTGCGTGCCCCGGGCACTGACTGTGTGTACAGCTGCCATTAGCACCAACCGTGCGTGTGTGTGCGTGCCCAGGCACTGACTGTGTGTGTACAGATGCCGTGCGCACCAACCGTGCGTGTGTGCGTGCCCAGGCACTGACTGTGTGTGTACAGATGCCATTAGCACCAACCGTGCGTGTGTGTGCGTGCCCAGGCACTGACTGTGTGTACAGCTGCCATTAGCACCAACCGTGCGTGTGTGCGTGCCCCGGGCACTGACTGTGTGTGTGTACAGCCGCCATTAGCACCAACCGTGCGTGTGTGTGCGTGCCCAGGCACTGACTGTGTGTGTACAGCTGCCATTAGCACCAACCGTGCGTGTGTGTGTGTGTGCGTGCCCCGGGCACTGACTGTGTGTGTACAGCTGCCGTGGCACCAACCGTGCGTGTGTGTGCGTGCCCCGGGCACTGACTGTGTGTGTGCAGTGCCCCGGGCACTGACCGTGTGTGTACAGCTGCCATTAGCACCAACCGTGCGTGTGTGTGCGTGCCCCGGGCACTGACTGTGTGTGTACAGATGCCATTAGCACCAACCGTGCGTGTGTGTGTGCGTGCTCCGGGCACTGACTGTGTGTGTACAGATGCCATTAGCACCAACCGTGCGTGTGTGTGTGTGCAGTGCCCCGGGCACTGACTGTGTGTGTGTGTGCAGCTGCCATTAGCACCAACCGTGCGTGTGTGTGTGTGTGCGTGCCCCGGGCACTGACTGTGTGTGTGTACAGCTGCCATTAGCACCAACCGTGCGTGTGTGTGCGTGCCCCGGGCACTGACTGTGTGTGTACAGCTGCCATTAGCACCAACCGTGCGTGTGTGTGCGTGCCCCGGGCACTGACTGTGTGTGTACAGCTGCCATTAGCACCAACCGTGCGTGTGTGTGTGTGCAGCTGCCATTAGCACCAACCGTGCGTGTGTGTGCGTGCCCAGGCACTGACTGTGTGTACAGCTGCCGTGGCACCAACCGTGCGTGTGTGTGTGTGCGTGCGGGCACTGACTGTGTGTGTACAGCTGCCATTAGCACCAACCGTGCGTGTGTGCGTGCCCAGGCACTGACTGTGTGTGTACAGCTGCCATTAGCACCAACCGTGCGTGTGTGCGTGCCCCGGGCACTGACTGTGTGTGTACAGCTGCCATTAGCACCAACCGTGCGTGTGTGCGTGCAGGTGCGCGAGTCGGTGCGCGCGGGCGTGACGCGCGTGGCGGGGCGGCTCTCGTCGCTGGCCAACGGCGTCGTGTCCTCCATACAGGAGCGCTACGGCTACTGATGCGCGGACCACTTCCGATAACTAGTATATATATATAGATACAGTTGAATACTAATGCAATGTGTAATTGAACACTGAATCTGTATTCAGTGAATGCAACGTGTTATGATGCACTTATGATTATAATATGCTGCCCTGCATTTTTCTATGTGACATTTCCTAACGTGGCATGCCCGTTTCATTATAAATAACACTTCATTAAATCAAAACTTTTTTTTTCATTTGTTAACTATCATAATTTTGTTATCTGGTAATTAATCGAATCAGCTAACACCTATATGTTTTTACACACTGAACACTGATTTGCACTTTACATACAAACACTTGGGCCATAAATGACGAAGTATATGGGTTGCAGTCTGGCAGTCCAATGCTTTCTTGGACACAGTGAGTGTTTGGTATGCGACATTGACTTATAACAAACAATAATGATAAATACATACGTTGATAGGTCAGTATGTATTTATATGTCAACATCACATATATTGCTCTGATCCCAAAGGTAGCATCCTAACCACTTGCTTTATGGATTCAGAAACAACGAAGGTACCACAAACATCTAGACTCCAAAAAATATAGAAGAGTATTTTTTACATTCAAACCTTAGAAAATATAGAAGACTATTTTCTACATTGACCCTACCGGGAAACGAACTCGGGACCTCAGACCTGGCGACACCATGAAGACCGGTGTGTACGCCACTCGACATGTATTAGTAAGGTACTATTTGATGAGCTTTTTGTACAATCTCTGGTATTTTAAACAGCTGAATTTAAGGCGCAGTAGCCATTCAGAAACCAGGTGAGTTGTTAAATAGGTATTCACCTTAACTCTATCAAAATGGTAGTAACTGCAAATATAGAAACGATATTTAGACAAAATCTAGTTCAGTTCTTATCAATATTTTTGACTGAAACAGCATTAAAAGAAACATACACAAAGTAAAATAAATGGTTTCTAAATTTGATTCTTCAATTTTGTAAGTTCTTTTTCGGTCAAAGGTTTTGCTTTCAATTTTTAAATAATTTTTTTAATAAAAATAGCTGCGATCGCCAATCCGCTTGCCGTATGCCTTTTCTGTGGTGATTATGGAAAATCCACCTTATAAAAGGCGCCGCCGCCTATTTCCTATTATGATGGTGGTGGTGCCCTTTTACAGACCATTATGTAGATATTTTTAATTTTTTTTTGTACAAATGCCAGATTTTTAGAGCCAAAACAGAATTACCGAGTCATCCAAATTGGAATCGAAGCTCAAGTTCGATAGCCGAGTGGTTGGGTGGTCGAAATTTCGAGTCGAGAGACCCGAGTTCGATTCCCAGTTTGTCAAAAAAGACTTATGTACGAATTATATCGTCGGTTTGGACATTAGGACAGCGGCGGGCACACCACCTGTCACGTTGTCAAAAAAATTTCTTCGATGGAAGGTGGGTCGAAACGATTTAATTGTCTAGACCTCTGTTTACCCCTGTAGTGGGAATGGCGTGAAGATATTTATTAAGTTTGATTCTCAGGAGGATGGCTCGTACCAAACAAATATAAGAGATATAAACTTATCTTATGTTTTATCTTATAAACTTACACGGCGCCAAGCCTTCAGTGTCTAAAAAATTCGGTGGTCTGCTTTTTAGGTTTTATTTTTGCCAGATTACTTAAAACTTAGCAAGTAGTCGTTTTAGTACAATATTCTCTCTTTAGTTGTTTATACTGCTACATTTGTTCTATTTTTAAATCTATGTACTAGTGGATGGTAACATTTGTTGTCACAGTAGTTCTTGATAAGCAATATATAAAAGTTACCTTTTGTAAAATTGTGTGACTAATGCAAATATTATTTCATAATATTATGTTCAATAAACGATTATAAATGTAATGTTTAAAAATTTTTTTTTCATTTATATTAAACGTAAATATTGTATATGTTCATATTTGATTGTGATTTATAGACTTGATTGGTAAATGTTTTATGTTATTGAAGAGAAAAATCCTTAAGAACTGTAGTGATTTTAAATTCGAAACGAATAAGCAACACTAGACAGAGACAAATTTAAATATGCCATAACGAGAGAAAGGTACTTCCGAAAAGACACCGAATGTAAAGTTTGTATCTCCCCACAGATAATAATTTCTACTGTGTGTGAATGCGAAAACGTTTCTTGTCTTGAATTGTATAATAATTCATATTCATTTCATTACTTCCTTTCATGTTTAAAAAATCGAATAAACTATTTTGTACATCAATCCATTGAAATTCCCAGCGCGGTTTTGTTAAATTTTATAAATTTTTACACGACAATAAAAGCCTTGAAAATTGCATGCTCTCATAATTAAGGTGTGTATCGAAACTAGCGCATTTATTGTGCTTGAAAATGTCTATGAACCTAATTTGGTATCGTTGACGCACATGTTGCCAAATATTGCATAGAATTTGGGTTTAGATGAAATTTTTGTTTATTTCATGTGGTGAGGTTTTTTATTACATCTATGTTAAGGTACTTTGATATTGTTTCGAGGATGAATATTGAATGTTTTGGTTTATTTTGTGTCGGTGAGCGACAGAAGCTGACTTAGTCCAATTTAAATTAATACTATTTTATCTTTACAACATAAGAGACGTTATTTCATTTCTTGCTTGTTTTAATGTACATTGCCTTGCCACACTCTCATTCATATAAATTCTCATTTATCATCTAAATCACACCACGCAGTGCTCTGACCAATGGCCTTATTCCTCCTCAAACTTTTCGAATTGCATTTTAACACTTTCCATATTTTTCATTTATCTATTTTGTAATTGCTAATTTTCGATGACTGTGCTCCTTATTTCTAAGGTTTTTTTTTTTATAACTATTACTGTATATTTCCTGTGAAAATATGTAAACCACTATTGTATGTATATAAGTTATGCATTTAGCAGTAGTTTTTTTTTTATAAATTACTGGCAACAATTTTGGGTATTGCGATTTGAAGTTCCGTCTTGCCTCATCAAGACGCTAAAGAATTGTTAACATTTCGTTAGAACATTTATTCTAAAGTTTGTATAGAAATAATAGAACTTTGTTTTAGATTATAATTATTGATATATAAATATACAAATATATTTGCATCAACTGTGTTTTATTGTTTTTTTCTTTAATTTTCATATTGCTAATTAAAAACTAAAAACTTTAGTTTTTAGTCAAGTTTCGTTGCAACAATACAAACATTTTCTAATGAAACAGACTGTGGCACGTAGTAACAGAGCCTCGCATCGAACCCGTGCTGTTTTAGGAATAGAATTCGACCCCAGTCGATCAATGCCTTAGCACGACGTCCCACAAGCTCTCTAGACTTGATGTCAAGACATGTGCTTGCTTTTAAAACACATTCTTTAGTTTTTGCTTGCGAATTAGGTTCGGATCCAGAATTATGTTCATTACTTTCTCTTATTTCGAGTTTAACTCGAGATGAAGCGCCATCTGTGTTGTTATCACATACATTTTTATCATAATTTTCTCCATTTTCACGATTGTTTAGCTTTCTCTCGTCTCCTCGCTCCACGGGGTTTGTATTTGAACTAAGAGCTGCTTTCAAATTGTTGTCTATTGCACTTGCACCATTGTCCGTAGCTCGGTCGTGTTGGTCCTGCGAGCCAGACGAGAGATTATCATGCACTTCAGATTGTGCGTCGAGCTGCTTGTCATTCTTTCGTCGCTCGCGGCTGCGTCCATCGCCGCACGTCGCCCACGACACGATTCCTAACATAATGTTGAACTCTTCGCCGGTGAATCCTAAATCCTGAAAAAAATCAATTTACAAGTTTAAACTGACGTGTACCAGCTAGTAGATAATTACAAACAACAAAAATTATTAAAAAGTGTTAAATTAAGGCATAAATTAACGACAATTAATATTCGAAATTGAATGAAGCGCCAACAGCCTAATGGTTTAGGGTGCGGATAGCTAAACGTAGTCGCAGGTTCGAGTCCGCCATTTCACTATTGTCGTAGTCCATACACAAGCAGCTTTGTAAGTGATTAACAAGAAAACTGGTATTTAAAAGGAAAAGAAAAAAAACATTCACGTTCTAATCACAAAGCAAAGAAAATGGAATTACACAGAAAATAAAACAATGTCGCCTTAAATTAACAAAAATGTAAAAATAATATAAAATGAGTCTGTGTAGCAGCATAAGACCGTGAAATGGACAGGACTCAGTAAAAATCGAGATACAGAAACACGAATTGCTCTGATCACGACACTGGTTTTCAGTCCGGCCCGCACTCCGAGGTAATTGGGATGGCTGCCTTAGTGCACATGCTGTAATGCGACGCGGAATAATGGGACTTTAAAAATGTGTTTTTAAATTTTTATTTACATAAATAGTGGATATCATTAGTCTAATCTATCACTAGTCTATTTGTAGTCTATTTAATTTTTCACCGCTAGCATTCTTTTTTAAAACAGAAAAGAAAATCTTATATCACCTGCAACTCTCCCACGTATCCATTTATCTGGCAGCGGTGGTGGCAGCAGGTGGCCATCACCACGCCCACTGTCTTGCAGCTGGAATCTCCAACAACGCAACGCAATGCATAATCTGTCATCACAAATATTTGATACTATTAGCATTATAATAAAGAGGTCTAGTCTAGACATTTAAGTCCCTTCGACCCACCATCCACCGAAGATATTGGCGGGACAACGTGACAGGTGGTGAGCCCGTCGCCGTCTTTATGTCCAAGCCAACGATATAATTTGTGCGTAGGTTTTTAAAAAACCCATTGGTAAGGCCACTTGAGGATCGAACTCGGGTCTCTCGACTCGAAATTCCGACCACCCAACCACTCGGCTATCGTGACTTTAATTTTTTTTATTAGCATTATTGATTTGTTACTATTTATTGATTTGCTACCAGTAGCATCGATTTACTGATTTGGTACCAATAGCATCGATTTACTGATTTAGTACCAATAGCATCTACTTATTGAGTTGCTATCAGTAGCATCTAGTTATTGAGTCTGTGGCAGTAGCATCCACCCGGCGCGGTACCAGTAGCATCTACTTATCGGTGTGCTACCGGTAGCATCTACTTATTGAGTTGCTACCGGTAGCATCTACTTATCGGTTTGCTACCGGTAGCATCTACTTATCGGTTCGCTACCGGTAGCATCTACTTATCGGTTCGCTACCGGTAGCATCTAGTTATTGAGTCGGCAGCAGTAGCGTCTAGTTATTGAGAGTAGCGTCTAGTTATTGAGTCGGCAGCAGTAGCGTCTAGTTATTGAGTCGGCAGCAGTAGCGTCTAGTTATTGAGTCGGCAGCAGTAGCGTCTAGTTATTGAGTCGGCAGTAGCGTCTAGTTATCGAGTCGGCAGCAGTAGCGTCTAGTTGTCGAGTCGGCAGCAGTAGCGTCTAGTTGTCGAGTCGGCAGCAGTAGCGTCTAGTTGTCGAGTCGGCAGCAGTAGCGTCTAGTTGTCGAGTCGGCAGCAGTAGCGTCTAGTTGTCGAGTCGGCAGCAGCAGCGTCCGACGGCGCGTACCCGTGGCCACGCCGCACAGGTGCTTGGCCAGGCCCACGAGCGCGGCGCCGGCGGGCCGGCCGGGCGCGCGCGCCAGCCGCAGGTGCGCCAGGTCTGCGCGCAGGCGCGCGGCGCCGCGGCCGCGCAGCTTGCCGTCGCGCTTGTGGCGCAGCGCCGCGCGGTCCACCAGCAGCACGCCGCCGCCGCGCCCGCCGCACCACGCCTGCCACGCGTAGCACGACAGCTGCCCTGCGAATCAGCGTTCCATTGACACCATTGTAGAGCTGGCATTGCGATCCCTCGGAACCGAGGAGACAAGGAACATGATCAGCGGAAGACATTTCATTGTGGTATCCAGGAGGGCTATTGATCTCTGCCTGTCTATATAACGACGACCTCTGTGGACAAGCTTGGAAAGGCAAACAAAAGACTAACCAATTTCTTTGGTATATGATGACGCACTGGTCATAACAAACATACACATATTACACGCACACGGGTTCGATTCCCAGCCAGATCAATGTGGAAAATATTTTTTCACAAAACAAGACTTTAGCTGGTTACTTTGGGACCAGAGCTATGTATGTAACAATTTATTTATTTATCCCTTATTAAAACATCTTACAGAAAGGGCTACAATGGGCAGACTTAATGCCTGATGGCATGTTATATTGCTTTTATGTTTCGTGCAAAAAAAAAAAAAAAAAAAAAAAAAAAATATATATATATATATATATATATATATATATATATATATATATATATATATATATATATATATATACATAATATATATTATAAATATTTAAGAATATATTTACACACATAAATATATACATACGTACATATACCAATAAATATATATAAGATAAAGTAAGTAACTAAATCATACTAACAAATACTATACAATACTAATAAAAAACCAAAGTCGTTTGTTTTCAATGATTTGTCAGGTAACATTCTCAAACTAATCTCTTAAATGACTACACCTTGCCCATTAATATTAAGACTAGGAGCAGTGTTAATATTAATGGGCAAGGCGTTCCAGAGGAGTATCGCTTGTACAGTAAAGGAAGAGTTATAGTATCCTGTATTGTGTTGTGGAATATGAAGTTTATATTGATGAATAGAACGAGGTACTCTATTGTGAGTACTATGCAGATATTGAAAATTATTCTTAAGATACGAAGGAGAATTAGGGTTATTTAATACAGAATACAGTAGAAACAGAATTCCGGAGCTACCACTGTGACGAATAGAGAGCCATTTCAGCTTGAAATGATAAGACGAGATATGGTCATATTTATTTAACCTATTTTATTGTATTTATGTTAAAACCCACTACCAACCTTTCCCGGCTCCAAGTTCCACGTAACAGGTTCCATCGCGCACCAGCCCTTCGGCCTCGACTATATGCAGAATGCTGGAGGCCTGTCGCAGGTGCCTTAAAGAGCTCTCCGTCCGACCGGGAGTAGAGAACTCTTCCATCACAGTATGATGTATTGGCTGTTCAGGGATACTGGCAATATTGTCCTTCACATGTTCTGAAAGTAAATTTCATTTGTTCAGTGATGATGCTGCCCATCTCATGTAGGTGAACTAGTGATCCAAAATTTTGAGTGGATTGCCAAAGCTTTCTTTTTGTGTTATAATTTGGTTTTGTTATTTGGAGAAACCATGTAATAATGGTGGTATTTATCCATATTATTATTATTCAACAGGCTGTAAAAATCCACTAACAGATACAGGATTCTCCCCTAAGGGGGATCCTTTTAATCCTTTTGACTCGCATTTCATTGAAACTTATTTGGAACAATTTGACAAGTCAGGCACCTATTGCAGTATCAGTTTCGAAACATTAAATTTAAATAACTAATTGGGATCTATTTATATGACGAATTACACCAATCCCTCATGCATTGGTGGTTATAAAATAACAATCACAAAATATATTGTTAGTAAGTAATAAAATATACATGTTAAATATTTTTGGATCAATTATTTCTGACGACCTCCGTGGACGAGTTGCATACACGCCGGTTTTCAAAGTGTCGCTATCTCTGTAGCCTCAGGTTCAATTCCAGGACAGACTCATTAGTCAATCTCAAAATCACTTCTACTACTTTTTCTCTGGTCTGTTTATTAATATATTGTTTCCGATTCCATAACAGGCATGCTTAAGCTATTTACTTTGAGATCAGAACAATGAATGTTATGTTGTACCTATCTATAGGCATATTCTCGCTTTTTAATCTTTGGCAGTGTGTATACGATGTATCAGAATAGTGTTTGCTTTGGTGATAGTTATGTTGTTGTTACATTCCATACAAATAGTACAGACATCTGTGGGAGGGAAGTCTTATTCTATTTTTTTGAATTAGTTAAGATGTGTTATTACTTTAATCTTGCATGCGAAATAGCGTAAAATAATTGTATTAAAACCTCTTTATAAAATGGACTGCCACAAAGTGGGCATTACTTTGCTTCGCTTTTGCTAGTATTTAGTTTATTATGACCACACAGCTCACCGTCGTACAAAAGGTTGATTTTATCGATAACTTTTTGTATTTCGGCCGGCGCGACTTCGCTGAGGGGCCGCCTCGCGCACACCTCGACCGCCGGAGGCACGTTCACGTTTCTTTGAATGTACTCGGGTTCTTCCTGAGGCCGCGCGTTACAGATCGACAGGTGCTTTTGTAGCTTACTCGCGTAACATGTGCTGTAACAGTGAGTTTATGATTACACTTTAGTATACTTTACTGGGGATAGTTTAAAAACAAAAACAGCACAAATTTCAAAATCTATCAGGTGTATTGTGGTTGTTTTGGTTGGTGGTTACCTGTATATATAATAAAATAAATAAATATAAATATCTTCACACAATTCCCAATACAGGGGTAGACAGAGGTCAAGTCTAAACAATTAAGTCCCTTTGACCCACCTTCCACCGAAGATGTTTTCGGGACAACGTGACAGGTGGTGAGCCCGTCGCCGCCTTTATGTCCAAGCCACCGATGAAGTTCGTACATATGTTTTTGAAAAACTCATTGGTACTGCCACCTGCGGATCGAACTCGGGTCTCTCGACTCGAAAGTTCGACCACCCAACAACTCGGCTATTGTGACTTTGTATATATAATATAGAAGGAATTATATATATATATATATATATATATATATATATATATATATATATATATATATATATATATATATATATATATATATATATATATATATATATATATATATATATATATATATATATATATATATATATATATGTATAATGAGTTGAGATGTTGCTCTTATCTATGTATGTTTTACGTTAAAATGTATTAAGTTATGTACAATTTTTTATAATTAGCAAGGGATCTAAAATGAGGGTTACAAAGGCTAAACTCTGCCAGTTTAAAAGTTAATAATCTTCTGCTCTGCTTAGGAATTGTTGGGTCAGTAACACGCTTTCACACACATTTAAGAGTAATTTAAAAAATGGGGTAGACAGAGGTCAAGTCTAGACAATTAAGTCCCTTTGACCCACCTTCCACCGAAGATATTTTCGGGACAACGTGACAGGTGGTGAGCCCGTCGCCGCCTTTTATGTCCAAGCCACCGATGAAGTTCGTACATTTTTTTTTGAAAAACTCATTGGTAGTGCCACCTGGGGATCGAACTCGGGTCTCTCGACTCGAAAGTCCGACCACCCAACAACTCGGCTATTGTGCCTTTGTATATATAATATAGAATATATAATATAGAAGGAATTATATATATATATGTATAATGAGTTGAGATGTTGCTCTTATCTATGTATGTTTTACGTTAAAAATATATTAAGTTATGTACAATTTTTTATAATTAGCAAGGGATCTAAAATGAGGGTTACAAAGGCTAAACTCTGCCAGTTTAAAAGTTAATAATCTTCTGCTCTGCTTAGGAATTGTTGGGTCAGTAACACGCTTTCACACACATTTAAGAGTAATTTAAAAAATGGGGTAGACAGAGGTCAAGTCTAGACAATTAAGTCCCTTTGACCCACCTTCCACCGAAGATATTTTCGGGACAACGTGACAGGTGGTGAGCCCGTCGCCGCCTTTTATGTCTAAGCCAACGATGAAATTCGTACATAAGTTTTTGAAAAACTCATTGGTACTGCCACCTGGGGATCGAACTCGGGTCTCTTGACTCGAAATTCCAACCACCCAACAACTCGGCTATCGTGACTCAATTTTAAAAAATGGGACAACATATACATGGCTGCATAATTTAAATTTGACTATCTAGGTAAGCCATCTGTGTACTGAACATTTGTGTTCACTACTCTACAAATGACAAGATAGTATTCATTCAGTGCTCCAAGAAATGTAGCAAAACATGCTCCCATTTGCCTGAAGCCTACTAGAACCCACCTGTTGATGGTACAAGTAAGTACATACATATACTTGTTACCCAACTGTAAAGATTGTAAAATTGGTATTACAATGAATTTTACAATGTATAAGCCATGCTCTACTTTGTAATTAAAAAAATTACTCCAGGTCATGGGTACAAATCCTCCAAGTGTCAAATGATTTTTAAATGTCCTATTTATTAGCATTATCAGTATACAAATGTACAGTAGAATATACCTACTTGGTTAGTTGGTTGTATCAGTGGTTGAGCCACGCATCAGCTTTTGTTGTTGCATGAATGGGCCGGCTTGACTGGGGAAGTACCACAACCTCGCAGAATACCCGCGTGAAGTCTAACAAAGTTCTGCGTTTCGTCTGGTGAGTGCAGGTAACCGGAGGCCCACATCCCCTCCCCTAAATCCGGGGGAGGGGGATGTGTGGGCACTCTAAGTGGGGTAATCACTTAGCGGGCGGGTGTAATCACTTACCATCACGTGAGCCACCAGCTCATTTGTTGTTGTTTGCAGTTGTTTTCTATAAAAAAAAAACTTTATGTTTACTTACTGTTTAGGATCATTTGGGCATGGAATGCGAGTGTCATCCTGTAAATTACAACTATACTTGTAATATAGGTAACTAGGTTCACATACATACACATATTTTCAGAAATAACAATTGAATTGAAACTTTAATATATGGGCTGATTCTATATGCAGGTAAGTACAAAATGATAGGGCAGGTAAAAGCAAAAGCATTGTGAGGAAATTCACTTTAGGTGATCTGTTCCATTTTGTTACTTCATTAGGGATTATGCATGAAGATAAAATATATAAGCTTAATGTTCATGATTTTTTACAATTGTTAGTAATATAGAGATATAATAAACTTATGAAGCCTAAAATACATACTGTAGGCTAAATATATCAGAATTACCTATGTGACACAGAGTGAGTTCTTTATGTCATTATAATTAATACACAATTGCCAGATCTATTATATGGTATTTGTCCAGTCGGCAAATACCATATAATAGATCAAACCTGTTAGGGTGAAATATGGTTATTGTTTAGAAATGAAGATAATGCTGACATGTTCATACTTGACCATCAACAGTCACAGGCCGAGGTTCGTGTTCACCACAGTACTGTCTTCCAGGACGCACTGTCATCCTACAAAGACGTTTCTTCCGTAATACATAAAACTGACATTGAGGTTCCATCTGTCCTATAGATTTCATAGTTTAAACCTTATATTATCAATATCAAACTATCAGATTAGTATAGAGGTATTTTATATTAAAAGTTACAAAAGTAATAAGCTGGAAGATGTAGAAATTGTATGTTTACTTCAAAGAAAATATAATCACTACGTTATGTTTAGCTCGATGCAAATGAAATGACATTGATAATATTGCGATTAATTCGAATGATAGATGCTACAGATACAGTGGATATATTCTATTTTTCTTAAATTTCATCACATACATCATCAAGATATTTTTTGATGAGCTGTCAATATGTCAATGTCATACCGAGAACCTGATGTTAATTTCTGTGGACATCGAGACATCGATTGTCTAGTCCATACATAATACGAGTGATCGAGTCAGCGCCAATGGAAAGAGTCAAAGGGTAACTTAAACGTTAGGCACAGGGCTGGGTTAATAGGAAGGGTAATTGAGTTTACAGCTCCGGGACTCCACAAAAAAGTGGCACTCACAACAGAGACTACGGAAAAAATCATTCAAATTACGACTAGAAAGCAGTAAATAAATAGTAAAATTTTTCCCTTGTTTTACACAACCTTCAGTACTTTGTACAAAGACAATTATTTATTTTTTAATGTTAACCTAAATTTTGATTTATATTTATGCACTTCCATCAGGCAGTGAACAAATATAGATCAAATTAAATTAAATTTACAAATCAGTAGTACTTTCTGTCACATAAATCTGTTAATAATGTAGTTATTAAATATACTTTATCAGTTGATTCCGTTGACATGCAGCTTTTCGGCCCCGAAATAAAATTGTGCAAAACTTTTTTTTCCAAATTTTTTTTTACATAAACTATACATCTTCCTGTCCGTGCCAGAGATAGAGAATATATACACATATACTTAGGCAACAAGTACGCGTAGAGTATATCAAAGACTAAAAAAGGTGTATCGTATTGATACCAACAATTGCGAGTCACTGTCTTGTGGTGTGGCTACATGCAAAATTAAGGAGGACCATTTTAAATCGGAATCACAGTTGAAGTGTAGTAAAGTGAAAATATTTAATATTTTTACATACATATATTCGCGCCTCTTTCCCGTAGGGGTAGGCAGAGACCACTTCTTTCCACTTGCTACGATCCTTACATACTTGTTTCGCTTCGTCCACTTTCATTATTCCCTTCATACATTCTCTTTGATTTAGGGTACTCTTGACCTGGCCTTTTTTTCAGGACGTCCCTGTTTCACCTTGTGACGTTTTTAGTGACTAGCAATATATCGTAGTGGTTATATACTCTTTCTTTAGAGGTACCACAAAAATGGTACTGTGATCGCCAATCCGATGGCCAAGCGTGGTGATTATGACACATCCTTCTTAGAGGAGGGAATCTTGTATTTGCAGTGTACTTTAACAGGCCCTATGGTAAATAAGTGAAGTCAAAGTAAACATTTTTGTGCAATGTACCTAAGATAAATTTAGTTTAATACTTTATGGAACTCTGGAACTCCAACCTGGCAATAAGTTTACTTAGTTGTCAAACAGAATTTTAGGTTAGACATCGCATCATTTCTGTTTCGTATTGTTTTTGTCGTATATTATGTAGTATTGGAGTGTTAAAATGAGTTCACCGAGTAAAGAGACCGAAGAACCAACTTCTACTAGCTCTCCAGAAAAACATGAAGCTAGTGGAAGCGGCGACCCGGGTGCGTCGGCGGCACGGGAACGGCCGCCCGCCAAGCGACGACTTTCCAGTTCTGTTATTGAAATTTCGGACACTGACAGTGATGATTCGGATGTTTGTGCTGTGAATTCATACCAGGCCTCTGCAGATGAGGTGAAGAGAATCCGCGGAAGTTAGTACTTTAATAATACAAGTAGAATTTTTATCCCTTATTGTATCATTCCTAATTGCGCGCGAATTTTAAATTTTTTCTTTTATAATTATAGCATTAAAACAATATTTCTGCCTAGAAATGTCTTATTTTTATTTTCTTTATAAAAATTAAGTTAAATGCGCATAAGTCATGCTTTGGTTCTATTAATACTCAAATTTTTATGAAATCGGGATTAGTTTCTGCAAGGTACACTTTTATAACAAATGGCTATTGAACTGACATGGTCAATCTGGGATAATAAATCTATCCTAAATGAGCAGCTACATACAATGTTTCTTGTGAAATAGAAGTTAAAAAACAAATCTGAAAATGCCTTATCAAGATAAGTTCATTAGTTATCTTTAGTTAGTTAATTTTATACATAACAGTATAGTCATTAGTTCTCTATGTCTTGCAGCTGAATACTCTTCATCTTCGTCATCATCAGATTACAGTTCAGACTCTGAATCACCCTGGGAGGATGACTCCATACTGGTTGAGGATAAGGCTAAGAGTAGAGTTGTGAAAACACAGCTTAATCCTAGGGCACATCGAATGGATGACCCTAAGTTCAATCCTTTATTGAAGGTAAGGAAATACTAAAACTATTACTTAATTTTATTAATAAAAATGTTAATTAATGAAGAATTTAATGAATATAAAATAAGCAATATTGAATATATAATAAGCAATTCCCAATACAGGGGTAGACAGAGGTCTCGTCTAGACAATTACTGGTAATTGTATATATACTTATAATCGTGTGAACTTCGATAGCGCGATGTAGAACGTTGATGTGTTTCCTGAATCCACCACTTAGCGAGCTTCCAATGTGGAGACATAGATGTCGCCACATCACTCCCCTGCTGAGACTGGAAGTCGGAAGTGCGGAGAGCTTGACGTTGAGCAATTTGGCGTTGCGGTGAGAGGCTGTGACCAGATCTACGGTGAGTCGAGATGTATAGTCACAATGCCGATGCCGCAGTGTCAGCCTGAGGAGAAGGGGGACCCCTTGTTGATGATCCTCAGTGGCTGACAGGACTAGGAAGCACGCGTTGTGCCGACAGTAGTCCGGTGCTGTGACTGCGTTGATGACGTCGACGATGTTGTTGGAGAGGCTCGCTGTGTTGTTTTTCAGTGGTCACCGTCGGTTGGCGGTGAGATCGCGTCGGGGTCACCATTGTAGCGGATGATATGGTGCAGGAAAAGGGTAGCTACCCGCCAGGTCGGGTGATCGTGACCTGGGGAGGACGTCTCCTCCACGATAGCGCATACTGTGGAGGAGACGTCCTCCCAGGTCACGATCACCCGACCTGGCGGGTAGCTACCCTTTTCCATCCATTAAAGATATACATCTTCTGCCGGCCATCTGGGGATTGAACTCGGGTCTCGTGACTTGAAATTCCGACCACCCAACCACTCGACTATTGTGATGCTGCAAGCATTAAATGGAAATGTAATGGTTATTATAATAACCTGATTTATTTTACTTGTTATGTATTTAAAAAAAGCTTTAAAAATTTCATGCATTTCACGCAGGGGTTGAGCCATAGGTATAGACAATTTAGTCCTTTCAAGTCACATTTCACAGGAGCTTATTTTGGGACATGGTGATAGGTGGCAAGCCTGTTGCCATGTTTATTTTCACACCTGTGATATAAACTGTACATTTGAAAAATCTCATTGGTACAAACCTACCTCCTGTTGATTGAGCTCCAGTTTCTTGATTCAAATTCTTATCACCCAACCACTTTTCTATTTTTTGCTTATAAAAATAAAGCTGCAAAATTAACTTAATTTGCAAATGTGAACCAAATTTTCCTATGGTTTCAGTCACAAGAAATTAAAACGAAAATTGCAAATTATTGGATGGAAGAAAAGGATTACTCAAGTGATGAAGTGACACTTACATGTAATCCATTCCGCCTTTGCTTGCTCCACAACCTGCTCGGCAACCCAGAGATTATTAACAATATTGTGGACGATATGAATACGCTGGATTGGTCTCGGAAGAAGATGGATCTTTATGAATTCCATCAGACCACCGACCTAGCAAATTTAACATGGCAAAGAAGTATTAGAGGAATTTATGAATTATTAAAGACTGAAGTGATGAGTTGGGTAAGTATATAATAAAATATTTTATGAAAAACTAATAAATAATCTAAATAATCTGAAATGAGATTTATTTGGATAAGCATGATGAATTTAGCTCAGAGTTCAAACCTGCCACAAAACGAGACAGGAAGGTGGTAGACTCCTCTGGGTTAGTACCACACTTTTATCTATTTCTGCTACCAAATAGCAGTGTTCCGTAACCTACAAATTTTGTCTTCTGCTTTGAAGGGTATGTATAGTAATTATATGGTGTTATATCACATCCAAAAACTTCTTTTGAAGTTGCAAGTGGGATTTATTGGTTGCAATGGTAACCATAAGGTGGACTGTTAATTCATTATGGACACTAATATTGCAAATAAAAGTAACATTAACAGTGGTAGAGTGGGACAGCTTTTGTTGTTGCATGAATGGGTCGGCTCGACCGGGGAAGTACCACAACCTCACAGAATACCGGCGTGAAGTAGAAGTCTAACAAACTTCTGCATTTCGTCTGGTGAGTGCAGGTAACTGGAGGGCCCCCCCCTCTCCCCATTTCTGGGGGGGGGCACTCTAAGACTGGCAACGCATCTGCTATGCCTCTGGTATTGCGGGTGTTCATGGGCGGCGGTAATCACTTACCATCACGTGAGCCACCTGCTCATTTGCCTCCCTTTTCTATTAAAAAAAAAACATTTTATAATACTTCAAAGTTATTCTATTGAATTATGAATTGGTTGCTTTTATGGGATCCATGAGGTGTGGGCAGACAGCTACGCCCATACAGTGCGGCTAATGATGGATGTTTGTATGTACGTGAGTGTTTGCACGCAGGTGGCGGAGGTGACGGGGCTGCGGCTGACGTCGCTGTCGGCGTCGTGCTCGCTGTACGGGCCGGGCGACCACCTGCTGGTGCACGACGACCGGCTGGCCGACCGGCGCGTCGCCTTCATCCTCTACCTGGCGCCCGCCGCGCTCGCCCGCGAGCGGCACAACGGCGAGCGGACGGTATACACCTGGCACGCACTCACTGCGGTCTCTGTTGTCTGTGAAAAGCAATTATGGTCGAGTGGTTGGGTGATTAGTTCGAGTTAAGATACCCGAGTTGGTCCACAGGTGTTAGGCCCGTACCAATGGGTATCTTCAAATACTTATGTACGATGTTGGCTTGGAAATGAAGACTGTGACAGGCATCCTTGGCTTGGAAATAAAGATCGTGACAGGCATCACCATCTGTTTCATTGTCCCAAAAAATATCCTTATTGAGGGCTTAATTATCTAACTTAATAAAGTCACGATAGCCAAGTGATTGGGTGGTCAGAATTTCGAGTTCGATCCCCAGTTGGTAGGCTCGTACCAATGGGTTTTTCAAAAAAAACTTATGTACGAATATCGTTGGCTTGGACATAAAGACGGCGATGGGCTCACCACCTGTCACGTTGTCCCGAAAATATCTTCGGTGGAAGGTGTGTCGAAGGGACTTAATTGTTTAGACTCGACCTCTGTCAACCCCTGTATTGGGAATTGCGTGAAGATATTATATTATTTATATAATTATCTAACTTCTCTACCCCTGTATTGGGAATGACTTGAAAATATTTTTTTTTCATGACTTAAAATTTTTTATCTATATCCTTACCGACTGATTATGATATTATATAGATGGATGACTATTAGATTATAGAGATGGATGACTATTAGATTATATAGATGGATGACTATTAGATTATATAGATGGATGACTATTAGATTATATAGATGGATGACTATTAGATTATATAGATGGATGACTATTAGATTATATAGATGGATGACTATTAGATTATATAGATGGATGACTATTAGATTATATAGATGGATGACTATTAGATTATATAGATGGATGACTATTAGATTATATAGATGGATGACTATTAGATTATATAGATGGATGACTATTAGATTATATAGATGGATGACTATTAGATTATATAGATGGATGACTATTAGATTATATAGATGGATGACTATTAGATTATAGAGATGGTGGTGATAGCTTAGATTAAATAGAAAAGAAAAATGATGATCGTTAAGATGTCGCATCGGCTGTCAGGAGGCGGAGGGCGGGGGCGGCGGGGCGGCGGGGCGGCGGGGCGGCGGGGCGGCGGGGCGGCGGGGCGGCGGGGCGGCGGGGCGGCGGGGCGGCGGGGCGGCGGGGCGGCGGGGCGGCGGGGCGGCGGGGCGGCGGGGCGGCGGGGCGGCGGGGCGGCGGGGCGGCGGGGCGGCGGGGCGGCGGGGCGGCGGGGCGGCGGGGCGGCGGGGCGGCGGGGCGGCGGGGCGGCGGGGCGGCGGGGCGGCGGGGCGGCGGGGCGGCGGGGCGGCGGGGCGGCGGGGCGGCGGGGCGGCGGGGCGGCGGGGCGGCGGGGCGGCGGGGCGGCGGGGCGGCGGGGCGGCGGGGCGGCGGGGCGGCGGGGCGGCGGGGCGGCGGGGCGGCGGGGCGGCGGGGCGGCGGGGCGGCGGGGCGGCGGGGCGGCGGGGCGGCGGGGCGGCGGGGCGGCGGGGCGGCGGGGCGGCGGGGCGGCGGGGCGGCGGGGCGGCGGGGCGGCGGGGCGGCGGGGCGGCGGGGCGGCGGGGCGGCGGGGCGGCGGGGCGGCGGGGCGGCGGGGCGGCGGGGCGGCGGGGCGGCGGGGCGGCGGGGCGGCGGGGCGGCGGGGCGGCGGGGCGGCGGGGCGGCGGGGCGGCGGGGCGGCGGGGCGGCGGGGCGGCGGGGCGGCGGGGCGGCGGGGCGGCGGGGCGGCGGGGCGGCGGGGCGGCGGGGCGGCGGGGCGGCGGGGCGGCGGGGCGGCGGGGCGGCGGGGCGGCGGGGCGGCGGGGCGGCGGGGCGGCGGGGCGGCGGGGCGGCGGGGCGGCGGGGCGGCGGGGCGGCGGGGCGGCGGGGCGGCGGGGCGGCGGGGCGGCGGGGCGGCGGGGCGGCGGGGCGGCGGGGCGGCGGGGCGGCGGGGCGGCGGGGCGGCGGGGCGGCGGGGCGGCGGGGCGGCGGGGCGGCGGGGCGGCGGGGCGGCGGGGCGGCGGGGCGGCGGGGCGGCGGGGCGGCGGGGCGGCGCGTGGGCGGGTGGGAGCGGCGGCTGGGCGGCGCGCTGCAGCTGCTGGCGCGCGACGCGGCGGGCGCGCGGCGCACGTGGCGCACAGCGTCTACCCGCGCAACAACACGCTCGCCTTCTTCAAAGTCGGGCACCATTCCTACCACCAGGTGCCGCCGCCGCCGCTGCCGCCGCCGCCGCTGCCGCCGCCGCCGCTGCCGCCGCCGCCGCTGCCGCCGCCGCCGCTGCCGCCGCCGCCGCTGCCGCCGCCGCCGCTGCCGCCGCCGCCGCTGCCGCCGCCGCCGCTGCCGCCGCCGCCGCTGCCGCCGCCGCCGCTGCCGCCGCCGCCGCTGCCGCCGCCGCCGCTGCCGCCGCCGCCGCTGCCGCCGCCGCCGCTGCCGCCGCCGCCGCTGCCGCCGCCGCCGCTGCCGCCGCCGCCGCTGCCGCCGCCGCCGCTGCCGCCGCCGCCGCTGCCGCCGCCGCCGCTGCCGCCGCCGCCGCTGCCGCCGCCGCCGCTGCCGCCGCCGCCGCTGCCGCCGCCGCCGCTGCCGCCGCCGCCGCTGCCGCCGCCGCCGCTGCCGCCGCCGCCGCTGCCGCCGCCGCCGCTGCCGCCGCCGCCGCTGCCGCCGCCGCCGCTGCCGCCGCCGCCGCTGCCGCCGCCGCCGCTGCCGCCGCCGCCGCTGCCGCCGCCGCCGCTGCCGCCGCCGCCGCTGCCGCCGCCGCCGCTGCCGCCGCCGCCGCTGCCGCCGCCGCCGCTGCCGCCGCCGCCGCTGCCGCCGCCGCCGCTGCCGCCGCCGCCGCTGCCGCCGCCGCCGCTGCCGCCGCCGCCGCTGCCGCCGCCGCCGCTGCCGCCGCCGCCGCTGCCGCCGCCGCCGCTGCCGCCGCCGCCGCTGCCGCCGCCGCCGCTGCCGCCGCCGCCGCTGCCGCCGCCGCCGCTGCCGCCGCCGCCGCTGCCGCCGCTGCAGCTGCTGGCGCGCGACGCGGCGGGCGCGCGGCGCACGTGGCGCACAGCGTCTACCCGCGCAACAACACGCTCGCCTTCTTCAAAGTCGGGCACCATTCCTACCACCAGGTGCCGCCACTCGCACTCGCTACCCTCACTCGCGCCGACACTCGTTTGCAACAATGTGGCAGCATACAGACTCGCTTTGTGGCAAGCGACATTAACGTATTTATGTATACAATTGCGAATTAATAAAGAGAGTCTCGATAGCCAAGTAGCTGGGTGGTCGGAGTTCCATTGAAGAGACACGAGTTCGATCCTCAGGTGACAGACTCGTACCAAAGCGTTTTTTTTGTTACAAATGGGAATATGGGGACAAGCTCACCACCTGTCACATTGCTTTTGGTGGAAGGTGGAGCAAAAGGACTTATTGTCTACATCTCCATATAACTTCAGTATTGGGAGTAGCGTGAAGATATTTGTCTTTATTTATGTGTTGTAAATAAAATAGTATTTATGTTACTATTCATACAATTCACAATTTTTATTTAGTACATAAACCTGAAAATCTCTGAATGATCTCAGAAAAGATTAAGTCAAATGTACTACTTTGTGCATTGAAGCTTAATTAAATAAAACAATAAACCATGTGTAAAAAAAGGGAATGTGGATAGTGCTTGGATACACTACAAAAAGCTGTTTTATCAGGCTATCCTGCAAGAGATATGTATAACTTTTGAACAGTTGAAATGACATAATTTATTTTCTCGAATAATTAAATAAAAATTTTTGGGACTACAACTTAATTGAAAATCATAAAAAATTATATGGTATACAATCTATATGTAATAAGTCATAATAGCCATGTGGTTGGGTGGTTTGAATTTCGAGTCAAGAGACTTTTTGGTCCCTAGGTGGCAGGCTCGTACCAATGAGTTTTTCAAAAACTTATGTACGAATCATATCATTGGCTTGGACATAAAACGGCGACGGGCTCACCACCTGTCACGTTGTCCCGCCAGTATCTTCGGTGGAAGGTGGGTCAAAGGGACTTAACTGTCTCGACTAGACCTCTTGAAGCTATTTATTTATTTGCTTGAAGATATTTGTTTATTTATCCTATCGGAGGCCCTTGATAACTGTATATTTCAATCAAGATATCAAGGTGTGACACATGAGGTGCGTGGCAGGTGGACGAGGTGCTGTCGCTGGAGCTGCCCCGGCTGTCCATCAACGGCTGGTTCCACGGGCCGGCGCTGAGCCCAGCGCCGCCCTCGCCGCCGCCGCTGCCGCCGCCGCCGCTGCTGCGGCCGCACTCGGACGTGGTTAGTCACGTTGCACACCACCCACCACCCACCATCCACCACCACGCACCACCCAATGTTCTATGAATTTTTCTTAATAGCCACTACAGAATCTCTGACTGTATAATACCCCAGAAGAATTGCGATCATGTGGACTTTAACTAGATAGACTATTACTTCCATGGTAGACAGTGGTCAAGACATCCTTGCGACCCAACGGGCGACAAAGCCTATTTTGGACAACAAGACAGATTGTGAGACTGTTATTGCATTAACTTTTTTTCCTTTACAGTGGAATTTCTCTGACATTTTATTGCTTCTCATTATTTGTTTATTATGTAAAGTTGTAAAGTTTAATACAGTTTACAAATTTTTTTATTAAGGTGCTCCTGAACCAGTGGGTGGACACGCCGTACATGTCGCCGCGGATCCGCGCCCAGGTGCAGGCGCAGATGGAACGCGCCAGCGAGGTGTGTCTGCGGGACCTGCTGCAGCCGCAGCGCTACCAGCAGCTGCTGGAGGCGCTGGCCCAGCCCGGTACGTGTGACGTCACACTGTGCAGGTGTCGCTCGCGGCGAGCTGTGCTGCGGGACCTGCTGCAGCCGCAGCGCTACCAGCAGCTGCTGGAGGCGCTGGCCCAGCCCGGTACGTGTGTGACGTCACACTGCAGGTGTCGCTCGCGGCGAGCTGTGCTGCGGACCTGTTGCAGCCGCAGCGCTACCAGCAGCTGCTGGAGGCGCTGGCCCAGCCCGTACGTGTGACGTCACACTGCAGGTGTCGCTCGCGGCGAGCTGTGCTGCGGGACCTGCAGCCGCAGCGCTACCAGCAGCTGCTGGAGCGCTGGCCCAGCCAGTACGTGTGACGTCACACTGCAGGTGTCGCTCGCGGCGAGCTGTGCTGCGGGACCTGTTGCAGCCGCAGCGCTACTCAGCAGCTGCTGGAGGCGCTGGCTCAGCCCGGTACGTGACGTCACACCGTGCAGGTGTCGCTCGCGGCGAGCTGTGCTGCGGGACCTGCTGCAGCCGCAGCGCTACCAGCAGCTGCTGGAGGCGCTGGCCCAGCCCGGTACGTGTGACGTCACACTGTGCAGGTGTCGCTCGCGGCGAGCTGTGCTGCGGACCTGTTGCAGCCGCAGCGCTACCAGCAGCTGCTGGAGGCGCTGGCCCAGCCCGGTACGTGTGACGTCACACTGTGCAGGTGTCGCTCGCGGCGAGCTGTGCTGCGGGACTGCTGCAGCCGCAGCGCTACCAGCAGCTGCTGGAGGCGCTGGCTCCAGCCCGGTACGTGTGTGACGTCACACTGTGCAGGTGTCGCCTCGCGGCGAGCTGTGCTGCGGGACCTGCTGCAGCCGCAGCGCTACTCAGCAGCTGCTGGAGCGCTGGCCCAGCCCGGTACGTGACGTCACACTGTGCAGGTGTCGCCTCGCGGCGAGCTGTGCTGCGGGACCTGCTGCAGCCGCAGCGCTACCAGCAGCTGCTGGAGGCGCTGGCCCAGCCCGGTACGTGTGACGTCACACTGTGCAGGTGTCGCCTGCGGCGAGCTGTGCTGCGGGACCTGCTGCAGCCGCAGCGCTACCAGCAGCTGCTGGAGGCGCTGGCCCAGCCCGGTACGTGACGTCACACTGCAGGTGTCGCTCGCGGCGAGCTGTGCTGCAGGACCTGCTGCAGCTGCAGCGCTACCAGCAGCTGCTGGGCGCTGGCCCAGCCTGGTACGTGTGACGTCACTGTGCAGGTGTCGCCTGCGGCGAGCTGTGCTGCGGGACCTGTTGCAGCCGCAGCGCTACCAGCAGCTGCTGGAGGCGCTGGCCCAGCCCGGTACGTGTGACGTCACACTGTGCAGGTGTCGCTCGCGGCGAGCTGTGCTGCGGGACCTGCTGCAGCCGCAGCGCTACCAGCAGCTGCTGGAGGCGCTGGCCCAGCCCGGTACGTGTGACGTCACTGTGCAGGTGTCGCCTGCGGCGAGCTGTGCTGCGGACCTGCTGCAGCCGCAGCGCCACCAGCAGCTGCTGGAGGCGCTGGCCCAGCCCGGTACGTGACGTCACACTGCAGGTGTCGCTCGCGGCGAGCTGTGCTGCGGGACCTGCTGCAGCTGCAGCGCTACCAGCAGCTGCTGGAGGCGCTGGCCAGCCCGGTACGTGACGTCACACTGTGCAGGTGTCGCTCGCGGCGAGCTGTGCTGCGGACCTGCTGCAGCCGCAGCGCCACCAGCAGCTGCTGGGCGCTGGCCCAGCCTGGTACGTGTGACGTCACTGTGCAGGTGTCGCCTGCGGCGAGCTGTGCTGCGGGACCTGTTGCAGCCGCAGCGCCACCAGCAGCTGCTGGGCGCTGGCCCAGCCCGGTACGTGTGACGTCACTGTGCAGGTGTCGCTCGCGGCGAGCTGTGCTGCGGGACCTGCTGCAGCCGCAGCGCTACCAGCAGCTGCTGGAGGCGCTGGCCCAGCCCGGTACGTGTGACGTCACACTGTGCAGGTGTCGCTCGCGGCGAGCTGTGCTGCGGGACCTGCTGCAGCCGCAGCGCTACCAGCAGCTGCTGGAGGCGCTGGCCCAGCCCGGTACGTGTGACGTCACACTGTGCAGGTGTCGCTCGCGGCGAGCTGTGCTGCGGGACCTGCTGCAGCCGCAGCGCTACCAGCAGCTGAGATGACAGAGTGGCTGAGAGGTGTGCCTTTGGGTTTGTTGCTGCTGCACTGCTACCAATATCTGCTGGAGGCGTTGGGTCTGTACGAGGTGACGTCACATTGCAGGTGTCAGAGCAAGATGTGCTGAGTCTATCGAAATTTGACAGTATTCTTGTTAAATTATTTATTCCTCCATATTGTTTTATATTGTTTTTATATTGTTTTTTAGATATTTTCTGGCCCTTTTGACAAGTTATTAAATTGCTATATAAATAAAAAATTAAATTTACGTAATTTAAACCAAAATTTATAAAGTTAAAATCGCCGATTTCTTTGCGTTTTTCTGTTCGATCCGGTCCACTCAGTGCCGAAACAGCCTCCCGTGGTGAAATCTGCTAGGAAACAAAAGGAAATTAGCGTAAAATTTGGCCTCCCGCCCTACCTAATCTAACCTAACCTAACGAACTCATCTGCCTCCTTTTCGCTTTGAAAAATTCTTTTATTGCTGCTATTAATTCTTTTATATAGCCCATATTGTTTTTTAAATATTTTCTGGCCATTTTGACAAGTTATTAAATTGCTATATAAATAAAAAATTAAATTTACGTAATTTAAATCAAAATTTATAAAGTTAAAATCGCCGATTTCTTTGCGTTTTTCTGTTCGATCCGGTCCACCTAGTGCCGAAACAGCCTCACGTGGTGAAAGCTGCAAGGAAACAAAAGGAAATTGACTCTTCTAAGTTCTGTTTAAGGCTCACTTATTTATATAAGATTTAGTTTGAAAATGTACTGTTTATTATAAATTCTAGCTATAAACTGTATTTTGAAGTTAATTAGTATTATTTCTTTTATTCAGATGTGGAATGGGAGGATGTGGGCCCGGCGCAGCAGCGGCGCTACCGGCGTGTTTCCCAGCAGTGGGTGGAATCGCACGACGGAGTAATAAGTGAACTGCTAAAGCTCATGAGCAGCACAACATTTATTCGGCTGTTGGCAGACTGCACCGACTTGCAGCTCTCGCACTACAGTAAACTGGAGCTGCAGCAGTGGAGACCTGGGGATTACACTGTAATTACATACAAATCTTGTTTTGATAAACCTGCTGAGCGACGCTTTTTTTGTAATATTGGAGTAGACAGAGGTTTAGACAATAAGTTAATTTAGGTTCAACTTTTACCAAAGATTATTCGGGTCATTGAGTTTGATGAAAAGTGAGGCAGCAGTTTAATATTGATGATAGACTACTGCAGTTCTTCATACCTGCGAACCATTTTAATAGAAGGTTACAGCAATATACTAGTAGCTGAGTGGTTGGAGAGCAAGGGACCCGAGTTCAACCTCCGGGTGGTAGGCTCGTACCAATAAGTCTCAAAACTTATGTACGATTTGTGTCAATTGCTGCCTTGGATATAAAGACAGCGATTGCCTCACCACTTGTCACATTGTCTTCAGTGGCAGGTGGGTGAAAAGGACTCAATTGTCTCGACCTCTGCGGGAGACAGATAGTATTGGGGTAATGGTAAAAATAATTTCTTCTTCTCACAATTCCCAATACAAGGGTAGACAGAGGTCTAGTCTACTTAGTTAAGTCCCTTTGACCCACCTTCCACCGAAGATATTTTCGGGACAACGTGACCTTATATCCAAGCCAACGATATAATTCGTACATAAGTTTTTGAAAAACCCATTGGTACGAGCCACATAGCCGAGTGGTTGGATTTCGGAATTTCGAGTCGAGAGACCCGAGCTCGATTCCCAGGTGGCAGACTCGTACCAATGGGTTTTTCAACTCATGTACGATTTACATCGTTGGCTTGTACATAAAGACGGCGACGGGCTCGCCACCTGTCGCGTCGTCCCGAAAATATCTTCGATGAAAGACGGGTCTATGCGACTGAATTGTGTAGACCAGACCTCTGTCCACCCCGTAACGTAACGGCGCGGCAGCTGCTGCCGGGGCGCGCGGAGTTCGGGCGCGCGCGGCTGGAGGCGCTGCTGTACTGCGGCGCGGCGGCGCGCGGCGCGCACACGTGCTACGTGGCGGTGGAGGAGGCGGACGGCGAGCTCGTCACCGTGCCGCCGCACGACAACGCGCTCAGCCTGGTCTACTGCGACCCGGGCGCCGCCTCCTTCACCAAGTACTACGGCAAGCTCGCCGCGCGCCCCGGCCACCGCTTCTACCTCCTCACCTGCACCTACAGCGAGTGAACGAAGTGTGTGTACAGTGTTGAACCGGTGCGACTAGTGTGTGTATACAAAAAATAAAATATCTTCACGCGATTCCCAATGCAGGGGTAGACAGAGGTCGAGTCTGGACAATTAAGTCCCATCGACTCGCCTTCCACCGAAGATATTTTCGTGGACAACGTGACAGGTGGTGAGCTCGTCGGCGTCTTTATGTCCAAGCCAATAATATCAACACATAAGTTTTCTTTTTGAAAAACCCATTGGAACTTGGGTCTCTCGACTCGACCACCCCAACCACTCGGCTGTCGTGACTATAAACTAGTGTGTGTTCAGTGAAATGTGAACCGAGCGCAGCGGTCCAGTGAGGTATGTGTTGTTGATTGTATAAATAATTGAACATGCTCTCGCAGCTGAATGCCCAATGCTGAGCGATGAGAGTTTTAAGTTATTTAGAGTCAGAGCTTATTCAGAACAATGTTAACTGGTGGAACTAATTTAATTTGAGCTAATAATCATTGGAGCTAAAATTGTACCGAATAGAAAAAACTTTTTTATATATGTTCTCTAATATGTGTAGAGGCTTGTGGACTTTCTAAATTCTAAGGCTGATCCCCCTACCACTTTTGTATGGGAGATTTTTTTTCTTTTATTTGATATTTTGTTTAAACTATTAACTTGTGGCACTTCAATATTATGCAATGACTCAGGAGTCATTTTATAATATTGAATAAATTTTCCTTCTTGGCAGTTGCCTCAACAAAAATTTTCTTAAGCATTTTCCAAGGTAATAGCTCAACTTTGAAATAATTTATGGACAATAACAAATGGTACCTCTGCAGTATCTGTTGAAACATGTTAATTTTAAGTTCAAAAAGCATTACATTCAGTTGTCCCGAAACTAAAACTACTCAAACATAAAAATCGAATGAGCTATTTTTTTTGAATGGCTATTTTGTTCCTCCTGGTGCAATAACTACAAATTATTCCAAGTATATTTGCACTTTTTTCAACTTAAAAATGGTGGATAAAAATTGATATTCTTGATAAGTTTTAGACAGATTTATTACACATCTTAAACCAATAAAATGAAATGCAACAAGACAATAAAAAGAAACCTAGCAAAAGACAACACATTTTTTTTTTCAAATCTTTTATTTCTTTAACAACAAAAAGCTCTTAAATACTTAAAAAATTCACAAAAATATTCTTTTGTGTGTTATTGACATCCAGAAATAACATAAATCTTGTAATAATGATTGGATAGATATCACTAACGTTGTGAGATATCTAACCAACGTCCGTCATATAAGCTTACGACGGGTGTTGGTTAGATGAAGTATAAATTTCTTCAGTGTCCATTGATTTATTTTACATCTTTAATTTATTTAATAGGTGTCTTTATTCAGAATAAATTGACAACTGTATTTGAGACTTAAGAATATATTTTGTATAATAGACATAAGAATTCAAAAGGCAAGTGACCACACAGTCAATTTTCAAGGCACGGTCCAACTGGGTTAGGTAATTTCATAGCGATAACATTTGTCTAAACTATGGTGTAGTGATTTTTCATTGAGCATTTTGTTTTTGTAGCCATTAATGATTGAATTTGTGGAAAAATTTTGATGTATGCATAGTTGATGTATGCATTTTATTTTTCTTTGGCTATTATACATATAAATTTTTGTGTTAACTGCACATTTAGTTTTATGAGTAGTGTTCCAAACGTTCAATGTATTTTAATAAGTGTGAAATACTGAATAAGAATTAATATTTTCGAATGCAACTCTTTGCTGAATTTAAACCATTGAAGAGCTTTAAAGTATATTCACTTTAAAACTGATGGGCTGTGCGTACATTACGAGAAGACAAGTGAACAATTTTATAAATTAAAAAAAAAAACAATAGTATATTTCAGCAGACTCTCGTGTGACGAAATATTTACGTATTTTTATAAACTTACAAATTTAGCACATACAAATGCATAAAAAACTTTGGCTAGATAAAAAAAAGAAATAGTTTGGAGCTAGAAATTCTTGTGTTAGAAACACTGTTTGTAGCTAGTTTAGGGCCAGGGTTGCCAGATCTTTAGAGCTTATTGGAACCTGTCTTATATGGATTTTGTTATTTTTACATTATCTTTGAATTCAGAAATATATTGTTAGTAAATATATTGCGCTACTGTGTCTCATTTGAGCTTTTAAGCTGACAAAGAGTCGGCTAAACTTATAAATATATGCCTCTTACAAGCTTTATTCCATATACCTTATATTTTTAATAACAATAATATAAGCTTGGTACGATTTACATGTTTAAATTATTTTAAGCTAGGGTTGTTTGACATTATGTTAACTCTTTTCATATTAATAGACCCAATGTGTTTCATTACGATAGAATGTGAATTGTTACAGAGTTAATTAATTGTATTATGGTATACATTATTTTGTGTGTTGCTATTATAATTTGTAACTAGTAAGTAAAGAGCTGTATGAATATGATTCCTTAAAACGTCTTCTAAATTGAATGTCACACAGTATCTCAAACATCTTAATAATACCAAAGCGTTATAAGTTTGGAAGCACATCTATGAACATTGGAACATAAATTATGTCAATGACAGTGTTGAACACTGGAAATATTACTATAGAAAAAAACAATTGCGACTCCTATTTTGTAACTCCATATTGAATGTATTTCTATACTTGTGAAATTTTGAGTGGTGATTTTACATGGTTCTGGTGTAGAGACTTTGTACTACGAGATAATATGAGAAACTGTTAGTAAAGTTTGACACCACAGAGGTCTATAGTTGGTCGACCTCCATGGAGCTGTGTCGTAAATACCGGTTTTCAAGGTGTCGCCATCTCGAATTCCGCGGTTCGATTCCAGGTCGGGTCAGGGTCGGAGTGGGTCGGAAGGGCCCGGTTGTCTGATCACAATCCCGGGGTTCGAGACTAGGTCATGATGATGATCGAAAAATACTGAGATACACAAATTGACATAAACAAACTATAAAATTTTTATTAATAATACTAAAATAAAGTAAAATAATATGTCCACCATCTTGTTTTTCCAATATTCTGTAATCGTCTCAATTTGTCTCGTCCAGCTGTTACTTCTGAAATTTCCTCCACCCATAGAGATGTGCGCTTTAATGATTCATGAATAAATACACTGCTAGACTCCAAGAGCCCAAACAAATTCTTGGCTTTAGTACAGCTTGACATAACAATGCCTGAAAATTAATTTTGGCACTTCTTCCCTTCAGTTTTGCTTGATGACCATTATACCTTCCTGCCATATTTCCGGCACCATCAAATGACACGCTAATAAGATCTTGCAAATTTAAGCCTAACTGGGCTAGCTCATTGCTTACAAGAGCTCGGTAATCTTGCGGAGCATCCGTTCTTGTGGGATCTCACTCTTAACATAGCGCACGCAAATGGCAGCCTGGTCAACAACGCCATCATCCTGGCAAGAATCCACATTGAGGCTAAAAGATTTCGCCGCCTGGCGATTTCTTTAACGATTTCTTGTTTAACTTGACGTGCACATATATTTATTAATTTATTTATAGTGGTTTTTGATAAAAAGGTAACAAGCCTACCTCGACCTTTCCCTGAGTCTTTTCTTTTTTTACTTTCAGTAATTGCCTCGGACATGTGGGCCTTAAGAACTGTATCATACTTCGACAATAGGACAACTAAATTTAAAAATTTCCGTGATTCTTTTTTTTTATAGAGAAGAGAGGCAAACGAGCAGGTGGCTCACGTATAATTTTATTGGTCTCATTTTAACCACCTGTTAAAACGAAATATAAATGAAATATAATAGGTCCCATAATGTATAAATGATTAAGACCCTTGAAAATTAATAAGTTTTAACACAAATAATTTTCTTGGCCTAAGAGACAACAGACATGTACGCTGCTGCTGTGAACCTTTGTGTCTCTCATGATTTTTTTTTTATAGAAAAGGAGGCAAACGAGCAGGTGGCTCACGTGATGGTAAGTGATTACCGCCGCCCATGAACACCCGCAATGCCAGAGGCATAGCAGATGCGTTGCCAGCCTTATAGTGTGCCCCCCCCCCCAGAATTGGGGGAGGGGGGTGTGTGGGCCTCCGGTTACCTGCACTCACCAGACGAATAGCAGAAGTTTGTTAGACTTCTACTTCACGCCGGTATTCTGTGCGGTCGTGGTACTTCCCCGGTCGAGCCGGCCCATTCATGCAACAACAAAAGCTGATGCGTGGCTCTACCACTGAAAACTACTCTACTCTTCTGGTTTTTGACTGCGGTATCCGCTAACGAGTACAAGGCCTCACTTTTTTCACTATAAGCAATGCCTTGTTTAGATATAAATAGTATTATGTCAATTATTCTTTTCAGGACCAGACGCCTATTGGAAATCTCTTGCATATTCTTTCGAGTGAGATGTTTCGTCTTTTTTTTGCTGTAAGCAACCCGTCGCTGTCTTTATGTCCAAGCCAACGATATAATTTGTAAATAGGTTTTTAGAAAAACCCATTGGTACGGCCACTTGAGGATCGAACACGGGTCTCTTGACTCGAAATTCCGACCACCCAACCACTCGGCCATAGTGACTCGTAAATATTTGTTAAATTAGAAAAAAAAAACTGTTTTAAATTAAATCTATTAACCTGGTTGCGATTCGTTCCGATTTTGAGGATCTTCCAACTCTTGAGATGTAGACGTGAAGAAAACTCTAGATTGCTTTAGATTCGAAGCCGCTGTTTGTAATTCTATCTTTCTTTTATTTTTCCGTTTCTCCGAACCAGATTTTGTTTTATATGCCTCTGAACGATTTCAGTCATAACTGTTAATTATTTCAATTTACTTAGGTATATAATATTAGATTACAAAAGCTCCAAAGAAAAGTAACTTTTTTTTTTTCAGAAAGCAATAAAAACAATATTATGCAACTTACCTTTTCCATTGTACAGTTTCTCGACGGTCGGTAGAAGGTATCTTCGGTGGAAGGTGGGTGAAAGGGACTTAATTGTCTAGACTTGACCTCTGTCTACCCCTGTATTGGGAATTGTATATAATATATATATATATATATATATATATACATATATATATATAATATATATATATATATATATATATATATATATATATATATATATATATATATATATATATATATATATATATATATATATATGAATTTTACAGTACACGTTTTACAGTAGAAATGTCCCAGTCCTTCGAAATCATGACCGATTCCTGTAGGGTTTCTTGCTTAACCGATAGATAGCACAGTTGGGAGAGCACCATTGCGTATAAATGGAGGTCGTGAGTTCGAATCCCACTCGAGCTGGTCAAAGATTGAATTATATAAATTTGTAGGCAACAAATTTGTAATCAAAGCAATTTGCTACAAATTAATCCTAACAACCAAACTATCTAAATCTTCCATGACGTTGGCTGAGAATCAATCAAATCAATCAATGGAGTAACCATATACGGATAGATAGGTCGAGTGGTTGCAAAGCTAAGAAAGGCAAAGATAAGAAAGTGCAGTTGAAGTGAGTATCGTACAAATCGAAAAATTTGTATCGTACAAATAAGATATCTTCACGCTATTCCCAACTGGGTTAGATCTAGAGGTCTAGACAATTAAGTTCTTTCGACTCACCTATCAACAAACATGTTTTTTTGGACAAAGTAGCAGATGTTGAGCCAGTCGCTGTTTTTATGTCCTTCCATACAGTAGAAAAAAAAGGGAGCGATTGTTTTCAAATGTTATTGGACGCATCAAAACACAGATAAGCGCGGAGGAAGGGTAGGCAGAAAGGTAATCAATTAATTTATTTTTTGGTGCCTTATTTCAATTATTAGCTTCGTCGCTTATGATAAAATAAGCATTTTCGTTACCAGAACAATGTAAAAGACATCTTGTATATAAAAATAATTAGAAAGCAAACAGTTTATGCAAAGGTTTGTTTGATAAATTTTTACCAGTTTTCAATTGTGCTTTAGAATGTATAGTTTTTTTTCTAATAAGTCACAATTAGGTTAATATTAAAGCTTTTAAGCATCCCTGTCCGCACCAAATTGGAATTACAAGAACGTCATAAGGACCTCTAACATCTGGCAACCCAATACAGCGCTTTTTTTTTAGTTTTTTTTGTACGATGTAACACATTTGTACTTCACTTAGGAAAATTATCGAGTAAGGGCATATGCGCATCTGGTGTATTTCGTAGAGGCTCTTCAAGCTATTTCGAACTCAATTGCGGTGTGTTAAGTGCGAGAACGCGACGCATCGTTCGCTAGCTACGACGAAAGGCTCCCTCTTCATTTCGTAGTACACAGGTGTACCCCGCTATATGTTTAATTTTATTCTGTACATATTGTTTATTGATTAAATCCTATGAACATGTTTTGGGCTTTTATTTATAAAAAAAAATATCTCCACGCAATTTCACCTGGGGATCGAACTCGGTTCTCTTGATTCGAAATTCGACCCAATCACTCGGCTATCGTGACTTTTGGCTTTTATTTATTATTTATTTAAACTTACACAACAACATAGTTACGCAACCACTGGGGTTATTAGAATATGTACCTAGAGAGGGCTGAACAAAGTATAAAAAAAATCCTTCACGCAATTCCCAATACAGGGGTAGACAGAGGTCTAGTCTTGACATTTAAGTCTAGACAACCACTCGGCTATCGTGACAAACAACAAGCTGAACAAGTAAATTATAATATTAAATAGTGTCAGCACTTTTGGTTGCATGATGAGAACCTGTGAATTAAAATCAGATTGTGTTAACATCCACTTCTTAACAAGCCTTAACGGCTTTAGTTAAGTAGTTATAAATAGATAGTTTTAAAATTCGTTTTTAAAAAATCATTTTACGTTCCCGTAAACTTAACTAAATTAGCAACAACACTATGAACATGTGATGCATGTTAATTTCTTTTCTCGGTCAACAGATGGCGTGGCAAACTTGAAAGTTTTTATTATAGGTTTGCAAAAAAGAAAATTTTAAATATATACTGATTTTTTTTATCCTTAAGAGTCACGATGGCCGAGTGGTTGGGTGGTCGAAATTTCGAGTCAAAAGACCCGATTGCGATCCCCAGGTGGCTGACTCGTATCAGTAGGTTTTTCAAAAACTTATGTACGAATCATATCGTTGAATTGGATATAAAGACGGCGACGGGCTCACCACCTGTCACGTTGTCCCGAAAATATCGTCGATGGTAGATAGACAGGGTCGGTCGAAGGGACTTAATTGTCTAGACTAGACCTCTGTCTACCCCTGTGTAGGGAATTGCGTTAAGATATTTTTTTATCTAAATTTGTTGTCCGTAATTTTACACCGGAAGAGGGACAGTAACTTATAAGATTTGGTGCGGCGCTCGTCAAAATACTTACCCACCATGACGATTACAGCAAACATGGCAGAGGCCTGCAAATAACATTATCCAGTGCTATTTTACAGATCATTATAAATGTATGTATGTATTGACATATCAAATCAGTCAAATCATTTGTTTATCGACATGAGTAACAGACATTACATCCATGGATTGTCTTTTTAACCGGTGTTTTTTAAACGGTGGTACCGTTAGATATAACCTCTGTTAGAGGAGAAAAAGCCAAAGAAACAAGTATTATCGTTGTTCAGTCGGCGTTAGAATCTACGTCCCTTTCTTCCCGTGGGTGTCGTAAGAGGCGACTAAGGGAAAAGACGATGCAATAAATGAAAATGACTACCAACGTGGCGGGATGACCACATAGAAAAATTCCATTACAAAATAAACAGAGCATTGAAGTGAAGCACTCGGATTTAAGGGTGTTAAGATGTAACGTGTCTGGCACTGCGATCGGCCATCTGCTTGCCAAGCGTGGTGATTGTAGCAAATACTCTACTGGAGAGCCCTGTGTCTTGCAACGAAACTTTCGAGAATAAGTCACGAAAGCCGAGTGGTTGGGTGAACGGAATTCGAGTAGACAGAACCGAATTCGATCCCCAGGTGGTATGCAAATCGAATGTACGATTTAGACATGCTCGCCACTTATTACGTTGTTCAAAAAAAGACTGAATTGTATACAATTCAGGTCTATAGACCTGTCTCTACCTCGGTATTGGGTATGGCGTGAACAGGCCGTAATTATTTACGTACGTACAATTAAGTAAGCGTAACGCTACAATAGTAAGCGTTACGGTAAATGTATATAATATTTCTAATAAAGGTAATGTGGAAGGGGTTTCTCGGATATTATATTTCACGCGTCACATTTTCCGACCGCTCGCTGAGCGCTCGTGCTCGTGCATTAGCAGCGAGCGCTGATTGCGACGCGAGCGGCCCGCAGCGCGCTCAATATAACGCACCGGTGACGGCTGATCCGCCGATATTAAACCGCGCACTGCGCGCAATTCCTGCCTCTTTCGGCGTTATTGGAACGTGGAGCTAATGCTGCGATATGAAAGGTGGCGAATAGTTATATCGCTATTTATAGCCTCATTTGGTTTTCGCTTGTTAATAGTAGTCGCGATAGTCGAGCGGTTTGGTGATCGGAATTCGAGTCCAGAGCATTCGAGGCTCGTAACATTGAGTTTTTTCAGAAACTTATGTATGACTCATATTATGGCTTGGACGTAAAGACTGCGACAGACTAATCATTTGTCACGTTGTCCTAAACAATGTCTTCTGTGGAAGATGGGTTGAAAGACTTAATTGTCTGAACCTATCTATAACCGCCTACTCGCTTTCCAATTGTGGAGATTATGGCAAACGCTCCGGTGCGGGAGAGGCCTATGTCCTGCAGTGGACTTTTACGGGCCGTTATGTGGATGATACGATAAATGCGTTTATGTGAATGTACCTCGTGGTGGCAAGGCAATGCGCTGTTGCGTTGATTGCGCTGTGAGCAAAACGTTGATGTCCATGCATAGACACAGCACGGGCATAGATTTTCCTTTATAGACAACGCATTGTCTACGTTACAATAATAATATTTATTTACCATTATACGTATTATGTATGAGTTAAGTATGAAAAGTATCGTTTGTGTCAGACAAGTTAACAGAACAACAGCGGCTATCCCACAATGTGAATTGTTAATTTAATCTAATTGCGTTGTTGTCAAGTGTGACGCCGCAGGAAGCCCACCCTCGGCAATTTAGAGATCCGCCGGTCCGCTTAAGCCTTTACCTTTCCCTCAATGAATTAATCTAAATAATTGTCGGTGAACCTTCTGATTTAAATAATTGTCATATTAAGGAATATAAATTTTCTTTATTATTGTTCAGAGTTGAAATTTGCCAGCGGTTGGAGTGATTTGCTAATTACTGTGTAATTTAATATTTGAAAATCATATTTCGCTAAAGTTTAATTCATAGGGTATTTAAATAATTATCACGCAAAATGAAAGCAGCTCATAAATTTATAAAATAGCAACTAATCTTTAAAAAGGGTACCACGTCAATACCATAACAACCCGAGTACCGACACCGAGTACTGGTACCAATGGGTAAAGACGGTGACCACCACCAGACCACCAACTGTCACGTTGTGCTAAATTGTTATAGGTGGAGAGTGAGTCGAATGGACTTAATTGTCTAGACCTCTGTCAACCCCTGTATTGGGAATACCGTGACGATATTTTTCTTTAAATAATAAATAGAACTTTGACGACCTATCATTTTAACAGTGGTAGAGCCACGCATCAGCTTTTGTTGTTGCATGAATGGGCCGGCTCGACCGGGGAAGTACCACGACCAAACAGAATACCAACGTGAAGTAGAAGTCTAACAAACTTCTGCTATTCGTCTGGTGAGTGCAGGTAACCAACGGCCTACACACCCCTCCCCCAACTCATGGGGGGGGGGGGCTCTCTAAGGCTGGCAACGGATCTGCTATGCCTCTGGCATTGCGGGAGTTCATGGGCGGCGGTAATCACTTACCATTACGTGAGCCAACTGCTCGTTTGCCTCCTTTTCTATAAAAAAAATCATGAGAGACACAAAGGTACACAGCAGCAGCGTACATGTCTGTTGTCTCTAAGGCCAAGAAAATATTGTTATTATTTATTTATCTTCACGCACAATCCCTGACAGGGTAGCCAGAGAGAACAGATCGCCAAGTGTCACGATCCTTACATACTTCTTTCGCTTCTTTCAGATTCATCATCTTCACTTTTTCTTTTTTCTTTCATCATACATGCACGTCTAGGTATCCGAGTACTCTTGACCCTCCTCTCTTCGAGCAATTTGCTCACATGGTCTTCGAAAGTTAATCTCGGTCTACCTCGACACCTTTAATATTAACTTTCGCGCTATATATTTTCTTCACCATTCGGTCTTCACTCATTCGCTCAACGTGCCCAAACCATCGAAGCACGCCCTTATCCATTTTGAGACAAGGTCATCTTTCAACCTGCCATATTGCGAATCTCTTCGTTTCGCTTTCGGTCGGCCATGGTAAGGCCGCACATTTTACGAAGAGATCGCATCTCCACTGCATTCAACCTGCTTTTATGCTTCTTCTGGCATACCCAGGTTTCGCTGCCATATAACAAAGTCGGTACCAACACTGCGTTATGTATTGCAAGGCGTGCACTTTTCACAACGCCTTGCCTTTTGATTAACGCAGTCAGGGCACCATTGACTTTGTTCCCGGCAGCGACACGCCTGTCCACATCTAAATCACATCTTCCATCCCGGCTAAACGCACTCCCCAAGTATACAATTTCATTCACCTGTTCTAGACATTCCTGATTTACCCAAATTTCGCACTTCGTTCTTTCTTCGTCCCTTTCAAATACCAGAACCTTAGTTTTATTAGCATTCAAACGGAGACCATTAATTTCACATTCTTCTTTCATACACGTGACTAATGCCTGCAGTTCTGCCTCTGATGGTGCTATAAGCACTGCATCATCAGCATAAAGCAGACAATTTACTTTTATGTCACCCAATTTCACACCCAGACAGCTATCTTTCAGCTTCTGTAAACAGCTGTCGAGATACAGTATGAATAGCCAGGAAGACATGACACAACCCTGTTTTACACCCGTTTGGACGCTAAACATGGGTGACAGGTCATGCCCTACCCGCACACAGGCTTTACAGTCACAGTAAAGTGACTGCACAGCCCTTAGCAATCGACCATCCACACCATACCCCGGCAACAGTTCCCACATTTCTTCCTTACAACCTTATCAAATGCTTTCAAGATCCACAAAAGCACAGAAAATCTTCTGGTTAGCTGCCAGAAGCTTCTCCGTGATCATGCGGAGAGAAAACATTTGATCCGTGCATCCTCTTCCAGGTCTAAATCCGCATTGTGCCTCCCATAGAAATCTTTCCGATTTCTCTTGCATCCTACGTGTCAAAACCTTCGAGTAAACTTTACTTGCTAAACTGGTCAAGCTGATCGCCCGATAGCACCCGCAGTCATAATGTGAACCTTTACCTTTATATAAAGGACAATGACCGCGGATCGCCAATCATCCGGAACAGCCCCGTTCGCCAGCACAAATTGCACAGCAGATGAAAGCTGTCCCAGACGCGTGGCCCACCATACTTGACCATTTCAGCAGTAACTCTGTCTAGTCCCGCAGCCTTACCACATTTCAAACTTCTAATCGCACATTCAATCTCTTTCATACTGATGACCTCAGTGTCATCGAGGTCCGAGTCTGGCGTACCAGTCACGGCGTCACCCCGGATCCTCACTAAGATCATCACACGCATACATCTCTCTATAAAATTGCTCCATCGCTGCATGACGTCCGATTTTTCTGAGAGGACGTCATTGGTTCCCGAAAGCACTTTATTCATTCTTAAGGCTGTCCCTTTTCCTCCGGGTCCTTCCAACCTCTTTCCAGAAGAGTTTGAGTTCTCCTTGAAGTTGTGCGACAACCTTTCGTCCGCTTCCATTCTACTCCTTTCACGCACTTCCTCAATCAATGCTTTCGTGTGAACTTTCTGGAGCTTATATCTTTCTTTCCTCTTCTCTCATATCCTTATCATTACTAGAGGCCAAGTAGTCTAACCATGCTTTCTTCTTCTTATTTACAGCTTCTTTCACTTCGTCATTCCACCATGCATCACCCTTTTACTACCTCTTTTCACAGTTCCACACACGTCTTCCGCTGCACTAACCATTCCATCTAAGGCTCTGCCATATTTCTTCCACACATTCTTTCCTAACACCAATGCTGTCCAGCTTTTCGGCTACCCTTGCTTGATATTTATTCCTAGTGTCCGCTTCCTGAAGCTTCCAGCTTCGGATGCTACCGACCGACTGTGGTTCTGGTATCGCCGTCCGGTGGCGCCAACCCGCGAACAGACCCTAAATCTAGTAATCACTAGGTAGTGATCCGTTCCCAGGTCAGCACCTCGGAACACCCGCGTATCCATCACCTGTTTTCGCAGTCGGTCATCCACCAGGAATAAATCGATCATACTTCTCTCATTCTCTCTTGTTCTAGTATACATATGGATTTTCTTGTGACTAAACATAGTGTTTGTCACAAGAAGACCCTTTTCCTTGCATACAGCCAGTATAAGCTTGCCAGCATCGTTAACCCTTTTATCGCCAACATTCCAAGCACCGACTCGTACCCTGGCCGAGCGGTACCAACCCATCCATTCAAATCACCACATACAACAATTCTTTCGTTTCCTCTAACCAAGTCTAGAACTTCTCTTACATTCTCCCAAAACTCCTCCAGCTCAGCTCTGGACGACGAAGCCACCGGCGCATAAACAGCCAAAAGGAATAACTTCGTCAGTCCCAATTTAAAAGCGAACCCAGAGAAGTCTCGAGTTCACAACCTTATATTCAGTCATAACATCGACCAATCGAGACGACAGCAGCACCCCCACTCCCTGGCAGGCGCTCGCCTCCGACCTGACCATAGAGCTAACGCCCCGCCAGGGAGCTCTTCAGTACCACTGCCCTTCCGCTTGGTCTCCGACAAACACACGACATCTAATTCTCTTTCTTTCATTATTTCAATCAACTCATTCGTCTTATCTCTCATGCCTCTAACATTCCACGTGCCAACTCTGCACTCCGTCCTCCTTCCGCCATGTCGGGCTGTGCGTGACGGGTGGCGGTCCCCATCGCCGCTTTGCGCGCTGCATTTCACACCAACGGGGACGAACTGGTGTGCGTCGCCTTGGGGGGACGCCCTAACCCTCGTTGGCATGGGTGCGCAGCTGTGTAGAATTGCAGCCCTGAAAAGGGCTGGCAGGTTTCGCGACGAGCACGCTTCTACAATGACCCCCAATTATAAAATATTGTCATTAGATTAGAAATTATGTAGGGAAAGCAAAAATGTGTTAAAACTTAATAATTTTCAAGGATCTTAATCATTTATACATTAAGTGACCTTTATACTTCATTTATACTTCGTTTTAACAGGCGGCTAAAATGAGACCAATAAAATTATAAATCACAATAGCGGGATAAGCATTGCGACAAATAAAAAGACCGTATTAAATAGATCGACCACCGGTAGCAATGTCATGGACTGGTACTGTGCCAATTTGCTGGTCAAGGGTGGCAAATATGGCAACCCCATAAATCTTTCTTCTTTCGGGATTGCACTTTGAAGTTCAAAATTCGAATTGGATTGTTAATTACATAATAATTAAGCGGTCAGATAAAGGCTTATGTTCTGCAGTTACTGCAAGATATGAGCCTCTCCCACATAGGATTCTACAAGCAGACTTAACATAAATATCTCGCAGACAGGATTCCGGTAAATTATAAGTAATATAATTAATATTTTACATAATTAATTAACATAAACACTATTTTAACGGCTCATAGCCCGAACCGCGAATACAAACATATGAAGGTTGTTAAAAGTTTTTTAATTAACTGCAGAGTTTATGTTCTTTAAAAAGCAGGAGACTAATTAAGAGGATTCATTCGAGGTTCTCACCGCGGAGGCGCTGACAAAACTTTTTAGTACCCACTTAAAAGTTCCTACGTTCTCTGTGAGCTCACTAGCGTTAACATCTTTAAAAGAGCGCTAAAGTGGCAAAAAAAAAACTGCACAGCCACACACAAACTTCACAAAAAATTCCGATTAAAAATAGACTTTGTAGTCGTTTTATTATTATCAGGAGCTCAGGAGTATTATTGTACTTTTAAACTTCATATTTTTGTTTTATTTATTAATTAGTAGGGAATAACATTTTTTTTCATTCTTAGTATATTCCTTTAATAATATACTATATCTACTTACCTAATTAAAATAAAATAAAATAAAATAAATTAGGGAAGTTATAAGATAGACTTTGTAGACTCGTTCTTTATCCTCCTTATGTAGGTATGTTACCTATTTTTGTTTTTGTTTTATTTGTTTAGTAGTAGGGAATAACATTTTTTTCATTCTTAGTATATTCCCTTTAATAATATACTATATCTACTTACCTAATTAAAATAAAATAAAATAAATTAGGGAAGTTATAAGATAGACTTTGTAGACTCGTTCTTTATCCTCCTTATGAAGGTAACATACTTAAACATATTTTGCTTTGTTCTCTGCTAAGGAGGTCTACTGGATCAGCAACACACTCTTGTTATTACTGCTTCTAAACAGCAGTGTCACTGTTTTGTTAAGCTTCGATAATGCAATTGGCTACACAATGTTAACCTTGCCGTAACAGCGTTTTCCGGTTTAAAGAGTACAGAGACCCGGTGTAACTTTTTTAAAGGGTCTGCAAATGCTATGAACAACAGCAGCACTTATCATCAGGAGACAGTCCTCCAGATAAAGTACACGAATCTCACACAGAAGCGTTAAAATAAATAATATGAAAATGTCTTCACGCAATTCCCAATACAGGGGTAGACAGAGGTCTAGTCTAGACAATTAAGTCCCTTTGACCCACCTTCCAACGAAACATTTTCGGGACAACGTGACAGGTGGTGAGCCCGTCGCCGTCTTTATGTCCAAGGCAACGATATAATTCGTACATAAGTTTCTGAAAAACCCATTTTTTTATAGAAAAGGGAGGCAAACGAGCAGGTGGCTCACGTGATGGTAAGTGATTACCGCCGCCCATGAACACCCGCAATACCAGAGGCATAGCAAATGCGTTGCCTCCCTCAGAGTGCCCCTCCCCCCATTTTTTAGGAATTTCTTGGTTTTTGGGAACATGCATAACTTTAATTTAAAAATTAGACACGCGGATTTGCACTTTTCAACAGTTCCTTGTCATCAAGATAATTGAGTATGATTAGGAACACTAATATATCTTCGTAGTGAAATAATAACTTAGTGGCCGGTATATATGCTACAGTAGACTGGAACGTACAACTGATTCTAAGTTCTGACTCACGGGACAATGAGGAAAAATTAACGTAATGAAGGGCGCGCTTCTCAGTCAAAGTTCGTGACAATTGATTGCTTGCGTGGCGTCCAGGTAAACGAACCCTACCACCGCTCCTTTTACCTCAGCGTCAGATGTACTGTTGTGTCTCCTGCTCACTATTAGCAGGGAAAGGTTTTACTTACATAAATAAGGGTGCAAACGTCCACTGCAAGACATAGGCCTCCTCCTCAGTTAAGAGGATATGTTGTTACCGCCATGTTTGCCAAGCAGGTCGGCGATCGCTGTGCCTAACTCGTCGCACTTCTGATGCGGTTGTCTGTCACCAGACACCTTGTCCGGTAGTGCTATCGCCAATACGCTTAACAAGTGTAGCGCTTATGTATTTTAAATAAACTCCGTAAGAGACAGTCCTCCAGATAAAGTACACGAATCTCACACAGAAGCGTTAAAATAAAATAAAATAAATTAGGGAAGTTATAAGATAGACTTTGTAGACTCGTTCTTTATCCTCCTTATGTAGGTATGTTACCTATTTTTTGTTTTATTTGTTTAGTAGTAGGGAATAACATTTTTTTCATTCTTAGTATATTCCCTTTAATAATATTCTACTTACCTAATTAAAATAAAATAAAATAAAATAAAATAAAATAAAATAAAATAAAATAAAATAAAATAAAATAAAATAAAATAAAATAAAATAAAATAAATTAGGGAAGTTATAAGATAGACTTTGTAGACTCGTTCTTTATCCTCCTTATGTAGGTATGTTACCTATTTTTTGTTTTATTTGTTTAGTAGTAGGGAATAACATTTTTTTCATTCTTAGTATATTCCCTTTAATAATATTCTACTTACCTAATTAAAATAAAATAAAATAAAATAAAATAAAATAAAATAAAATAAAATAAAATAAAATAAAATAAAATAAAATAAAATAAAATAAAATAAAATAAAATAAAATAAAATAAAATAAAATAAAATAAAATAAAATAAATTAGGGAAGTTATAAGATAGACTTTGTAGACTCGTTCTTTATCCTCCTTATGTAGGTATGTTACCTATTTTTTGTTTTATTTGTTTAGTAGTAGGGAATAACATTTTTTTCATTCTTAGTATATTCCCTTTAATAATATTCTACTTACCTAATTAAAATAAAATAAAATAAAATAAAATAAAATAAAATAAAATAAAATAAAATAAATTAGGGGAAGTTATAAGATAGACTTTGTAGACTCGTTCTTTATCCTCCTTATGTAGGTATGTTACCTATTTTTTGTTTTATTTGTTTAGTAGTAGGGAATAACATTTTTTTCATTCTTAGTATATTCCCTTTAATAATATTCTACTTACCTAATTAAAATAAAATAAAATAAAATAAAATAAAATAAAATAAAATAAAATAAAATAAAATAAAATAAAATAAAATAAAATAAAATAAAATAAAATAAAATAAAATAAAATAAAATAAAATAAAATAAAATAAAATAAAATAAAATAAAATAAAATAAAATAAAATAAAATAAAATAAAATAAAATAAAATAAAATAAAATAAAATAAAATAAAATAAAATAAAATAAAATAAAATAAAATAAAATAAAATAAAATAAAATAAATTAGGGAAGTTATAAGATAGACTTTGTAGTCGTTTTATTATTATCAGGAGCTCTGGAGTATTATTGTACTTTTAAACTTCATATTTTTGTTTTATTTATTAATTAGTAGGGAATAACATTTTTTTTCATTCTTAGTATATTCCTTTAATAATATTCTACTTACCTAATTAAAATAAAATAAAATAAAATAAAATAAAATAAAATAAAATAAAATAAAATAAAATAAATTAGGGGAAGTTATTAGATAGACTTTGTAGACTCCTTCTTTATCCTCCTTATGTAAGTAACATACTTAAACATATTTTTGCCTTATTCTCTGCTAAGGGGTCTACTGGATCAGCAACACACTCTTGTTATTATTGCTTCTAAACAGCAGTGTCACTGTTTTGTTAAGCTTCGATAATGCAATTGGCTACACAATGTTAACCTTGCCGTAACAGCGTTTTCCGGTTTAAAGAGTACAGAGACCCGGTGTAATTTTTAAAGGGTCTGCAAATGCTATGCACAACAACAGCACTTATCATTAGGAGATAGTCCTCCTGATAAAGTACACGAATCTCACACAGAAGCGTTAAAAAATAAAATAATATAAATATAAATATCTTCACACAGTTCCCAATACAGGGGTAGACAGAGGTCTAGTCTAGATAATTAAGTCCCTTCGACCCACCTTCCTCCGTAGACATTTTCGGGACAACGTGACAGGTGGTAAGCCCGTTGCCCTCTTTAGGTCCAAGCCAACGATATAATATATCCTACATAGGTTTTGAAAAAAAAAAACCGTTGGTACGAGCCTGCCACCCGGAGACTGAACTCGGGTCTCTCGACTCGTATTCCGATCACCCAGCCACTCGGCTATCGTGACTTTACCATTACATTATGAATTTTATAATTTATTAACTTCTACTTTCTTACGTTACTTTGCTGCTTAAAGAATACATCAACGCGTTAGTATCACTTAGTCACTGATAAAGATTGACAGAGAATATGGATTTTTATTTTAACATTTCTAGTGGTGAACCCTTCACCTGGGTTTGCTCGAAGGGGTAATAATGACGTTATCCAGGATTTCCTTATACAGTTCCGTTATACAGTTTATTCGAAATAACACCCAAGTACTATCAAGTAGCATCAACCAAAATTATAAAAAATATCTTCACGCAGTTCCCAATACAGGGTAGACAGAGGTCTAGTCTAGATAATTAAGTCCCTTCGACCCACCTTCCACCGTAGACATTTTCGGGACAACGTGACTGGTGGTGAGCCCATCGCCGTCTTTATGTCCAAGCCAACGATATTCGTACATAAGTTTTGAACGAGTCTACCAACTAGGGATCGAACTCGGGTCTATTGACTCGAATTCCGCTCACACAGCCACTCGGCTATCTCTATACGACATTGAGACTGAATTTATATAATTTCTGATAGATGTCTGTTGGAGATTAAGAGCTCTCTTAAAACGTTGGGCTCTTAAGAGACGTACCAAAGATATTAAATAAAATATAGCCCGTCATAAATATAAAGAATTGCACAGAATATACTGTCACTTGGATCCTCTCCTGTCCCGCTAGATGTTATATTTTTCGGCGTGTACCCTAAAATCTATCTGGACATTTATATAATCAAAGCCTAGCTTTCTCATGCAGAGATAATCTGTATATACGGTGCAATCCGCCGACTTGACGGATTGTTGTATAGTTATTAACGTTATCTTACTGGTAATTGTAACAATTTATTATGTTGAGAGAAGTTAATTTCTTAAGTTTTCACTTTCAAGTTCAGCTATGATTACTAGCTTAGACAAACTTTGTAACTAAACGGCGTAATTAAAGTACTTTCGACGAAAAGGCCAGTTTTCAATTAAGGCCTCTTGCAGGTTGTGGTGCGGCCGCGGAGTTTTGAACAAAGAGAAACTTTATTCTTTACAAACGCTGCAAATGATTTTGTTCAGCGCTTTGGAAACATTTACTGTAGGCGCCAGAGTATTTAGAAATTCACGTTTAGTTTTAATCGTCTCGGAGTCGATGAGATGGTTTTACAGAGTTACGAACACCTCCGGAGACGAAAGGCGTACACATGTTTTCATGGTGTTCCCAGGTTTGTGATCCTGTTTCGATTCCCGGACGGGTAAAAAAACTACCCCAACCGATATGTATTAGGGGTACTTTCGTTGTTTCTTATTTCATAGTGTTACTTACTATGTGCTACTTTCTATGTAGAGCTACTTACTTTGTGCTCGAATCATGGATGTATATATAAATATTTATCTATGTTAATATGTTATGTGTACGTAAGTATATTTATCCGATGGCTTGGACATCAAGATGGATCAATACATACACCTTTATTGAGATGAATACAATACACACAACTTTATTGAAATGTGAAATATAAAATATTTATCATTAATTTCATAACGATTTTAATAATATTTCTCCTGAAAATGTGATGGAAATTCCAGTTAAGAGATCCAAGTTCGATTCCCAAGATTCGTACCATTGGGCTTTTTAAAAACTTGTGTACGATTTACATCCTTAGGGCTCACCACCTGTCACTTGTTCCAAAATATGTTTTCGGTGGAATGTGGGTCGAAAGAACTTAATTTTTTAGACCTCTGTCTGGGAATGACGTGATTGTATTGAAGATCTAAGTGAATGATGATCTGTATTGGGAATGACGTGAAGATTCTTTTAAATTGAATAATAAAAACTCCAGTATGCTTTAAAAATCAAATAAAGAAGCGTCTGTATTATTAATTTCTACAAAGTAACCTTAATGTTATTTATTTGTAAACATTATTGTTACGAGCCTTACTCTTGGAGATCGAATTGGGTCTTCCGAATAGAACTTTCATTATCCAGCTACTAGATAATTGTGCGTGTTATCGCTTTTCTATGTACATTAAAGTATAAGGAAACTGCCCGATGAAATCACGTCTCCGTGGCTGACGTCACGTGGTGCGTCCTGCGGGAGGTAATCAGCGCGCGCCGCGGCTTCTCCGCCCGCGAGGAACTCCTTCGAAAGTTGGCTCCTGTGAGTGTTGCGCAAACGTGCGCTCCTTTCAATACAATGAAATATGTAATGATTGATTGTTTGAAGACAAAGAAACATAAACATACTATTTTCTATTTTCACGTTTCTTACCCAATACTGGGGTATATAGAGGCCCAGACGATTGAGCTCTTTCTATCCACTTTTCATCGCAAAAGATATTTTTTCAAAGATGCTTGGTGTCCGGCTCTTCGTTGAGAAAAGGGGTGGTAATATTCATGCCAGTACCTAATGACATAAATATGATCAGTTACAGTATACACAATCTCGGTGCAGGTGACTTTTAAAGGTGGTATAGAGTGCTGCTCTTCAGTGCTACATCGTTACGTATTTTCAAATAACAGCCTCCGGTTTAAACGGCATAGACAGTTAATGACGGTCGGAAAGTGACGTCTCCATAGACGAGTGGCATACATACGGGTTTTCATAGTGTCAGCTCTGAGGTCCAGGGTTCGATTCCCGGTCGGAATAATGTGGAAAACACTTTTTCTACATTTTCTCGGTTTTGGGTGTTTGCAGAAACTTCGTTGTTTTTAATTCCATTACAAGTGCCTAAGCTGCTTACTTTGAGATCAGAGTAATGTACATCATTTTTTGTCAACTCTTGTTGAGTTGTCGGCATTTAGAGTCTAGAGACCCGAGTTCGATCCCCAGGTGGCAGGCTCGTACCAATGGGTTTTTCAAAACTTATGTACGAATTAAATCGTTGGCTTGGACTTAAAGACGGCGACGAGCTTACTACCTGTCACGTTCTCCCGAAAATATCTTCGGTGGAAGGTGGTTCAAAGGGACTTAATTGTCTAGACTAGACCTCTGTCTATTGGGAATTGTGTGAAGAGATTCATTTTTTTATTTTTTACTATGTCATTTTGTCCCGATCTATGTATAAATGTATGTACGTCTTCGCCGGGAATTTGTTATCTATGCGGCAGCGTTGCCGTGAACCGGTTCTCACAGTAGCACTTGCATCTCTCACTCAGAAGGTAGGGGCTGGAGCTCAGCGATGATTTTCAGCGAGCCGATACTACTGAGTGGCGTTTTCAAAAGACCAAACCGCTTTTTTAAAATACAAGTACAATAATATGTAGTGTATTTGAATTCTATATTCAGTCACCAAATGTTTGCGCGTATTACAATAGTACAGAAGTAATAGTTCTCGGGTACCAAGACGTGTATGAAGAAAATGATCAATATATAATAAGCGAAAGTGGCACACGGTCGTGACACTTGGCGATCTGTTCCCTCTGGCTACCCCGTCAGGGGCTATAGGTGAAATTATTCATTTTACAATAGTAGTAATTTGTAAGATTTTAACATCGCACAACAAAAAAAAATTACTAGCACAATGTTCCTCAAGTAACTGAGAAAGGAACATCCATCAGAAGCCGACTGCTAATGGCGGCAATATGGCACTTGAAGTATTTTTTGTTTCCAAAAGCTTGCAGCTTTTGAGGTCGGTAGAGTACACTGCCTCAGTTCAGCCCGCTCAATGCTAGTACAGCCATACGTACTAAATGCATACGCCATCGCCACAGAGTTTATAAAGCTTATTTATTTGGGTGAACAAGCTTATCAAAAATTGCGGAAGGAATTAAAGATAGAAATATATAAAGAATAAGGAAGGATAGAAGGGAATAGTGCTTTAATAAGTCTGTAATTAGTAAATAATGATTAATTTATTTCGTATATAAACGAGTTTTGTCAGATTTCAAACATAGATATAAACTTGGAACGTAAAACACTTTTTAAAGACCTATACAATTCTGATATAATATATATAAATAATGCGACAGGCTCACTACCTGTCAAGTTTTCCCAAAAAAGGTCTTTGTTGAAAGGACCCTGTCTAATTTAGAGCAACACTTGATGGTTAATTTGTCAATGCTAATAAATAACTATTACTACATACAAAATAATTTCGTTTAAAGCACAATCAAAGCAGTGGACGCAATTCCCAATACAGGGGTAGACAAAGGTCTGGATTAGACAGTTAAGTCCCTTCGACCCACCTTTCAAGAAAGACTTTTTTTGGGAAAACTGGACGGGTAGTGAGCCTATCGCTGTATTTATGTCCCAGCATATAACAAGTCACGATAGCCGAGTGGTTGGGTGATCGGAATTTCGAGTAGAGAGACCCGAGTTCGATCCCCAGGTGGCAAGCTCGTACCAATAAGTTAAAAAAAAAACTTATGTACGAATATCTCGTTGGTTTGGACATAAAGTCGGCGACGGACTCACCACCTGTCACGTTGTCCCATAAATATCTTCCGCGCTTAATTGACTAGACCTCTGTCTACTCATGTATTGGGAATTGGGTGAAGATATTTATTTATTATTATTTACATAACAAAATCTAATTTGTCGTATTTTTGTATAAAGTCCGCTGCCTCAATTTAAAGTTTCTCATCTTCTCATCAATTATAAAACAAACTGATTTAATGACAGATATTAATTATTAATAACTACAATTTGTCAGATACACATTCAATATAGAGAGTAGTTACAAACGAACAGGGGAGAGAGCACTCTCACTGCACCAGCCGAACTGCCGGCTAGCTCCGTTCTAACCTAATCTGTCGCGCAAATGGTTTCCATCTACCATACGACGAATCCACTACAACCGAGCTGCATAATTGCTTAATTGCAGTAAAGATACAAATACACATAGAAGTGGACAATTTATTATACATCCACATACATAAAATAACATCTCTGATATTAAAGTCAGTAGCTAATGCACTTGTGTTATGGAATCGGAAACAACGAAGGTACTACAAACACCAAGACCCTTCAGGCCGACAGGAAATAGATAAAGAAAATAGGTGAGACAAGCTATGAGATGAGTGTTTATGAAACAGGAAATTTTCAACAGCTACATAAGTTGGATCGGGCTGATCGTAGTATTACTGACCTCACTTTGCTTTTGACAACTCGTTCTCACAATATCTAGACCTCCATAAGAAAAGGACCTCACATAGACAACAAATATATACTTATTTTTGTCTCTTTCCCTGCTTAGGAGTATCCTGGGCCGTTACCTCACTCTTATTGACTTATTAACATATTTTTACCGAAAAATAGCAGTGTAGCATGTCAACATATGCTTTAAAATGTCCGATCTTCAGCAAATTGGTGGCGAGCAGCAGCGTGTATGGTTCTGCGAACGTCATCCACGTTACCAAGTGTTGCGATTGTGACAAATCCGCCCTTTCAGAAGATATCTACGGCCTGCAGTGGACTCCTGCAGTTATGTATGTAGATATGTAATTTTTGTAATGAATAATATTGTTTTCTAATATAGTGGAACAGATGCCGCTGTCTGGCCATTTAATCCGCACTGCAGTAGAGAAGCTGAATTTTTGTCATGCCCGGAGAGAATATTGTGATACTTCATAACACGTAACGAAGAAGTGAAATTCCGTAATCTTACTAAAATTTTTAATAATATCGTTCTCAGTAAGAAAAGGTTTATGTTTGTACACTGGGGAGTCACACACTTTGTCTTGTTTAAGGAGCTTTAATGTTAGGTTCTACTAAAAAAAATCCTGTAAGCTTCTAAATTTATTGTCCAGAAATAAAAATTTGTTGAAAGAAGGTCTATCGCTCGTGCTCTAAATGAGTGTTTAATTAATATTCTATAATGGAGCTGTCAATCTGCGTATTTTTCAACGGAGCGCTAATGAAGCGATCGAGCTGCTTCGGCCTGCGACAGGTGCAGGTCGTCCGGCATTCTCTAAAACTTTTTTGGTAAGCAGAGACAAGTTATGTAACTTTTTCGTTTCATACTGTACAAAATATACAAATATAATTTTATTTTCAACACTTTATTTACAGAAACAAAATTATTGTTATATTTACAACTCTTATTAACTATAGTCTATACTTATTAATTATAGTCACGATGGCCAAGTTGTTGAGTGGTCGGAATTTCGAGTCAAGTTCGATCCCCAGGTGGCAGGCACGTACCAATGGGTTTTACAAAATTTGTATACGAATTACATCGTTGGCTTGGACATGAAGACGGCGACGGGCTCAACACTTGTCACGTTGTCCCGAAAATATCTTCCGTGGGAGGTGGGTCGAAGGGACTTTATTGTCTAGACTAAACCTATGTCTGCCCCTGTATTGGGAACTGCGTGAAGACATGTATTTATTATTTTATTATTTACTTATTAACTAAAAAATACAATAATCGGACAGCTCTTCTTTTCGTAGCTACATAACGCTGGCTGCATTTCCACGTTGAATGGCTAGACTTCACTTTTGAGTGAGAAAAGAACCATCATTCTTATCATCAGCGACTGTGACCAGTCGCGGATACAAGTTCTTTAGAAACTGCATCGCCCGCGGACCGATTCTGTCTAGGGCAAATGGAACAAAAATAGAGTCTCCTATCAAAGACTTAATTTATAATTAAAAAATAAATAAATAAACCAGCTCGTTCGTGTGGAAAGCATGGAGCAGACCGGCGATGGGGACCGCCACCTGTCGCGCCTGGCTGGGCACGGCTGAAGGTGGGGACAGAGTGTAAAATTGCTTTGTGGAATGTTACAGAAGACAAGGAAGATTTGATGATTTATTCCTTTTGGTTGTTCATACTAAATCATCCAAGGGTAAACTGGAGGAGTTTTGTCTGTTGGAGTTTGTTTTGTCTTGCATACTAGGCGGAGACAGGCTCACAACCTGTCACGATGTCTTAAAATAGGATCTAGTGTTTGTAATCTGGTCGAAAGGAAATCGTATTACCGGTAATGCTTGAAAACAAAGGAATACTTATATATTATTACTGAAAACTGGTATTTCTGAAAATATTGCAACGTAGGGTTACCTTTTTATAAAAGCTGAATTACTACCTCATGGCATTTCAGACAGATTCAATATACGGTTAAGGTTTTTACAAACATCTTTTGTGAGATTAATAGTATAAGTAGAATTCTAACGGAATGAAAATAAAATATATTTTTCCATTTCTCCATCACAAATACATTGTGTTGTACAGCTTTTCTTTACTTTATTACAATGTTGCTTCAATACATTTACAGTTTCAATGGGTGATTTTTATTATGTAGCCATCAGCAAAGCACTGCAGTCACTGCATTACTCTTGCTCCTCCGCGGTGGGTGTATTGCGCAGCTGCAGAGTGCTGCAAAAAGTGTTTCAGGAATCAATTAGCCGTCATCGCTCACCGCTTACGGTATTTTAAGGAAACTTGTACTGAAAACGCAAGTTGAAATCGTGTTTTTAACGTTGTTTCGAGGAAAATCTTTTAAAGGACAACCGTTTAGCTTCACGTCAGCTTACAGCGTCTTCGACTTTCAAACTCCGAGTTTGTTTTTGTGGGAGGGAAAAATTATCTGATTGTGTGTACCTTTTGATTTGGTCGATTGATTTCCGACGTCAACAGACGTTGGCTACATTGGAGGAGCTTCAGATGATTCGTCAATACTTATGCAAGGGATTGCAAAAGGGATAAGAAAGTAAATAGAGGGATATAGGTGTGTTGTACCCCGGGTCCCCCTCACATCGATAACGGATTAAGGTGGTAAGTATCTGGTTCTCTGATTACTACAATCGCTAGATTATGGCAAATGGTCACGCTCGGTGTTTATGCTTAAGAGATTTGCCATAATCTCTACGCTAATAATTGGTGATCAAAGCACATTTAATAAATGCTGAAAATTAGTCTCAATAAAAGACTGGCGTACATATGCAAGGATCACCACGGTGCTACCATGGCTGTCATGTTATAAATTCTGTTATACCTGGCTGGATTCCGCTCTGACGTTGTGGTTATTTCATCAGGCGTACCACAAGGTTCCATTTTAGGCCCTGTGTTATATGTGCCTTATTTATATGGCATTGGAAAATGTTTTCGTTATGCCAAATTTCTTATGTACGCTGATGACATGAAAATGTATGCCAACATAAAGTCTGATGTGGATGTACACGCTCTACAGAGTGACCTACATAGATTAAGTAACTATTGCCGTAATAACCGTATAGCAATCAGTGTGTCGAAATGTTTCCAAATCAGTTTTACACGAAAAATGGGAAAATTAAACTTTCAGTATAATATCGATAGGGTTTTTGTAGCATGCACGGATAAAGCCAAAGATCTTGGAGTGATTTTTTGATTCATCAATGTTGATGTCGGATTATATCCCGGCAATGGTTGCTAAGGCTTATGTTAATAATCTTGGGTTTCTTCTACATCGTTCGACGTCAGTCAGCCTTTTTCAGGCGTAGATTGTTTGAAAGATTTATATTATTCATACGTTCGTGTGGTGAGGAACCCAAATTATATAACATATGTACAAGAAATAGAAAAAATACAATCTAAATTTATTAATGTTTTAATCCACCGTTTACAAAATAAACTAACTTTAAGTCTGGCAAATTTCATAAACTAATGCAGTTAAAAGATCGCCGAATGTTGCTTCAGATGATGTTCCTTCATGATATCTGTAGTAACAAAGTAGATTGCCTCAAAATAGCTGCTAACGTTCTTCAATTCCGGGCACCGACCAAGACTACTAGACTCACCACATTATTTTACGTTTTACGTACCTTTGTGCCATTCCAATTATGCCCAGAACTCAGTCATATGTCGCATATTAAACAATTACAATAAAGAATTCTTTGCGTCAGATATTTTCCACCTTAACAAATCCATGTTCAAAAAATAAATAAGCTTAGCACTAAATAAACATTAAAATTAGATACATATCTAAACACAAACACACACACACACACATTTACAATCATAACAATATGCGTACTTAGTTTTTAGTTTTCATATTACTTTTTTTTTTGTCTTTACCTTATTATTATTAACTGATTACTACAACAATAATATAAGTGTCATCCACTATAAAAGTGATACACTTTTTTATTTTTTATAAAATATGAACCTGTTATTGGCAATAGTATAATTTTAAGATTTTTTGTTATATTTTTAATGTGCTGTTGGTTCTATGACAATAAATAAAAAAATACCTCGTCGACCCTTTTTTGTTAGTTCTAAAACAATTTATGTCAAATAAAATTATATATAAATTGATAAAACTACAAGTAACATAGATTAAATGCATCGATTGTAATATTTTCGAATCTACTGCCGTCTCATAATGAGGTTTCTCTAATAGACAATAAACATGCGAAATAAACTTCGTGGGTATCCTCTGTTTGTAACTTAAAATAAATAAAGCACATTCAATACATACCAAATTAATTAGAAACAACATGCGATTAAATATCGTTTACGTTCAATAATATTATTATAACTTTTTCCATAAAGTTTTAATTTAATAAATTTCATAAATCTGTTTAAGCTTAAACATAACACGCAAATGTGCATCGCATATATAATGTCCTGTCAAATTTTTAAATACAATTATAACTGTCCAATATTTCTTAAATTTATAAAAATAAGTAGAATTTCATATGAAACAAGAGAATTAATTCAAAGATATAAAATAGATGTGTTTGTAAGACGTCGTTATCTTTATGACGAGTTTGAAATTGATTCGGTTCGACGTGAAGAACACTAAACGCCGGCTCAGACTTAATACGAAGGAAATTGGGGCTTCAGGATGACGAGCATTACCATTTTGTTTCTGTCGTTAAATATACTTAATCTTGATTTAACATTAACGTCTAGTATCGTTGTCTTAACCACGAGTATATACTCATTTGATACTTGATCTCTTTGTGGTAACGAAGACACTTAAAGACAATTTGAGCTTTTTCTCTAAGGTATTATATCGAATTAAATCATTTATTCATCGATATTAGTAACACGAGCATCCCGCGATGGTTTTCTTTAATTTACCACAGTTCCTCTATCGATATTTTTGTCATTTTTTTAACAAAAGAAATAACATGGGACCAATCAACTCTTTTTCAGGGGTTACTAACATTAATATTCGTCGATTACCTCTCACCAAATAAGACACATGTAGAAATATAGCAGAAGAGCAGTAGCTTCACCCAATGCTCTCCCGTCGCTTACACGCGCAACTCCTGAATGTTGCAGGTGCGTTAACTACCTGGAAAGTTGAAAGAGGCGAGGAACAGAAAAGTCCTCTATTTACCTCACTCCCAGGTTCCTCACTAAATGAGTGAGGAACCTGGGACTAAAAGCACTGCTTCTACTACACACCGGCATTCGCATGGCAGTGATCCTTCACCGGGGCTCTATCACGTTACCTTATGTGAAAGATATTTAAATGGGCTTCTGCTGGTGTACAAATGCTGCCAATCATTGATTTTAATAACGGGGCGATGCCGTCGACCCCTCTGATGTGTGAGAGTATCCACTAGCCATGCATGCACAAATGATAGAAAAGAGGACCTAGTTTTTTTGAAGTCGAGTATAAATCAACAATCAGTCTCGTAATACGATCCGAAGATATATGGTTAAAAGGACCAAAACTGTCAAACTACCCCTGTTGTACAGCAGATGAGAATCAAACAATTTCTATCGCTAGCCAACTGTCGACCTAATAAAGTAACGTAGGCGTAACATACAATGTTTCCCATGGCTCCTCACCCGGAACAGAACAGCGGAATTAAATTTAAATAAATCTTTTCATTCGTCGAAACAACAATCGTAAACGCGCACAGAAATATCGGCTAGGTCGGTCGGGCGGGCACACACCGCTCAGTTACAGCGCAGCGCACCGCACAGCGGATTCATTTATTTATCATGTAATGTTTCACAATGCCAGTGTAAGTCCGGTAGCAATCAATGGAGTCGTTTGTTTCAGTTAATCCAGTTCTTAGCGCTGGATAGGTAAGCACTGAAAACTTTTAATTCTGAGTTACAAAGCCCTCGTCGCGACTACGCGTGGAGAGCATAAATTTCATTTCGTATTATCTCTGTGGGCGTTTTAAAAACGTTTTGTTAGAAGTTGATATGAGTCGCGGGGGCTGCGTGGAAACAATAATGCGCGCTCCTTTGTGGTTCGATGGCGCTTATGTCGTGCTTTTATGTTATGAACCTAGTAGGCAATTTTTATTGCAATTTTGCAATATGAAAGATGCTTTAATATGAAGCTTTACAACCTGCTGCACTTTCACGTTGGAGAACGCCATTTTCCGTAATAAAAACTGTATTAAAATCTAACGTAGTCTAAGATGCTGAAGAAACCCTTTGAGGAGGAGATGCATGCATCCTAACTGGGTCTGTCTTGAAGTTGCGGTGCGGCTTGGTAACCGTAGCTTATGTTGTAACGTTTGATTTACAGTGTCGATGTCACGGATGTAGCCATGCAAGGATTGGCCGGTACCAGGTGACCGCTCCAAGGGGGCTCGGTTATCCGTCGTTGCCTTTGAACCACTCTTCGTGTCCTTCACCACGGCAGTGGAGCAGCGGTAGTAAAATTTTGATTTTGCGATTTGAAATATTCCCTATTCTCCTTGAATATTGGTGGGACTGCACCGCAACTGAGGAGGGATCTCGAGACGAGTGTCTGTATTACGAAGTTTCATGCGGAAATAAATGATACAAAATTTCACCACACCATAGGTTGACTGGTAGAGAATGCCAAGAAAAGAAAAAAAGACGTGTAAGGGTGTAGCGGATAATGTGCTGCAGGAAAAGGGTAGCTACCGGCCAGGTCGGGTGATCGTGACCTGGGGAGGACGTCTCCTCCACAAGTGTGCGCTATCGGTTATCGTATATATGCATGTCATCGTGCGAACTTCGATAGCGCGATGTAGGACGTCGATGTGTTTCCTGAATCCGCCACTAGCGAGCTTCCAATGTGGAGACATAGATGTCGCCACATCACTCCCCTGCTGAGACTGGAGGTCGGAAGTGCGGAGAGCTTGACGTTGAGCAGTCTGGCGTTGCGGTGAGAGGCTGTGACCAGATCTACGGTGAGTCGAGATGTATGGTCACAGTGTCGATGCCGCAGTGTCAGCCCGAGGAGAAGGGGGCCCGCCGTTGATGATCCTCAGTGGCTGACTGGACTAGGAAGCACGCGTTGTGCCGACAGTAGTCCGGTGCTGTGACTGCGTTGATGACGTCGATGTTGTTGGAGAAGCTCGCTGCGTTGTTCTTCTGTGGTCACCGTCAATTGGCGGTGAGATCACGTCGGGGTCACCAGTGTAGCGGATGATGTGCTGCAGGAAAAGGGTAGCTACCAGCCAGGTCGGGTGATCGTGACCTGGGAAGGATGTCTCCTCCACAAGTGTGCGCTATCGGTTATCGTATATATGCATGTCATCGTGCGAACTTCGATAGCGCGATGTAGGACGTCGATGTGTTTCCTGAATCCGCCACTAGCGAGCTTCCAATGTGGAGACATAGATGTCGCCACATCACTCCCCTGCTGAGACTGGAGGTCGGAAGTGCGGAGAGCTTGACGTTGAGCAATCTGGCGTTGCGGTGAGAGGCTGTGACCAGATCTACGGTGAGTCGAGATGTATGGTCACAGTGTCGATGCCGCAGTGTCAGCCCGAGGAGAAGGGGGCCCGCCGTTGATGATCCTCAGTGGCTGACTGACCAGGAAGCACGCGTTGTGCCGACAGTAGTCCGGTGCTGTGACTGCGTTGATGACGTCGATGTTGTTGGAGAAGCTCGCTGCGTTGTTCTTCTGTGGTCACCGTCAATTGGCGGTGAGATCACGTCGGGGTCACCAGTGTAGCGGTTGATGTGCTGCAGGAAAAGGGTAGCTACCGGCCAGGTCGGGTGATCGTGACCTGGGAGGACGTCTCCTCCACAAGTGTGCGCTATCGGTTATCGTATATATGCATGTCATCGTGCGAACTTCGATAGCGCGATGTAGGACGTCGATGTGTTTCCTGAATCCGCCACTAGCGAGCTTCCAATGTGGAGACATAGATGTCGCCACATCACTCCCCTGCTGAGACTGGAGGTCGGAAGTGCGGAGAGCTTGACGTTGAGCAGTCTGGCGTTGCGGTGAGAGGCTGTGACCAGATCTACGGTGAGTCGAGATGTATGGTCACAGTGTCGATGCCGCAGTGTCAGCCCGAGGAGAAGGGGGCCCGCCGTTGATGATCCTCAGTGGCTGACTGACCAGGAAGCACGCGTTGTGCCGACAGTAGTCCGGTGCTGTGACTGCGTTGATGACGTCGATGTTGTTGGAGAAGCTCGCTGCGTTGTTCTTCTGTGGTCACCGTCAATTGGCGGTGAGATCACGTCGGGGTCACCAGTGTAGCGGTTGATGTGCTGAAGGAAAAGGGTAGCTACCGGCCAGGTCGGGTGATCGTGACCTGGGAGGACGTCTCCTCCACAAGTGTGCGCTATCGGTTATCGTATATATGCATGTCATCGTGCGAACTTCGATAGCGCGATGTAGGACGTCGATGTGTTTCCTGAATCCGCCACTAGCGAGCTTCCAATGTGGAGACATAGATGTCGCCACATCACTCCCCTGCTGAGACTGGAGGTCGGAAGTGCGGAGAGCTTGACGTTGAGCAGTCTGGCGTTGCGGTGAGAGGCTGTGACCAGATCTACGGTGAGTCGAGATGTATGGTCACAGTGTCGATGCCGCAGTGTCAGCCCGAGGAGAAGGGGCCCGCCGTTGATGATCCTCAGTGGCTGACTGACCAGGAAGCACGCGTTGTGCCGACAGTAGTCCGGTGCTGTGACTGCGTTGATGACGTCGATGTTGTTGGAGAAGCTCGCTGCGTTGTTCTTCTGTGGTCACCGTCAATTGGCGGTGAGATCACGTCGGGGTCACCAGTGTAGCGGTTGATGTGCTGCAGGAAAAGGGTAGCTACCGGCCAGGTCGGGTGATCGTGACCTGGGGAGGACGTCTCCTCCACAAGTGTGCGCTATCGGTTATCGTATATATGCATGTCATCGTGCGAACTTCGATAGCGCGATGTAGGACGTCGATGTGTTTCCTGAATCCGCCACTAGCGAGCTTCCAATGTGGAGACATAGATGTCGCCACAAGGGATTGTATTAAAGAACATATAAATAAGTAATTAAATAAATATGATTGGTGAAGTCCAGAAACATAGCGGGATGCTCGCTAAGGCACCAGCATTTTTGTATCTCATAACCTCCAGGTGGCAGTGGCCTCGGATAGGTCCGTTGCCCATTTAGGATTGGAAGGCAAGGAGTTAGACGTACCTATATTCCTGCGCATATAGCCAGGAGAGAGAGCATGTGGTCTGTCTCAAAGAGCGGACTATCCAAGCTACCGGACGATAAAATAACATTTTACTATATATTACAAATATAAATATTCATATAAACCGCCATATTTATCACAACAATTTACTCCTATTCCTAGTGGGATTCGAACCCTCAACTCATAGCTTTGAAGGCAGGGTTATTCAAATTACGCCCGATAGGCCGTCGTATAGAAGTTTTCATTAAAAAAAGACAACGCTAATTACCGCTAGTAGTATAAAAACACAACATTTGTTTGTTATAATGTAATAATAGTAAAAAAAAAACATATTGTACAATAAGGTACTAAAAATAAAATATTTTTACTTGCAACCTTTGTTTTGATTTAATTTATTTTTAAAAGCCATTATCCGGTCGCCCAACAAAAAGGTTGTCGGATTTGCATGCTACAGAGGATGTAGCTGATGTTTTCAAATTACAATATCTGATTGTATAAGTCAGGTTCTGCCAAAATAATGCTCTAAATAAATATCATTCGGCTGAAGAGCAGTAATGGATCGAGACAGGGTTCATAAAATGTCAGCATTTTATTATTTTATGTACGAAAGTACTCGTTTTAAAGTATTTATAGCTGGGGGTGCTTACGTACGGGGGACATACGTATTATTTAACCTGTGGCTAGGGTTAGGATACTGGCTCGCACATTTCTTGGAAGTCACCTGGATGTTACTTGGTTCGAATCTAGATCACACACTCTTATACTAATTATTGTTTTCTCTTCACGCTTTCCCCAATACTGGGGTTGTCAAAGTCTACACAATATAGTGCTTATGACCTAAATTTAGGACTACGTGACAGGTGGCAAGTCTGTTAATTACAATTTAATGACAGAAACGATTTTATGTTTTATGGGAGCCATAAAAATACATTTATTGGACACGAGACTTATTTAAGCGAGAGTTTTTATGAAAAAAATATTTTTACTTGCAACCTTTGTTTTGATTTAATTTATTTTTAAAAGCCATTATCCGGTCGCCCAACAAAAAGGTTGTCGGATTTGCATGCTACAGAGGATGTAGCTGATGTTTTCAAATTACAATATCTGATTGTATAAGTCAGGTTCTGCCAAAATAATGCTCTAAATAAATATCATTCGGCTGAAAAGCAGTAATGGATCGAGACAGGGTTCATAAAATGTCAGCATTTTATTATTTTACGTACGAAAGTACTCGTTTTAAAGTATTTATAGCTGGGGAGCTTAGTAACTATCTACGTTTACCTATTATTTAATCTGTGGCTAGAGTTAGGATACTGGCTCGCACATTTCTTAAAAGTCACCTTGATGTGACTGGGTTAGAACCTAGATATCACACTAGTTATTGTTTTCTCTTCACACGTTCCCTAATACTGGGGTTGTCAAAGTGTACACAACATAGTGCTTGCGACCTAAATTTAGGACTACGTGACAGGTGGTGAGCCTGTCGCCGTCTTTATGTCCTAGTCAACCATATATATCGTACATAAGTTGTAAAACAAACCATTGAACTCAGATTCCGGTCACGCAACCACTCGGATATCGTGACTTTATAACAGATAATAATATAAAACAGTGTAGATATTGGCTTTGATCATAGACGTGTCAAGTTAACAACAATTCTGCATCTTCTCATCGCGATATTATTAAAAAACTGAATACGCTATATGGACATCCTTTTAAAAATGACATCCCTTTAAAACACATAAATAAAATTGAAGTGTCCGTTTGTAATGCTAACTTGCAAATTAACAGCTTATCACTAAATACTTATGAATGTATATACTGTACTTACACAAAACCTTCTATTTATAAACATTTTCAGTCTGTCTGTCTGTTCATATCGGCTGGACCGATTCTCTCGGGTGCTTAGTAACTATCTACGTTTACCTATTATTTAATCTGTGGCTAGGGTTAGGATACTGGCTCGCACATTTCTTGAAAGTCACCTGATGTTACTTGGTTCGAAGCTAGATATCATTCTAATTATTGTTTTCTCTTCACACGTTCCCTAATACTGGGGTTGTCAAAGTCAACACAATACAGTCTTTGCGACCTTAATCTAGGACAACGTGACAGGTGGCAAGTCTGTTAATTACAATTTAATGACACAAACGATTTTATGTTTTATGGGAGCCATAAAAAATACATTTATGGGACACGAGACTTATTTAAGCGAGAGTTTTTATGAAAAATGAAATGTTTTTTTAACGATAATAAATAAATAAATATTATTACGCCATTCTCGATACAGTGGTAGACATAGGTATAAACAATTAAGTCCCACATTCCACCGAAGACATTTTCTGGGACTACGTGACAGGTGGTGAGTCTGTCGCCATCTGTCCAAGTCAACGATATATATCGTACATAAGTTTAAAAAAAACCATTGAACTCGGATTCCGATCACGCAACCACTCGGATATCGTGACTTTATAACAGATAATAATATAAAACAGTGTAGATATTGGCTTTGATCATAGACGTGTCAAGTTAACAACAATTCTGCATCTTCTCATCGCGATATTATTAAAAACTGAATACGCTATATGGACATCCTTTAAAACACATAAATAAAATTGAAGTGTCCGTTTGTAATGCCAAATTAACAGCTTATCACTAAATACTTATGAATGTATATACTGTACTTACACAAAACCTTCTATTTATAAACATTTTCAGTCTGTCTGTCTGTTCATATCGGCTGGACCGATTCTCTCGGGTGCTTAGTAACTATCTACGTACGTATTATTTAACCTGTGGCTATGGTTAGGATACTGGCTCGCACATTTCTTGAAAGTCACCTGGATGTTACTTGGTTCGAAGCTAGATATCATTCTAATTATTGTTTTCTCTTCACGCGTTCCCTAATACTGGGCTGGGGTTGTCAAAGTCAACACAATACAGTCTTTGCGACCTTAGTTTAGGACGACTTGACAGGTGGCAAGTCTGTTAATTACAATTTAATGACAGAAACGATTTTATGTTTTATGGGAGCCATAAAAAATACATTTATTGGACACGAGACTTATTTAAGCGAGAGTTTTTATGAAAAAAATGTTTTTTAACGATTATAAATAAATAAATATTACAACGCCATTCTCGATACAGTGGTAGACAGAGGTCTAAACAATTAAGTCCCACTTTCCACCGAAGACATTTTCTGGGACAACGTGACAGGTGGTGAGTCTGTCGCCGTCTGTCCAAGTGAACGATATATATCGTGCATAAGTTTAAAAAAAACATTGAACTCGGATTCCGATCAAGCAACCACTCGGATATCGTGACTATAATGATAATATAAAATAGTGTAGATATTGGCTTTGATCATAGACGTTTCCGAAAGACATAACCGACTTCATACAATGAAGTCAATGCGACACAGAACATAGCTTGTGTCAAGTTAACAACAATTCTGCATCTTCTCTTCGGGATATTATTAAAACATTGAATACGCGATATGGACATCCTTTTAAAATGACATCCCTTTAAAACACATAAATAAAATTGAAGTGTCCGTTTGTAATGCCAAATTAACAGCTTATCACTAAATACATATGAATCTATATACGGTACTCACACAAAAACATCAATTTTTAAAGTCTGATTGACTGAAGATACAAGAATGTTATAACTTACGCTAATTTTATATTATAAAAAATATTAGGGCTCCTGCGATAACTTTTAAACCGCGTGTAAAGCCGCAGTGCGCGACTAGTTCTAAATAAAAGTATTTCTAAAACTCTCTACTTGCGTTTGAAATCTTAACAGACAGAGCTTCGAACTGAATCCGCTCGACTGCGAAGTGTCGGCGAGGCGTCCCACGGAGGCACCAATTATGTTGCTTCGGCAACTTCAGAAACAAGTTTTCAGGCAAAGCTTTAAATCTGCCGTTAGAACGTCTGCAATTTTTAATAGTTCTCAACTTAGCACACCTTTTGTGTCATTTTATTTTCAATGCATGGAAGTGAGAGTATCATTTTAGAAATTTAAAGTTGGTTTTAAACGACAGGTGGTTAAAATGAGACCAATAAAATTATAAATCACAATAGCGGGATAAGCATTGCGACAAATAAAAAGACCGTATTAAATAGATCGACCATCGGTAGCAATGTCATGGACTGGTGCTGTGCCAATTTGCTGGTCAAGGGTGGCAAATATGGCAACCCCATAAATCTTTCTTCTTTCTGGTTTGCACTTTAAAGTTCAAAATTCGAACTGGATTGTTAATTACATAATAATTAAGCGGTAAGCTAAAGGCTTATGTTCTGCAGTTACTGCAGGGTATGGGCTTCTCCCACATAGGAAACTACAAGCAGACTAAACATAAATAACTCGCAGACAGGATTCCGGTAAATGACGAGTAACATAATTAATATTTTAAATAATTAATTAACATAAAACACTATTTTAACGGCCCATAGCCCGAACCGCGAATAAAAACATCCGAAAGTTGTTAGAAGTTTTTTAATTAACTGCAGAGTTTATTTTCTTTAAAAAGCAGGAGACTAATTAAGAGGATTCATTCGAGGTTCTCACCGCGGAGGCGCTGACAAAACTTTTTAGTACCCACTTAAATGTTCCTACGATCTCTGTGAGCTCACGAGCGTTAACATCTTTAAGAGAGCGCTAAAGTGGCAAAAAAAAACTGCACAGCCACACATAAATTTCACAAAAAAATCCGATTAAAAATAGACTTTGTAGTCGTTTTATTATTATCAGGAGCTCTGGAGTATTCTTGTACTTTTAAACTTCATATTTTTGTTTTTGTTTTATTTGATAAGTAGTAGGGAATTACATTTTTTTTCATTCTTACTATATTCCCTTTAATAATATACTATATCTACTTACCTAATTAAAATAAAATAAAATAAATTAGGGGAAGTTATTAGATAGACTTTGTAGACTCCTTCTTTATCCTCCTTATGTAGGTCACATACTTAAACATATTTTTTCCTTATTCTCTGCTAAGGAGGTCTACTGGATCAGCAACACACTCTTGTTATTATTGCTTCTAAACAGCAGTGTCACTGTTTTGTTAAGCTTCGATAATGCAATTGGCTACACAATGTTAACCTTGCCGTAACGGCGTTTACCGGTTTAAAGAGTACAGAGACCCGGTGTAACTTTTTTAAAGGGTCTGCAAATGCTATGAACAACAGCAGCACTTATCATCAAGAGATAGTCCTCCTGATAAAGTACACGAATCTCACGCAGAAGCGTTAAAAATAAATAATATGAAAATGTCTTCACGCAATTCCCAATACAGGGGTAGACAGAGGTCTAGTCTAGACAATTAAGTCCCTTTGACCCACCTTCCGACGAAGATATTTTCGGGACAACGTGACAGGTGGTGAGCCCGTCGCCGTCTTTATGTCCAAGGTATGATTCTAAGTTCTGACTCACGGGACAACGAGGAAAAATTAAGGTAATGAAGGGCACCCTTCTCAGTCAAAGTTCGTGACAATTGATTGCTTGCGTGGCGTCCAGGTAAACGAACCCTACCACCGCTCCTTTTACCTCAGCGTCAGATTTACTGTTCTGTCTCCAGCTCACTATTTTCAGGGAAATGTTTTACTTACTTAATTAAGTGTACAAACGCCCACTGCAAGACATAGGCCTCGCCCCCAGTGAAGAGGATTTGTTATTACCGCCACGTTTACCAAGCAGGTTGGGAATCGTTGTGCCTAACTCGTCGCACTTCCGATGCTGTTGTCTGTCACCAGACACCGTGTACTGCTATCGCCAATTCGCTTAACAAGTGTGGCGCTTATGTATTTTACATAAACTCCGTAAGAGAGAGTCCTGTTTCCTTTAGTTTAATTTAACAGGCCGTTGATGATAATGACATAGAGGTGAACCTAATAGTTTTCTTAATTATATCGAACAATCATACGTCCTTCAAAAACAAATTTGGATTCCTTGTCTTAGTTACTGTATGATAAACATAGAACATATATAAATCAACATAGAGTAACATTCGTGAATTGTCAAACAAATGTTTGTCCCCGGCGAAAGCCATACCATAAGCAATACTCAGCATAGAAGACACCCTAATAATTAGATGTAAATGCACTGACGAGATGCCTCAGATAAGTAATGAAGAAAGCACTGTTAAGTAATCAGGAATGAGTCAAGCATTCGCCTTTGGTCCCGTGATGTTACTACTGGTTAGGTTGAAAAGTCGTTTGAAAAAAGTCAAGTCCATTATCGTACGACTTCTTTGTTTTTGAAAACAAAGCCGCGGAGTTCTCTCGTTACAGCTGTAGTGGTGCGGCGTGAAGCTGTGTGGGCTTAGAACAACGGTTCCATGAGGAATGTCTGCTTGGATTTAATTAGTAATTGTACTGTTTTAAATATATTTCTTTTGTTTCTAGAATAAGTAATGCGTATTTGCAAACTATGACCTCAATCTAAACAATAAAAAACACTTAGATTAGATGGATTTATTAATGTTTATGTCATGATGGCCGAGTGATTGGGTGATCGGAATTCGAGTTAAGAGTTAAAACACCCGAGTTCGATCCCCAGGTGGTAGGCTCGTACCAAAGCATTTTTCCAAAACTTATGTAAGATTTATATCGCTGGCTTGGACATAAAGACTCACCTAAATACTCGCACCCATTAACGTTGTCAAAAAAATGTCTTAGGTGGAAGGTGGGTCGTAAGGACTTAATTGTCTAGACCTCTGTCTACCCCTTTATTGGGTAGGGCGTGAAGATTAGCATTATATTAAAATAAAATAATATAAATATAAATATCTTCACGCAGTTCCCAATACAGGGGTAGACAGTGGTCTAGTCTAGATAATTAAGTCCCTTCGACCCACCTTCCACCGTCTTTATGTCAAAGCCAATGACATAATATATCCTTCATAGGTTTTGAAAAAAAAACCGTTGGTACGAGCCTGCCACCTGGGGACTGAACTCGGGTCTCTCGACTCGAATTCCGCTCACACAGCCACTCGGCTATCGTGACTTTACCATTACATTATTAATTTTATAATTTATTAACTTCCACTTTCTTACTTTACTTAGCTGCTTAAGGAATACATCAACGCGTTAGTATCACTTAGTCACTGATAAAGATTGACAGAGAATATGGATTTTTATTTTAACATTTCTAGTGGTGAACCCTTCTCCTGGGTTTGCTGGAAGAGGTAATAATGACGTTATCCAGGATTTCCTTATACAGTTCCGTTATACAGTTTATTCGAAATAACACCCAAGTACTATCAAGTAGCATCAACCAAAATTATAAAAAATATCTTCACGCAATTCCCAATACAGGGGTAGACAGTGGTCTAGTCTAGATAATTAAGTCCCTTCGACCTACCTTCCACCGAAGATATTTTCGGGACAAGGTGACAGGTGGTGAGCCCGTCGCCGTCTTTATGTCCAAGCCAACGATATTCGTACATAAGTTTTTAAAAAGCCCAATGGTACAAATCTTGGGAATCGAACTTGGATCTCTTAACTGGAATTTCCATCACAATTTCAGGAGAAATATTATTAAAATCGTTATTAAATTAATGATAAATATTTTATATTTCACATTTCAATAAAGTTGTGTGTATTGTATTCATCTCAATAAAGGTGTATGTATTGATCCATCTTGATGTCCAAGCCATCGGTTAAATATACTTACGTACACATATCATATTAACATAGATAAACATTTATATATACATCCATGATTTGAGCACAAAGTAAGTAGCTCTACATAGAAAGTAGCACATAGTAAGTAACACTATGAAATAAGAAACAACGAAAGTACCCCTAATACATATCGGTTCGGGTAGTTTTAGTTTTTTAGTTTAACCCGTCCGGGAATCGAAACAGGACCACAAACCTGGGAACACCATGAAAACATGTGTACGCCTTTCGTCTCCGGAGGTGTTCGTAACTCTGTAAAACCATCTCATCGACTCCGAGACGATTAAAACTAAACGTGAATTTCTAAATACTCATGTTCCAAAATATGTCTTCGGTGGAAGGTGGGTCGTAAGGACTTAATTGTCTAGACCTCTGTCTACCCCTTTATTGGGTAGGGCGTGAAGATTAGCATTATATTAAAATAAAATAATATAAATATAAATATCTTCACGCAGTTCCCAATACAGGGGTAGACAGTGGTCTAGTCTAGATAATTAAGTCCCTTCGACCCACCTTCCACCGTAGACATTTTCGGGACAACGTGACAGGTGGTAAGCCCGTCGCCGTCTTTATGTCAAAGCCAACGACATAATATATCCTTCATAGGTTTTGAAAAAAAAAACCGTTGGTACGAGCCTGCCACCTGGGGACTGAACTCGGGTCTCTCGACTCGAATTCCGCTCACACAGCCACTCGGCTATCGTGACTTTACCATTACATTATTAATTTTATAATTTATTAACTTCCACTTTCTTACTTTACTTAGCTGCTTAAGGAATACATCAACGCGTTAGTATCACTTAGTCACTGATAAAGATTGACAGAGAATATGGATTTTTATTTTAACATTTCTAGTGGTGAACCCTTCTCCTGGGTTTGCTGGAAGAGGTAATAATGACGTTATCCAGGATTTCCTTATACAGTTCCGTTATACAGTTTATTCGAAATAACACCCAAGTACTATCAAGTAGCATCAACCAAAATTATAAAAAAAATATCTTCACGCAATTCCCAATACAGGGGTAGACAGAGGTCAAGTCTAGTCAATTAAGTCCCTTCGACCTACCTTCCACCGAAGATATTTTCGGGACAACGTGACAGGTGGTGAGCCCGTCGCCGTCTTTATGTCCAAGCCAACGATATTCGTACATAAGTTTTTAAAAAGCCCAATGGTACAAATCTTGGGAATCGAACTTGGATCTCTTAACTGGAATTTCCATCACAATTTCAGGAGAAATATTATTAAAACCGTTATTAAATTAGTGATAAATATTTTAAATTTCACATTTCAATAAAGTTGTGTGTATTCATCTCTATAAAGGTATATGTATTGATCCATCTTGATGTCCAAGCCATCGGTTAAATATACTTACGTACACATATCATATTAACATAGATAAACATTTATATATACATCCATGATTTGAGCACAAAGTAAGTAGCTCTACATAGAAAGTAGCACATAGTAAGTAACACTATGAAATAAGAAACAACGAAAGTACCCCTAATACATATCGGTTCGGGTAGTTTTAGTTTTTTAGTTTAACCCGTCCGGGAATCGAAACAGGACCACAAACCTGGGAACACCATGAAAACATGTGTACGCCTTTCGTCTCCGGAGGTGTTCGTAACTCTGTAAACCCATCTCATCGACTCTGAGACGATTAAAACTAAACGTGAATTTCTAAATACTCTTGTTCCAAAATATGTCTTCGGTGGAAGCTGGGTCGAAAGAACTTAATTGTTTAGACCTCTGTCTATCCCTATATTGGGAAAACTCCAGTATGCTTTAAAAATCAAATAAAGAAGCGTCTATATTATAATTTTCTACAAAGTAACCTTAATATTATTTATTTGTAAACCTTATTGTTACGAGTCTTCCTTTTGGGGATCGAATCGGGTCTTCCGAATAGAACTTTCATTATCCAGCTACTAGATAATTGTGCGTGTTATCGCTTTTCTATGTACATTAAAGTATAAGGAAACTGCCCGATGAAATCACGTCTCCGTGGCTGACGTCACGTGGTGCGTCCCGCGGGAGGCAATCAGTGCGCGCCGCGGCTTCTCCGCTGCGAGGAACTCCTTCGAAAGTTGGCTCCTGTGAGTGTTGCGCAAACGTGCGCTCTTTTCATTGCAATACACTATGTAATGATTGATTGTTTGAAAATGTAAGAAAAATACATTTTTCCATTTTCACGTATCTTTCCCCAATACTCGGGTATATAGAGGCCTAGACGATTGAGCCCTTTCGACCCACTTTTCACCGCAAAAGATATCTTTTCAAAGATGCTTGGCGTCCGGCTCTGCGTTGAGAAAAGGGGTGGTAATATTGATGCCGGTAACTTATGACATAAATATGATCAGTTACAGTATACACGATCTCGGTGCAGGTGACTTTTAAAGGTGGTAGAGTACTGCTCTTCAGTGCTACACCGTTACGTATTTTACAATAACAGCCTCTGGTTTAAACGGCATTGACAGCTAATGACGGTCGGAACAAGTGACGATTCCATAGGCGATTGGCATACACACGGGTTTGCATAGTGTTCTCAATTCTGAAGTTCAGGATTCGATTCCCGGTCGGAACAATGTGGAAAACACTTTTTCTACATTTTCTCGGGTTTGGGTGTTTGTGGTACCTTCGTTGTTTCTGATTCCATAACAAGTGCTTAAGCTGCTTACTTTGGGATCAAAGCAGTGTACGTCATTTTGTCCCTATCTAGTTGCAGTGAATCGGTTCTCACAGTAGCACTCGCATCTCTCACTCAATAGGTCGGGGCTGTAGCTCAGTGATGATTTTCAGCGAGCAGATACTGAGTGGCGTTTCCAAAAGACCAAACAGCTTTTTTTAAATACAATTACAATAGTATATAGTTTATTTAAATTCTATATTCAGCCGCCAAATATTTGCGCATATTACAATAGTACAGTAGTAATAGTTCTCGAATACCTAGACGCGTGTGAAGAAAATGATGAATTTGTAATAAGTGAAAGAGCGGTCTGTTCTCTCTGGCTACCCCGTCAGGGAATAAGGGGGAAAAGTAGTACAATGTTATTGAAGTACTGAGAAAGGAACATCCATCAGAAGCCAACTGCTAATGGCAGCATTATGGCACTTGAAATACTTTTTGTTTCCCGCACATTTTAGCTTGCAGCTATTGAAGTCGGTAGAGAATACTCCCTCAGTTCCGTCCACGCCATATTTGTACAGCGATACATACTAAATGTAAACGCCATCGCCACAGAGTTTATAAAGCTTGTTTATTTGGGTGAACAAGCTTATCAAAAATTGCGGAAGGAATTAAAGATAGAAATATATAAAGAATAAGGAAGGACAGAAGGGAATAGTGTTTTAATAAATCTGTAATTAGTAAATAATGATTAATTTATTTCGTATATAAACGAGTTTTGTCAGATTTCAAACACAGATATAAACTTGGAACGTAAAACGCTTTTTAAAGACCTATACAATTCTGATATTTGATATTCGAAAGGCACGAAGAGTGGTTATATCTGATATTTGATCCCCATGTAATACGCTTGACATAAATACAGCGACAGGCTCACTACCTGTCAAGTTTTCTCCAAAAAGGTCTTTGTTGAAAGGTCGGTCTAAAGGACTTAATTGTCAGGACCCTGTCTAATTTAGAGCAACACTTGATGGTTAATTTGTCAATACTAATAAATAACTATTAGCATTGACATTACGTACAAAATAATTTCGTTTAAAGCAGAATCAAAGTAGTGGACGCAATTCCCAATACAGGGGTAGACAGAGGTCTAGTTTAGACAGTTAATTCCCTTCGACCCACCTTTCAAGAAAGACTTTTTTTGGGAAAACTCAACGGGTTGTTGTGAGCCTATCGCTGTATTTATGTCCAAGCATATCACGATAGCCGAGTGGTTGGGTGGTCGGAATTTCGAGTCGAGAGACCCGAGTTCGATCCCCAGGTGGCACTACCAATGAGTTTTTCAAAACTTACGTACGAATTATATCGTTGGCTTGGACATAAAAGTCGGTGACGGGCTAACCACTTGTCACGTTGTCCCATAAATATCTTCCGACTTAATTGTCTAGACCTCTGTCTACCCCTGTATTGGGAATTGCGTGAAGAAATTTATTTATTATTATTTATGTAACAAAACCTAATTTGTTGTATTTTTGTATATAGTCCGCTGCCTTAATTTAAAGTTTCTCATCTTCTCATCAATTATAAAACAAACTGATTTAATTACAGATATTAATTATTAATATCTGTAATTAAATCAGTTTCTTATTAAATAAGTCACGATAGCCGAGTTGTTGGGTGGTCGGAATTTCGAGTCGAGAGACCCGAGTTCGATCCCCAGGTGGCAGTACCAATGAGTTTTTCAAAAACTTATGTACGAATTTCATCGTTGGCTTGGACATAAAAGCGGCGGCGGGCTCACCACCTGTCACGTTGTCCCGAAAATATCTTCGGTGGAAGGTGGGTCAAAGGGACTTAATTGTCTAGACTTGACCTCTGTCTACCCCTGTATTGGGAATTGCGTGAAGATATTTATTTATTATTATTTACATAACAAAATCTAATTTGTCGTATTTTTGTATAAAGTCCGCTGCCTTAATTTAAAGTTTCTCATCTTCTCATCAATTATAAAACAAACTGATTTAATTACAGATATTAATTATTAATAACTACAATTTGTCATATACACATTCAATATAGAGAGTAGTTACAAACGAACAGGGGAGAGTGCACTCGCACTGTGCCAGCGGCCGACCTGCCGGCTAGCTCCGCTCTAACCCAATCTGTCGCGCAAATGGTTTCCATCTACGATACGACGAATCAACTACAACCGAGCTGCATAATTGCTTAATTGCAGTAAAGATATACACAGACGTAGTTGTCGACAATTTATTATACATCCACATACATTAAATTACATCTCTGATATTAATGTCAGTAGCTAATGCACTTGTGTTATGGAATCGGAAACAACGAAGGTACTACAAACACCAAGACCCTTCAGGCCGTCAGGAAATAGATAAAGAAAATAGGTGAGACAAGCTATGAGATGAGTGTTTATGAAACAGGAAATTTTCAACAGCTACATAGTTGGATCGGGCTGATCGTATTATTACTGACCTCGCTTTGCTTCTGATAACTCGTTCTCACAATATCTAGACCTCTATAAGAAAAGAACCTCATATAGACAACAAATATAAACTTATTTTTGACTCTTTCCCTGCTTAGGAGTATCCTGCCCCGTTACCTCACTCTAATTGATTTATTAACATATTTTTACCGCCAACTAGCAGTGTCGCAGCTCAACTTATGGTTTAAAATGGCCGATCTTCAGCAAATTGGTGGCGAGCAGCAGCGTGCCAAGTGTGGCGATTGTGACAAATTCACTCTTTCGGAAGATGTCTACGACCTGCAGTGCACTCCTGGAGTTATTTTTGTAATGTGGAATTTTTGTAATGTGGAATTTTTGTAATGTGGAATTTTTGTAATGTGGAATTTTTGTAATGTGGAATTTTTGTAATGTGGAATTTTTGTAATGTGGAATTTTTGTAATGTGGAATTTTTGTAATGTGGAATTTTTGTAATGTGGAATTTTTGTAATGTGGAATTTTTGTAATGTGGAATTTTTGTAATGTGGAATTTTTGTAATGTGGAATTTTTGTAATGTGGAATTTTTGTAATGTGGAATTTTTGTAATGTGGAATTTTTGTAATGTGGAATTTTTGTAATGTGGAATTTTTGTAATGTGGAATTTTTGTAATGTGGAATTTTTGTAATGTGGAATTTTTGTAATGTGGAATTTTTGTAATGTGGAATTTTTGTAATGTGGAATTTTTGTAATGTGGAATTTTTGTAATGTGGAATTTTTGTAATGTGGAATTTTTGTAATGTGGAATTTTTGTAATGTGGAATTTTTGTAATGTGGAATTTTTGTAATGTGGAATTTTTGTAATGTGGAATTTTTGTAATGTGGAATTTTTGTAATGTGGAATTTTTGTAATGTGGAATTTTTGTAATGTGGAATTTTTGTAATGTGGAATTTTTGTAATGTGGAATTTTTGTAATGTGGAATTTTTGTAATGTGGAATTTTTGTAATGTGGAATTTTTGTAATGTGGAATTTTTGTAATGTGGAATTTTTGTAATGTGGAATTTTTGTAATGTGGAATTTTTGTAATGTGGAATTTTTGTAATGTGGAATTTTTGTAATGTGGAATTTTTGTAATGTGGAATTTTTGTAATGTGGAATTTTTGTAATGTGGAATTTTTGTAATGTGGAATTTTTGTAATGTGGAATTTTTGTAATGTGGAATTTTTGTAATGTGGAATTTTTGTAATGTGGAATTTTTGTAATGTGGAATTTTTGTAATGTGGAATTTTTGTAATGTTTTTAGTGTAACAGACGCTGCTGCCTGATTATTTAATCCGTAATCTTACTAAATTTTTAATAACCGTTCTCAGTAAGAAAAGTTTTATGCCTGTACTCTGGGATTTGTCTTGTTTAAGGAGTTTTAATGTAAGGTTCTACTAAAAATCCTGTTAGCTTTTAAATTTTAGTGTCCAGAATTTTCTTTTATTATTTTTTTTCAGAAATAAAAATTTGTTGAAAGAAGGTCTATCGCTCGTGCTCTAAATGAGTGTTTAATTAATATTCTATAATGGAGCTGTCAATCTGCGTATTTTTCAACGGAGCGCTAATGAAGCGATCGAGCTGCGTCGGCCTGCGACAGGGCAAGTCGTCCGGCATTCACTAAAACTTTTTGATAAGCATTGACAAGTTATGTAACTTTTTCATTACTCACTGTACAAAATATAATTTTATTTTCAACACTTTATTTACAGAAATAAAGTTATTTTATATTTACAATATTTATTAATTAAAAAATACAGCTCTACTTTTCGTGGCACGGTGCCACGCTGGCTGCATGTCCAGTTGAATGGCTAAACTTCGCTGTTGACCATCCCTTTATCATCAGCAGCTTTCGTTGTCGCGGATACAATTTCTTTAGAAATTGCAACGCCCACGGAGCCACACACTCACACCGATTGTATCTAAGGAAAATGGAACAAACATATAGTATCCTATCAAAGACTTATTTTATAATTAAAAATAAATGAATGAAACAACATGAATATTAATGTAGAAGCATGTTCGTCAAAGTAGAAGAATGCAACTCTACACAGTTGCGAAACCTTGCCTACATAGGACTGGTCGTTCCCCCGAAGTCACGTCCACCAGCTCGTTCGTGTGGAAAGCATGGAGCAGACCGGCGATGGGGACCAGTCGCGGTTGGCTGGGCTTTTTGACGTCTGAAGGTGGAGGCCTAACTCGTCGACGTGTCGTTGCCACAAGGACATCGATGTGGTTGACAAATCGATGCTCCCAATCGTATTCCTACAGCTATACGTAAACTTTCGTTATCTAGTAATGTACCAAGGTTACTTGATGATAAAGCATGTAGCCAGTAACTGGATTCCTTTGTCGAAACACCTAGAAAGGGCGCGGTCTCTGTCACAGTGAAAATTGTTCAGTAAGCATTTCTGCACATTCTGAACCAACGGGATATCCCACCGTTTTTGTGAGTTAGGTTCCAGTGGAATATCTTCACCGGGACAGAGACGTAACCATGCTTCTCTTGCCTCGTTAGCAAAGGTCAAGTCCAAGTTATTCTTAAGAATTTTACGTGACAAATCATGAACACTGTGTACGGAGGCAAGGAAAGCCGGCAGCGCAATATTTGAAACCTCTCTTATACCGATACCTCCAAATCTAACAGGTAAAGTAGCTTGAGTCCAGCTAGATGAGACTAAAGATAAATTTAGAATTTTTTCCAAAGCTATTTTGAGATTAAGGTCAATTTGTTTTAAAAAATCAGAACATTTCCAAGCTGGACTCGAGCGGAGTAAATAAGTAAATTTAGGAACCAGAACGCAACGACTTTTTCATTACTCACTGTACAAAATATAATTTTATTTTCAACACTTTATTTACAGAAACAAAGTTATTTTTAAAATATCTTCACGCAATTCCCAATACAGGGATAGACAGAGGTCTAGTCTAGACAATTAAGTCCCTTTGACCCACCTTCCGCCGAAGATATTCTCGGGACAACGTGACAGGTGGTAAGCCCGTCGCCGTCTTTATGTCCAAGCTAACGATGTAATTCGTACATAAGTTTTTGAAAAACTCTTTGGTACTGCCACCTGGGGATCGAACTAGGGTCTCTTGACTCGAAATTCCGACCACCCAACCACTCGGCTATAGTGACTTTTATAAAGTTAATTTTATATTTACAATATTTATTAATTAAAAAATACAGCTCTACTTTTCGTGGCACGGTGCCACGCTGGCTGCATGTCCAGTTGAATGGCTAAACTTCGCTGTTGACCATCCCTTTTATTACGAAAGCCTCTGATGCTTTCGTTGTCGCGGATACAATTTCTTTAGAAATTGCAACGCCCACGGAGCCACACACACACACCGATTGTATCTAAGGAAAATGGAACAAACATATAGTATCCTATCAAAGACTTATTTTATAATTAAAAATAAATGAATGAAACAACATGAATATTAATGTAGAAGCATGTTCGTCAAAGTAGAAGAATGCAACTCTACACAGTTGCGAAACCTTGCCTACATAGGACTGGTCGTTCCCCCGAAGTCACGTCCACCAGCTCGTTCGTGTGGAAAGCATGGAGCAGTCCGGCGATGGGGACCAGTCGCGCTTGGCCGGGCACGTCTGAAGGTGGGGGACAAAGTATAAATTTGCTATGTGGAATGTTACAGGAGACATGGAAGATAAGATGAACGAATTGATTAAAATAATGAAAATACAGAATTGAATGTGTGTTTACTAGAGACCAAACAGAAGGGCAAGGAGTGCCAAGGATTCGCTTTAAATAAAATTCGATGAAGTTATTCTTAAGAATTTTACGTGACAAATCATGAACACTGTGAACGGAGGCAAGGAAAGCCGGCAGCGCAATATTTGAAACCTCTTATACCGATACCTCCAAATCTAACAGGTAAAGTAGCTTGAGTCCAGCTAGATGGGACTAAAGATAAATTTAGAATTTTTTCCAAAGCTATTTTGAGATTAAGGTCAATTTGTTTTAAAAAATCAGAACATTTCCAAGCTGGACTCGAGCGGAGTAAATAAGTAAATTTAGGAACCAGAACGCAACGACTTTTTCATTACTCACTGTACAAAATATAATTTTATTTTCAACACTTTATTTACAGAAACAAAGTTATTTTTAAAATATCTTCACGCAATTCCCAATACAGGGATAGACAGAGGTCTAGTCTAGACAATTAAGTCCCTTTGACCCACCTTCCGCCGAAGATATTCTCGGGACAACGTGACAGGTGGTTAGCCCGTCGCCGTTTTTATGTTCAAGCCAACGATGTAATTCGTACATAAGTTTTTGAAAAACTCTTTGGTACTGCCACCTGGGGATCGAACTCGGGTCTCTTGACTCGAAATTGCGACCACCCAACCACTCGGCTATCGTGACTTTTATAAAGTTATTTTTATATTTACAATATGTATTAACTAAAAAATACAATAATCGATGATACAGCTCTACTTCTCGTCGCACGGTGCCACGCTGGCTGCATTTCCACGTTGAATGGCTAAACTTCGCTGTTGATCATACCTTTTATCATCAGCGGCTTTCGTTGTCGCGGATACAATTTCTTAAGAAACTGCAACGTCCACGGAGCCCACACACTGATTGTATCTAAGGCAAATGGAACAAACATATAGTCTCCTATCAAAGACTTATTTTATAATTAAAAAATAAATTAATGAAACAACATGATTATCAATGTAGAAGCATGTTCGTCAAAGTAGAAGAATGCAACTTTACACAGTTGCGAAACCTTGCCTACATAGGAATGGTCGTTCCCCCGAAGTCACGTCCACCAGCTCGTTTGTGTGGAAAGCATGAAGCAGACCGGCGATGGGGACCAGTCGCGCTTGGCCGGGCACGTCTGAAGGTGGGGGACAAAGTATAAATTTGCTATGTGGAATGTTGCAGGAGACATGGAAGATAAGATGAACGAATTGATTAAAATAATGAAAATACAGAATTGAATGTGTGTTTATTAGAGACCAAACAGAAAGGCAAGGTGTGCCAAGGATTCGCTTTAAATAAAATTCGATGAAGTTATTCCTTCTTGTTGTTCATACTTAGTCATCCAAGGGTGAACTAGAGGAGTTTTGTCTGTTGGAGTTTGTTTTGTCTTGCATAGTAGGCGGAGACAGGCTCACAACCTGATAGGTTGTCTTACAAAGATTCCGTCTCAGTAATCTGGTCGAAAGGAAATAAGTCTGACTATCCTATTACCGGTAATGCTTGAAGACAAAGAAATACATAGAGAGAGACAGGTGTTTCTGAAAACACTACAACGTAGGGTTGCCTTTTTACAATGCTGAATTACTGCCTAATGCCAAATTTCAGACAGATTCAATATACGGTTAAGGTTTTTATAAACATCTTTTGTGAGATTAATAATATTAGTAGAATTCTAACGGAATGAAACAAAATAAAATATATTTTTTCATTTCTTCATCACAAGTACATTGTGTTGTACAGTTTTATTTACTTTATTACAATTTTGCTTCAATATAATGGGTGATTTTTATTATGTAGCCGTCAGCAAAGCACTACAGTCACATTACCTGCCTCCGCGGTGGGTGTAATGCGGCGCTGCAGAGTGCTGCAAAAAGTGTTTCAGGAATCAATTAGCCGTCATCGGTCACCGCTTACGGTACTTCAAGGTAACTTGTACTGAAAACGCAAGTTGAAATCGTATTTTTAACGTTGTTTCGATGAAAATATTTTGGAGGAAAAGCTTTTAGATTCACGTCAGCTTACAGCGTCGTCAACTTTCTCGCGATTTTCTTTTGCGGGAGGAAAAGTGATCTGATTGTGTATACCTGTTTAATTTGTTGATTGATTTCCGAGGTCCACATACATCGGCTACATTAGAGGAGCTTCAGATGGTTCGTCAATGTTTATGCAAGGGATTGCAAAAGGGAGATTAAGTAAGGTTAGAGGTGTGTTGAACCCCGGGTACCTCTCACACCGGTGACGGGCAACAGCGTCCAAGGTGTTAGGCATCTGGTGCTTCGATTACTCCCTAGATTAAGGCAATCACGCTCGTGGATTATGCTCAAGAGATTTGCCATAATCTCTACATTAATGATTGGTGATCAAAGCACATTTAATAAATGCTGCTAAATAGTCTGTGAATAGAAACTGGCGTAAATATGCAGGGATAACCACGGTGCTACCAAGACTGTTACATCATAAACTCTAGTATATCCCGTAGACCCATTTTTCCCCCTTACCCTTTCTGAATGAATTTATATCAAATCTAATCATTTTTAAATTAGTAAAACAAAAAGTAACACAAATAAAATTCATCGATTACAATTCCTTTGAATATAGTAAGTTAAAATTCAATTCTGTGGCCAACGTTTCTCTAATAGACAAGAAGCAGGCAAGGAATAAACTTCGTGGGTATCCCTTTTTATTTAAAAAGTTTTTCTTTAATATATTTAAAAAAGAATCTTCACGCCATTTACAATACAGGACTAGACAGAGGTCTAGTCTAGACAATTTAGTCCCTTTGACCCACCTTCTGCCGAAGATATTCTCGGGACAACGTGACAGGTGGTGAGCCCGTCGCCGTTTTTATGTCCAAGCCAACGATGTAATTCGTACATAAGTTTTTGAAAAACTCTTTGGTACTGCGACCTGGCGATCGAACTCGGGTCTCTTGACTCGAAATTGCGACCACCCAACCACTCGGCTATCGTGACTTTTATAAAGTTATTTTTATATTTACAATATGTATTAACTAAAAAATACAATAATCGATGATACAGCTCTACTTCTCGTCGCACGGTGCCACGCTGGCTGCATTTCCACGTTGAATGGCTAAACTTCGCTGTTGACCATACCTTTTATCATCAGCGGCTTTCGTTGTCGCGGATACAATTTCTTAAGAAACTGCAACGTCCACGGAGCCCACACACTGATTGTATCTAAGGCAAATGGAACAAACATATAGTCTCCTATCAAAGACTTATTTTATAATTAAAAAATAAATTAATGAAACAACATGATTATCAATGTAGAAGCATGTTCGTCAAAGTAGAAGAATGCAACTTTACACAGTTGCGAAACCTTGCCTACATAGGAATGGTCGTTCCCCCGAAGTCACGTCCACCAGCTCGTTTGTGTGGAAAGCATGAAGCAGACCGGCGATGGGGACCAGTCGCGCTTGGCCGGGCACGTCTGAAGGTGGGGGACAAAGTATAAATTTGCTATGTGGAATGTTGCAGGAGACATGGAAGATAAGATGAACGAATTGATTAAAATAATGAAAATACAGAATTGAATGTGTGTTTATTAGAGACCAAACAGAAAGGCAAGGTGTGCCAAGGATTCGCTTTAAATAAAATTCGATGAAGTTATTCCTTCTTGTTGTTCATACTTAGTCATCCAAGGGTGAACTAGAGGAGTTTTGTCTGTTGGAGTTTGTTTTGTCTTGCATAGTAGGCGGAGACAGGCTCACAACCTGATAGGTTGTCTTACAAAGATTCCGTCTCAGTAATCTGGTCGAAAGGAAATAAGTCTGACTATCCTATTACCGGTAATGCTTGAAGACAAAGAAATACATAGAGAGAGACAGGTGTTTCTGAAAACACTACAACGTAGGGTTGCCTTTTTACAATGCTGAATTACTGCCTAATGCCAAATTTCAGACAGATTCAATATACGGTTAAGGTTTTTATAAACATCTTTTGTGAGATTAATAATATTAGTAGAATTCTAACGGAATGAAACAAAATAAAATATATTTTTTCATTTCGTCATCACAAATACATTGTGTTGTACAGTTTTATTTACTTTATTACAATTTTGCTTCAATATAATGGGTGATTTTTATTATGTAGCCGTCAGCAAAGCACTACAGTCACATTACTCTCGCTCCTCCGCGGTGGGCGTAATGCGGCGCTGCAGAGTGCTGCAAAAAGTGTTTCAGGAATCAATTAGCCGTCATCGGTCACCGCTTACGGTACTTCAAGGTAACTTGTACTGAAAACGCAAGTTGAAATCGTATTTTTAACGTTGTTTCGATGAAAATATTTTGGAGGAAAAGCTTTTAGATTCACGTCAGCTTACAGCGTCGTCAACTTTCTCGCGATTTTCTTTTTGCGGGAGGGAAAAGTGATCTGATTGTGTATACCTGTTTAATTTGTTGATTGATTTCCGAGGTCCACATACATCGGCTACATTGGAGGAGCTTCAGATGGTTCGTCAATGTTTATGCAAGGGATTGCAAAAGGGAGATTAAGTAAGGTTAGAGGTGTGTTGAACCCCGGGTACCTCTCACACCGGTGACGGGCAACAGCGTCCAAGGTGTAAGGTATTTGGTGCTTCGATTACTCCCTAGATTAAGGCAATCACGCTCGTGGATTATGCTCAAGAGATTTGCCATAATCTCTCCGTTAATGATTGGTGATCAAAGCACATTTAATAAATGCTGCTAAATAGTCTGTGAATAAAAACTGGCGTAAATATGCAGGGATAACCACGGTGCTACCAAGACTGTTACATCATAAACTCTAGTATATCCCGTAGACCCATTTTTCCCCCTTACCCTTTCTGAATGAATTTATATCAAATCTAATCATTTTTAAATTAGTAAAACAAAAAGTAACACAGATTAAATTCATCGATTACAATTCCTTTGAATATAGTAAATTCAATTCAATTCGTAATGACGTTTCTCTAATAGACAAGAAGCAGGCGAAATAAACTTCGTGGGTATCCCTTTTTATTTAAAAAGTTTTTCTTTAATATATTTAAAAAAGAATCTTCACGCCATTTACAATACAGGAATAGACAGAGGTCTAGTCTAGATAATTAAGTACCTTCGATCCACCATCCACCAAAGATATTTCTTACGAACGATTATCTTTCAATACTATTAAGTAGAATTTCATATGAAACAAGAGAATTAATTCAAAGATATAAAGTAGATGTGTTCGTAAGACGTCGTTACCTTTATGACGAGTTTGAAATTGATTCCGTTCGACGTGACGAGTAATAAACGCCGGCTCAGACTCAATCCGAAAGAGATTGGGGCTTCTGGGTGACGAGCATTACCATTTTTTTCTGTCGTCAAATATACTTAGCCTTGATTTAACATTAACGTCTGGTATCGTTGTCCTAACCACGAGTATATACTCATTTAATGATACTTTGATCGCTTTGTGGTAACGGAAACACTTAAAGACAATTTGTGCTTTTTCTCTAAGGTATTCATATCAAATCAAATCATTCATCGACATTAGTAACATAAGCATCCCGCCATGGTTTTCTTTAATTTACCACAGTTCCATTTAAACTCCGAATTTCGGATTTTTACAAACTATTTTTATTTTCCGACGTTACCACACGTACCACAGTTCCTTTATCGATGCAGACACAGTTAAAACAAACTTTGAACAAAGGAAATAAATGGGAGCAATCAACTCTTTTCCAGGGGCTACTAACATTAATATTAATATATAATATATATGCCACATATAGAAATGTGGCAGAAGAGCAGTAGCTTCACCCAATGCTCTCCCGTTGCTGACACGCTCAACACCCGAATGTTGCCGGTGCGTTAACTACCTGGAAAGTTGAAAGAGGCGAGGACTAGAAAGGTCCTCTGGGCACCTCACTCCCAGGTATATCACTAAATGAACAAGCACTGCTTCTACTTAACACCGGCATTCGCATAGCAGTGATCCTTCACCGGGGCTCTATCAAGTTACCTTATGTGAAAGATATTTAAATGGGCTTCTGCTAGTGTACAAATGCTTCCAATCATTGATTCTAATAACGGGGCGATGCCGTCGATCCCTCTGATGTGTGAGAGTATCCACTAGCCATGCATGCACAAATGGTAGAAGAGAGGACCTAGTTTCTTTGAGGTCGATTATAAATCAACATTCTGTCACGAAATACGATCCGAAGATAAATGGTTGAAAGGACCAAAACTGTCTAACCACCTCCGGGTGAATCTTCATCATTTGTTACCTTCTCTGTACAGCAGACGAGAATCAAACAATTCCTATCACTAGCCAACTGTCCACCTCTCGCAATAAAGTAACGTAATCGCAACATACAATGTTTCCCATGGCTCCTCTTCCGGAACAGAACAGCGGAATCAAATTTAAATAAATCTTTTCATTCGTCCTTTGGCACGTTTGCGGTTAAACAATGAAATAGTAATCCTTACTCGATTGAAATAACAATCATAAACGCGCACAGAAATATCGGCTAGGTCGGTCGGGCGAGCACACACCGCTCAGTTACAGCGCAGCGCACCGCAAAGCGGATTCATTTATTTATCATGTAATGTTTCACAATGCCAGTATGAGTCCGGCAGCAATCAATGGAGTTGTTTGTTTCAGTTAATCCAGTTCTTACCGCTGGATATAACTTTGAATTCTGAGTTACAAAGTCATCGTCGCGGCTACGCGTGGAGAGCATACATTTCATTTCGTATTATCTCTGTGGGCGTTTTAAAAACGTTTTGTTAGAAGTTGATATGAGTCGCGGGGGCTGCGTGGAAACAATAATGCGCGCCCCTTTGTGGTTCGATGGGGCTTATGTCGTGCTTTTAGTTTATAAACCTACTAGGCAATTTTTATTGCAATTTTGCATTATGAAAATGCTTTAATATTGATTTTATATGAAATGAAGCTTTACAACCTGCTGCATCTTCACGTTGAAGTACGTCATGTTTGGTAATAACATTATTCATATCTAGTCACATAGTAGTCTAAGATGCTGAGGAAGCTCTTTGACGAGGAGACGCATGCATCCTGACTGGGTTCCTGTCTTGAAGTTGTGGTGGGGTGTGGTAAACGAAGCTTATGTAGTAACTTTTGATTTATGGCGGATGTCACGGAATTATGTAGCTTTGCGAGGTTTGCCCGTAGCAGGTGACCGCCCCAAGTGGGCTCTGATAGCCGACGTTGCCTTTGAACCGCTTTCCATACCATTTATTTTTAAAAGCCATTAGCCTGTCGCCCTACGAAAAGGATTTGCACGCTACAGAGGATGTAGCTGATGTTTTCAAATTACAATATCTGATTGTATAAGTCAGGTTCTGCAAAATAATGCTCTATCTCTAATAATAAATATCATTCGGCTGAAAGGCAGATATATATATATATATATATATATATATATATATATATATATATATATATATATATATATATATATATATATATATATATATATATATATATATATATATATATATATATATATATATATATATATATATATATATATATATATATATATATATATATATATATATATATATATATATATATATATATATATATATATATATATATATATATATATATATATATATATATATATATATATATATATATATATATATATATATATATATATATATATATATATATATATATATATATATATATATATATATATATATATATATATATATATATATATATATATATATATATATATATATATATATATATATATATATATATATATATATATATATATATATATATATATATATATATATATATATATATATATATATATATATATATATATATATATATATATATATATATATATATATATATATATATATATATATATATATATATATATATATATATATATATATATATATATATATATATATATATATATATATATATATATATATATATATATATATATATATATATATATATATATATATATATATATATATATATATATATATATATATATATATATATATATATATATATATATATATATATATATATATATATATATATATATATATATATATATATATATATATATATATATATATATATATATATATATATATATATATATATATATATATATATATATATATATATATATATATATATATATATATATATATATATATATATATATATATATATATATATATATATATATATATATATATATATATATATATATATATATATATATATATATATATATATATATATATATATATATATATATATATATATATATATATATATATATATATATATATATATATATATATATATATATATATATATATATATATATATATATATATATATATATATATATATATATATATATATATATATATATATATATATATATATATATATATATATATATATATATATATATATATATATATATATATATATATATATATATATATATATATATATATATATATATATATATATATATATATATATATATATATATATATATATATATATATATATATATATATATATATATATATATATATATATATATATATATATATATATATATATATATATATATATATATATATATATATATATATATATATATATATATATATATATATATATATATATATATATATATATATATATATATATATATATATATATATATATATATATATATATATATATATATATATATATATATATATATATATATATATATATATATATATATATATATATATATATATATATATATATATGCCACATATAGAAATGTGGCAGAAGAGAAGTAGCTTCACCCAATGCTCTCCCGTTGCTGACACGCTCAACACCCGAATGTTGCCGGTGCGTTAACTACCTGAAAGTTGAAAGAGGCGAGGACTAGAAAGGTCCTCACTCCCAGGTATATCACTAAATGAACAAGCACTGCTTCTACTTAACACCGGCATTCGCATAGCAGTGATCCTTCACCGGGGCTCTATCAAGTTACCTTATGTGAAAGATATTTAAATGGGCTTCTGCTAGTGTACAAATGCTTCCAATCATTGATTCTAATAACGGGGCGATGCCGTCGATCCCTCTGATGTGTGAGAGTATCCACTAGCCATGCATGCACAAATGGTAGAAGAGAGGACCTAGTTTCTTTGAGGTCGATTATAAATCAACATTCTGTCACGAAATACGATCCGAAGATAAATGGTTGAAAGGACCAAAACTGTCTAACCACCTCTGGAATCTTCATCATTTGTTACTTTTTCTGTACAGCAGACGAGAATCAAACAATTCCTATCACTAGCCAACTGTCCACCTCTCGCATAAAGTAACGTAAGCACAACATACAATGTTTCCCATGGCTCCTCTTCCGGAACAGAACAGCGGAACCAAATTTAAATAAATCTTTTCATTCGTCCTTTGTCACGTTTGCGGTTAAACAATGAAATAGTAATCCTTACTCGATTGAAATAACAATCATAAACGCGCACAGAAATATCGGCTAGGTCGGTCGGGCGAGCACACACCGCTCAGTTACAGCGCAGCGCACCGCACAGCGGATTCATTTATTTATCATGTAATGTTTCACAATGCCAGTATGAGTCCGGCAGCAATCAATGGAGTTGTTTGTTTCAGTTAATCCAGTTCTTACCGCTGGATATAACTTTGAATTCTGAGTTACAAAGTCATCGTCGCGGCTACGCGTGGAGAGCATACATTTCATTTCGTATTATCTCTGTGGGCGTTTTAAAAACGTTTTGTTAGAAGTTGATATGAGTCGCGGGGGCTACGTGGAAACAATAATGCGCGCCCTTTGTGGTTCGATGGGGCTTATGTCGTGCTTTTAGTTTATAAACCTACTAGGCAATTTTATTGCGATTTTGCATTATGAAAATGCTTCAATATAATGGGTGATTTTTATTATGTAGCCGTCAGCAAAGCACTACAGTCACATTACTCGCCTCCGCGGTGGGTGTAATGCGGCGCTGCAGAGTGCTGCAAAAAGTGTTTCAGGAATCAATTAGCCGTCATCGCTCACCGCTTACGGTACTTCAAGGAAACTTATACTGAAAACGCAAGTTGAAATCGTATTTTTAACGTTGTTTCGATGAAAATATTTTGTAGGAAAAGCTTTAGATTCACGTCAGCTTACAGCGTCGTCAACTTTCTCGCGAGTTTCTTTTTGCGGGAGGGAAAAGTGATCTGATTGTGTATACCTGTTTAATTTGTTGATTGATTTCCGAGGTCCACATACATCGGCTACATTAGAGGAGCTTCAGATGGTTCGTCAATGTTTATGCAAGGGATTGCAAAAGGGAGATTAAGTAAGGTTAGAGGTGTGTTGATCCCGGGTACCTCTCACACCGGTGACGGGCAACAGCGTCCAAGGTGTTAGGCATCTGGTGCTTCGATTACTCCCTAGATTAAGGCAATCACGCTCGTGGATTATGCTCAAGAGATTTGCCATAATCTCTACATTAATGATTGGTGATCAAAGCACATTTAATAAATGCTGCTAAATAGTCTGTGAATAAAAACTGGCGTAAATATGCAAGGATCACCACGGTGCTACCAAGACTGTTACATCATAAACTCTGGTATATCCCGGCGACCTTTTTCCACCTTACCCTTTCTGAATGAATTTATATCAAATCTAATCATTTTAAATTGATAAAACAAAAAGTAACACAGATTAAATTCATTGATTACAATTTCTTTGAATATAGTAAATTCAATTCAATTCGTAATGACGTTTCTCTAATAGACAAGAAGCAGGCGAAATAAACTTCGTGGGTAATAATAGTAGGAAACATTAATATATAAAAATGAAATAGCGTCGAAGCAATCAAATGTAGTTTGTTTTCATTTTATAAAGTTTTTCTTTAATATATTTAAAAAGAATCTTCACGCCATTTACAATACAGGGGTAGACAGAGGTCTAGTCTAGATAATTAAGTACCTTCGATCCACATTCCACCGAAGATATTTTGGGACAAAGACAGGTGGTGAGGCCGGCGCTGTCATCTTCAATGCGATTATAACTTATTATTTATTTTTAAATCTATTATTTATTATTTTTAAATCTATAAAAATAAGTAGAATTTCATATGAAACAAGAGAATTAATTCAAAGATATAAAGTAGATGTGTTCGTAAGACGTCGTTACCTTTATGACGAGTTTGAAATTGATTCCGTTCGACGTGACGAATACTAAGCCGGCGCAGACTCAATCCGAAAGAGATTGAGGCTTCTGGGTGACGAGCATTACCATTTTTTTTCTCTCAACAAATATACTTAGCCTTGATTTAACATTAACGTCTGGTATCGTTATCCTAACCACGAGTATATATTCATTAAATGATACTTTGATCGCTTTGTGGTAACGGAAACACTTAAAGACAATTTGTGCTTTTTCTCTGAGGTATTCATATCAAATCAAATCATTCATCAACATTAGTAACATAAACATCCCGCCATGGTTTTCTTTAATTTACCACAGTTCCATTTTAACTCCGAATTTCGGATTTTTACAAACTATTTTTATTTTCCGACGTTACGACACGTACCACAGTTCCTTTATCGATGCAGACACAGTTAAAACAAACTTTGAACAAAGGAAATAAATGGGAGCAATCAACTCTTTTCCAGTCACGATAGCCGAGTGGTTGGGTGGTCGGAATTTCGAGTCAATAGACCCGAGTTCGATCCCCAGTTGGTAGGCTCGTACCAATGGGTTTTTCAAAAACTTATGTACGAATATCGTTGGCTTGGACATAAAGGCGGCGACGGGCTCACCACCTGTCACGTTGTCCCGAAAATATCTTCGGTGAAAGGTGGGTCGAAGGGACTTAATTGTCTAGACTCGGCCTCTGTCTACCCCTGTATTGGGAATTGCGTGAAGATATTTATTTATATTTATTATAACTCTTTTCCAGGGGCTACTAACATTAATATTAATATATAACATATATGCCACATATAGAAATGTGGCAGAAGAGCAGTAGCTTTACCCAATGCTCTCCCGTCGCTGACACGCTCAACACCCGTGCGTTAACTACCTGGAAAGTTGAAAGAGGCGAGGACTAGAAAGGTCCTCTGGGCACCTCACTCCCAGGTATATCTCTAAATGAACAAGCACTGCTTCTACTTAACACCGGCATTCGCATAGCAGTGATCCTTCACCGGGGCTCTATTACGTTACCTTATGTGAAAGATATTTAAATGGGCTTCTGCTGGTGTACAAATGCTTACAATCATTGATTCTAATAACGGGGCGATGCCGTCGACCCCTCTGATGTGTGAGAGTATCCACTAGCCATGCATGCACAAATGATAGAACAGAGGACCTAGTTTCTTTGAGGTCGATTATAAATCAACATTCAGTCACGAAATACGATCCGAAGATAAATGGTTGAAAGGACCAAAACTGTCTAACCACCTCCGGGTGAATCTTCATCATTTGTTACTTTTTCTGTACAGCAGACGAGAATCAAACAATTCCTATCACTAGCCAACTGTCCACCTCTCGCAATAAAGTAACGTAATCGCAACATACAGCCGGAACAGAACAGCGGAATCAAATTTAAATAAATCTTTTCATTCGTCCTTTGGCACGTTTGCGGTTAAACAATGAAATAGTAATCCTTACTCGATTGAAATAACAATCATAAACGCGCACAGAAATATCGGCTAGGTCGGTCGGGCGGGCACACACCGCTCAGTTACAGCGCAGCGCACCGCAAAGCGGATTCATTTATTTATCATGTAATGTTTCACAATGCCAGTATGAGTCCGGCAGCAATCAATGGAGTTGTTTCTTTCAGTTAATCCAGTTCTTACCGCTGGATATAACTTTGAATTCTGAGTTACAAAGCCATCGTCGCGACTACGCGTGGAGAGCATAAATTTCATTTCGTATTATCTCTGTGGGCGTTTTAAAAACGTTTTGTTAGAAGTTGATATGAGTCGCGGGGGCTACGTGGAAACAATAATGCGCGCCCCTTTGTGGTTCGATGGGGCTTATGTCGTGCTTTTCTTTTATGAACCTACTAGGCAATTTTTATTGCGATTTTGCATTATGAAAATGCTTTAATATTGCTTTTATATGAAATGAAGCTTTACAACCTGCTGCATCTTCAGGTTGGAGTACGTCATGTTTGGTAATAACATTATTCATATCTAGTCTCATAGTAGTCTAAGATGCTGAGGAAGCTCTTTGACGAGGAGACGCATGCATCCTGACTGGGTTCCTGTCTTGAAGTTGTGGTGGGGTGTGGTAAACGAAGCTTATGTAGTAACTTTTGATTTATGGCGGATGTCACGGAATTATGTAGCTTTGTGGGGTTTGCCCGTAGCAGGTGACCGCTCCAAGTGGGCTCTGATAGCCGACGTTGCCTTTGAACCGCTTTCCATACCATTTATTTTTAAAAGCCATTAGCCTGTCGCCCTACGAAAAGGTTGTCGGATTTGCACGCTACAGAGGATGTAGCTGATGTTTTCAAATTACAATATCTGATTGTATAAGTCAGGTTCTGCAAAATAATGCTCTAAATAAATATCATTCGGCTGAAGAGCAGTAATGGAACGAGACAGGGTTCATAAAATGTCAGCATTTTATTATTTTACGTACGAAAGTACTCGTTTTAAAGTATTTATAGCTGGGGGAGCTTAGTAACTACCTACGTTTACCTATTATTTAATCTGAGGCTAGGGTTAGGATACTGGCTCGCACATTTCTCGAAAGTCACCTGGATGTGACTGGGTTAGAACCTAGATATCACACTAATTATTGCTTTCTCTTCACATGTTCCCTAATACTGGGGTTGTCAAAGTGTACACAACATAGTGCTTGTGACCTTAATTTAGGACTACGTGACAGGTGGTGAGCCTGTCGCCGTCTTTATGTCCTAGTCAACGATATATATCGTACATAAGTTGTAAAACAGACCATTGAACTCGGATTCCGGTCACGCAACCACTCGGATATCGTGACTTTATAACAGATAATAATAATATAAAACAGTGTAGATATTGGCTTTGATCATAGACGTGTCAAGTTAACAACAATTCTGCATCTTCTCATCGCGATATTATTAAAAAACTGAATACGCTATATGGACATCCTTTTAAAAATTCAATTCTAACTTGCAAATTAACAGCTTATCACTAAATACATATGAATGTATATACTGTACTTACACAAAACTTCAATTTATAAACATTTTCAGTCTGTCTGTCTGTTTATATCGGCTGGACCGATTCTAACATGACTGAAGATATAAGCTGATGTTATAAGGAGTAACTTACGCTAATTTTATATTGCAAAAAATATTAAGGCTTTCGTGATAACTTTAAAACCGCGTGTAAAGTCGCAGTGCGCGACTAGTTCTCAAGAAAAATATTTCTAAAACTCTCTACTTTCGTTGAAATCTTAACAGACAGAGCTTCGAACTGAATCCGCTCGACTGCGAAGTGTCGGCGAGGCGTCCCACGGAGGCACCAATTATGTTGCTTCGGCAACTTCAGAAACAAGTTTTCAGGCAAAGCTTTAAATCTGTCGTTAGAACGACTGCAATTTTTAATAGTTTTCAACTTAGCACTCCTTTTGTGTCATTTTATTGTTAATACATGGAAGTGAGAATATCATTTTAGAAATTTAAAGTTGGTTTAAAACGAAACAAATGTGTTGCAAAAACATATGCATTTTGCATTATTGCGCCTTTGTGAAATTTGATATGAAAATGAAATCAACAAATGCATTTACGTGGATCTTGATGTAAGGAATTTGTGAGGAGAAACAGAGAAGGAAGAGATAAGGTTGTGGACCTCACTCATAAAACCAAACAGATGAACAATTTTGCTTCACGACGGTTTTCATTTTAACCAAAAAAATCTTTTAATTTTTGAAGTGGAGAATTGTTTTGCTATTTATATCAAATATTGTTTGAATAGGACTTTATGTTAGAGGGATATGTCACGCGATTCTATAAACACGCTTGTCAAAGGTGGTGATTATTAGAGGAGTCATGTCCTGGAGTGGACTTTTGCAAGCTGTAAGGTAACTAAGTATGTAAGTGATTAAGGCAAGATCGCCTGTATGACAGCGTTATTATTGTGTTCAGTTTAGACTTATATTTGTCGGCGTGGGGTAGGCCACATGAGGCAACTTGTTGTTAAATCCGTCTTGAGTTATATCAGAAAACTGATCTAAGTGGGTGGAAACGCAGTAAGTTTGATACTGCCGTCCGTTTCGAACTGAAGCCCCGAGAATATTCTGAAGACACTATATATCAGAAGTCGAATGACATTGACAACACATAGTAGACAAATCCGCTCTGTCACTTCCTGTATCGACCACAAGCTGTATCGACAAGCGCACTACTTGACGTTTCCGAAGACTTCTAATAGATGGCGTTGTAACCAAAATCGTTGCCTTATCTTGATACTGCGACACGGCCATCCTACGAAGCCCACGTCCTCAGGTGTTATTCTGAAACAACAGAAAACTCTCGCACAGTTTTGGTTTGACTTTTTACTCGGTTTGACTCTCTTTTTTACTCTTGGGTCGATAAAAACTCTCTCTTCAAACTACTTTTTTTAATCTTGATCATAGCGTCACTACCTTTACAACATTGAATGTCTCTACATGACATAAATAATGAAAATCAAAGAAAATCCCTTTCATTAATGAACCAAAACAGAGCATTCACATTTCACAAAACAGTAAAAAGGAACTTCGCATTTACCACAAATTAACACAGCCTTAGTATTTCATTCACCGGTTTAATTATCGTGTACACATCATCATGCATCCCCTCTTGGGATCGCCCAGTCCATGCATCCCCACCTGGGATCACACAGTCCGTGCATGCCCACCTGGGATCGCCAAGTCCAACGACTCCACGGTTTCCTTCGAAACCCGACTTACACCAAATCCACTCGCGTACCGCGTATCCACGGAATGCAGTTCCACAAGGTAGATACCGATTTCTACTGGACTACGGCTGCGTGATAGACTGGTACGGTCCACTGTTCCCCAAGGCTCTCACGGACTCTACTCTACACAACAATCCCATTACCTAACCAAGTCTCAAGCAGACTTAGCTTGCTCATCTTCCGGAATGGTCTCTACATTGTCGGTCTAACTTGTGGTTTGCTCTGTTTTGGGCATTCGTCTAAGCCTATCGTGAGCGTACTATCTTGAGTGTGTATCGGTCTCTGTCTAGTACCTTCATAACTTTAAAAGAAGCTCTATACTTATGATCAAGCTTTTGGTTTGGTTTCGTTTTTATTCTGTTAGAGTCACAGTTTCTTAAAGTCTATAAAGTAATAAATTTGCCAGCAGTTGAAGTGATTTACTAATTACTGTGTAATTTTAATATTTGAAAATCATATTTCATAGAGTATTTAAATAATTATCACGCAAAATGAACGAAGCTCATAAATTTAGAAAATAGCTACTGATCTTTAAAAAGGGTAACACGTCACAACAACCCGAGTACAACCAGACTACCAACTGTCACGTTGTGCTAAATTGTTATCGGTGGAGAGTGAGTCGAAAGGACTTAATTGTCTAGACCTCTGTCAACCCCTGTATTGGGAAAGTCGTGACGATATTTTTTAATAATATACTATATCTACTTACCTAATTAAAATAAAATAAATTAGGGAAGTTATTAGATAGACTTTGTAGTCGTTTTATTATTATCAGGAGCTCAGGAGTATTCTTGTACTTTTAAACTACATATTTTTGTTTTTGTTTTATTTGTTAAGTAGTAGTGAATAACATTTTTTTTCATTCTTACTATATTCCCTTTAATAATATACTATATCTACTTACCTAATTAAAATAAAATAAAATAAAATAAAATAAAATAAAATAAAATAAAATAAAATAAAATAAAATAAAATAAAATAAAATAAAATAAAATAAAATAAAATAAAATAAAATAAATTAGGGAAGTTATTAGATAGACTTTGTAGTCGTTTTATTATTATCAGGAGCTCAGGAGTATTCTTGTACTTTTAAACTACATATTTTTGTTTTTGTTTTATTTGTTAAGTAGTAGTGAATAACATTTTTTTTTCATTCTTACTATATTCCCTTTAATAATATACTATATCTACTTACCTAATTAAAATAAAATAAAATAAAATAAAATAAAATAAATTAGGGAAGTTATTAGATAGACTTTGTAGTCGTTTTATTATTATCAGGAGCTCAGGAGTATTCTTGTACTTTTAAACTACATATTTTTGTTTTTGTTTTATTTGTTAAGTAGTAGTGAATAACATTTTTTTTTCATTCTTACTATATTCCCTTTAATAATATACTATATCTACTTACCTAATTAAAATAAAATAAAATAAAATAAATTAGGGAAGTTATTAGATAGACTTTGTAGTCGTTTTATTATTATCAGGAGCTCAGGAGTATTCTTGTACTTTTAAACTACATATTTTTGTTTTTGTTTTATTTGTTAAGTAGTAGTGAATAACATTTTTTTTTTTTCATTCTTACTATATTCCCTTTAATAATATACTATATCTACTTACCTAATTAAAATAAAATAAAATAAAATAAAATAAAATAAAATAAAATAAAATAAAATAAAATAAAATAAAATAAAATAAAATAAAATAAAATAAAATAAATTAGGGAAGTTATTAGATAGACTTTGTAGTCGTTTTATTATTATCAGGAGCTCAGGAGTATTCTTGTACTTTTAAACTACATATTTTTGTTTTTGTTTTATTTGTTAAGTAGTAGTGAATAACATTTTTTTTCATTCTTACTATATTCCCTTTAATAATATACTATATCTACTTACCTAATTAAAATAAAATAAAATAAATTAGGGAAGTTATTAGATAGACTTTGTAGTCGTTTTATTATTATCAGGAGCTCAGGAGTATTCTTGTACTTTTAAACTACATATTTTTGTTTTTGTTTTATTTGTTAAGTAGTAGTGAATAACATTTTTTTTTTTTCATTCTTACTATATTCCCTTTAATAATATACTATATCTACTTACCTAATTAAAATAAAATAAATTAGGGAAGTTATTAGATAGACTTTGTAGTCGTTTTATTATTATCAGGAGCTCAGGAGTATTCTTGTACTTTTAAACTACATATTTTTGTTTTTGTTTTATTTGTTAAGTAGTAGTGAATAACATTTTTTTTTCATTCTTACTATATTCCCTTTAATAATATACTATATCTACTTACCTAATTAAAATAAAATAAATTAGGGAAGTTATTAGATAGACTTTGTAGTCGTTTTATTATTATCAGGAGCTCAGGAGTATTCTTGTACTTTTAAACTACATATTTTTGTTTTTGTTTTATTTGTTAAGTAGTAGTGAATAACATTTTTTTTCATTCTTACTATATTCCCTTTAATAATATACTATATCTACTTACCTAATTAAAATAAAATAAATTAGGGAAGTTATTAGATAGACTTTGTAGTCGTTTTATTATTATCAGGAGCTCAGGAGTATTCTTGTACTTTTAAACTACATATTTTTGTTTTTGTTTTATTTGTTAAGTAGTAGTGAATAACATTTTTTTTTTTTCATTCTTACTATATTCCCTTTAATAATATACTATATCTACTTACCTAATTAAAATAAAATAAAATAAAATAAAATAAAATAAAATAAAATAAAATAAAATAAAATAAAATAAATTAGGGAAGTTATTAGATAGACTTTGTAGTCGTTTTATTATTATCAGGAGCTCAGGAGTATTCTTGTACTTTTAAACTACATATTTTTGTTTTTGTTTTATTTGTTAAGTAGTAGTGAATAACATTTTTTTTTTTTCATTCTTACTATATTCCCTTTAATAATATACTATATCTACTTACCTAATTAAAATAAAATAAAATAAAATAAATTAGGGAAGTTATTAGATAGACTTTGTAGTCGTTTTATTATTATCAGGAGCTCAGGAGTATTCTTGTACTTTTAAACTACATATTTTTGTTTTTGTTTTATTTGTTAAGTAGTAGTGAATAACATTTTTTTTCATTCTTACTATATTCCCTTTAATAATATACTATATCTACTTACCTAATTAAAATAAAATAAATTAGGGAAGTTATTAGATAGACTTTGTAGTCGTTTTATTATTATCAGGAGCTCAGGAGTATTCTTGTACTTTTAAACTACATATTTTTTGTTTTTGTTTTATTTGTTAAGTAGTAGTGAATAACATTTTTTTTTCATTCTTACTATATTCCCTTTAATAATATACTATATCTACTTACCTAATTAAAATAAAATAAAATAAAATAAAATAAAATAAAATAAAATAAATTAGGGGAAGTTATTAGATAGACTTTGTAGACTCCTTCTTTATCCTCCTTATGTAGGTCACACACTTAAACATAGTTTTTCCTTATTCTCTGCTAAGGAGGTCTACTGGATCAGCAACACACTCTTGTTATTATTGCTTCTAAACAGCAGTGTCACTGTTTTGTTAAGCTTCGATAATGCAATTGGCTACACAATGTTAACCTTGCCGTAACGGCGTTTACCGGTTTAAAGAGTACAGAGACCCGGTGTAACTTTTTTAAAGGGTCTGCAAATGCTATGAACAACAGTAGCACTTATCATCAAGAGATAGTCCTCCTGATAAAGTACACGAATCTCACGCAGAAGCGTTAAAAATAAATAATATGAGAATGTCTTCACGCAATTCCCAATACAGGGGTAGACAGAGGTCTAGTCTGGACAATTAAGTCCCTTTGACCCACCTTCCGACGAAGATATTTTCGGGACAACGTGACAGGTGGTGAGCCCGTCGCCGTCTTTATGTCCAAGGTATGATTCTAAGTTCTGACTCACGGGACAACGAGGAAAAATTAACGTAATGAAGGGCACCCTTCTCAGTCAAAGTTCGTGACAATTGATTGCTTGCGTGGCGTCCAGGTAAACGAACCCTACCACCGCTCCTTTTACCTCAGCGTCAGATTTACTGTTCTGTCTCCAGCTCACTATTTGCAGGGAAATGTTTTACTTACTTAATTAAGTGTACAAACGCCCACTGCAAGACATAGGCCTCGCCCCCAGTGAAGAGGATTTGTTATTACCGCCACGTTTACCAAGCAGGTTGGGAATCGTTGTGCCTAACTCGTCGCACTTCCGATGCTGTTGTCTGTCACCAGACACCGTGTACTGCTATCGCCAATTCGCTTAACAAGTGTGGCGCTTATGTATTTTACATAAACTCCGTAAGAGAGAGTCCTGTTTCCTTCAGTTTAATTTAACAGGCCGTTGATGATAATGACATAGAGGTGAACCTAATAGTTTTCTTAATTATATCAAACAATCATACGTCCTACAAAAACAAATTTGGATTCCTTGTCTTAGTAACTGTATGATAAACATAGAACATACATAAATAATCATAGAGTGACATTTGTGAATTGTCAAACAAATGTTTGTCCCCGGCGAAAGCCATACCATAAGCAACACAATACTCAGCATAGAAGACACCCTAATAATTAGATGTAAATGCACTGACGAGATGGCTCAGATAAGTAATGAAGAAAGCACTGTTAAGTAATCAGGAATGAGTCAAGCATTCGCCTTTGGTCCCGTGATGTTACTACTGGTTAGGTTGAAAAGTCGTTTGAAAAAGTCAAGTCCATTATCGTACGACTTCTTTGTTTTTGAAAACAAAGCCGCGGAGTTCTCTCGTTACAGCTGTAGTGGTGCGGCGTGGAGCTGTGTGGGCTTAGAACAACGGTTCCATGAGGAATGTCTGCTTGGATTTAATTAGTAAGTGTACTGTTTTAAATATATTTCTTTTGTTTCTAGAATAAGTAATGCGTATTTGCAAACTATGACCTCAATCTAAACAATAAAAAACACTTAGATTAGATGGATTTATTAATGTTTATGTCATGATGGCCGAGTGATTGGGTGAACGGAATTCGAGTTAAGAGTTAAAACACCCGAGTTCGATCCCCAGGTGGTAGGCTCGTACCAAAGCATTTTTCCAAAACTTATGTAAGATTTATATCGCTGGATACATAAAGACTCACCTAAATACTCGCACCCATTAACGTTGTCAAAAAAAATGTCTTAGGTGGAAGGTGGGTCGTAAGGACTTAATTGTCTAGACCTCTGTCTACCCCTGTATTGAGTAGGGTGTGAAGATTAACATTATATATTAAAATAAAATAATATAAATATAAATATCTTCACACAGTTCCCAATACAGGGGTAGACAGAGGTCTAGTCTAGATAATTAAGTCCCTTCGACCCACCTTCCTCCGTAGACATTTTCGGGACAACGTGACAGGTGGTAAGCCCGTTGCCCTCTTTAGGTCCAAGCCAACGATATAATATATCCTACATAGGTTTTGAAAAAAAAAACCGTTGGTACGAGCCTGCCACCCGGAGACTGAACTCGGGTCTCTCGACTCGTATTCCGATCACCCAGCCACTCGGCTATCGTGACTTTACCATTACATTATGAATTTTATAATTTATTAACTTCTACTTTCTTACGTTACTTTGCTGCTTAAAGAATACATCAACGCGTTAGTATCACTTAGTCACTGATAAAGATTGACAGAGAATATGGATTTTTATTTTAACATTTCTAGTGGTGAACCCTTCTCCTGGGTTTGCTGGAAGAGGTAATAATGACGTTATCCAGGATTTCCTTATACAGTTCCGTTATACAGTTTATTCGAAATAACACCCAAGTACTATCAAGTAGCATCAACCAAAATTATAAAAAAAATATCTTCACGCAATTCCCAATACAGGGGTAGACAGAGGTCGAGTCTAGTCAATTAAGTCCCTTCGACCTACCTTCCACCGAAGATATTTTCGGGACAAGGTGACAGGTGGTGAGCCCGTCGCCGTCTTTATGTCCAAGCCAACGATATTCGTACATAAGTTTTTAAAAAGCCCAATGGTACAAATCTTGGGAATCGAACTTGGATCTCTTAACTGGAATTTCCATGACAATTTCAGGAGAAATATTATTAAAACCGTTATTAAATTAATGATAAATATTTTAAATTTCACATTTCAATAAAGTTGTGTGTATTCATCTCTATAAAGGTATATGTATTGATCCATCTTGATGTCCAAGCCATCGGTTAAATATACTTACGTACACATATCATATTAACATAGATAAACATTTATATATACATCCATGATTTGAGCACAAAGTAAGTAGCTCTACATAGAAAGTAGCACATAGTAAGTAACACTATGAAATAAGAAACAACGAAAGTACCCTTAATACATATCGGTTCGGATAGTTTTAGTTTTTTAGTTTAACCCGTCCGGGAATCGAAACTGGACCACAAACCTGGGAACACCATGAAAACATGTGTACGCCTTTCGTCTCCGGGGGTGTTCGTAACTCTGTAAAACCATCTCATCGACTCCGAGACGATTAAAACTAAACGTGAATTTCTAAATACTCTTGTTCCAAAATATGTCTTCGGTGGAAGGTGGGTCGAAAGAACTTAATTGTTTAGACCTCTATCTATCCCTGTATTGAGAAAAACGTGAAGATTCTTTTAAATTGAATAATAAAACTCCAGTATGCTTTAAAAATCAAATAAAGAAGCGTCTATATTATAATTTTCTACAAAGGTTTACAAATAAATAACATTAAGGTTAATGTTATTTATTTGTAAACCTTATTGTAACGAGTCTTCATCTTGGGTCTTCCGAATAGAACTTTCATTATCCAGCTACTAGATAATTGTGCGTGTTATCGCTTTTCTATGTACATTAAAGTATAAGGAAACTGCCCGATGAAATCACGTCTCCGTGGCTGACGTCACGTGGTGCGTCCCGCGGGAGGCAATCAGTGCGCGCCGCGGCTTCTCCGCTGCGAGGAACTCCTTCGAAAGTTGGCTCCTGTGAGTGTTGCGCAAACGTGCGCTCTTTTCATTGCAATACACTATGTAATGATTGATTGTTTGAAAATGTAAGAAAAATACATTTTTCCATTTTCACGTATCTTTCCCCAATACTCGGGTATATAGAGGCCTAGACGATTGAGCCCTTTCGACCCACTTTTCACCGCAAAAGATATCTTTTCAAAGATGCTTGGTGTCCGGCTCTGCGTTGAGAAAAGGGGTGGTAATATTGATGCCGGTAACTTATGACATAAATATGATCAGTTACAGTATACACGATCTCGGTGCAGGTGACTTTTAAAGGTGGTAGAGTACTGCTCTTCAGTGCTACACCGTTACGTATTTTACAATAACAGCCTCTGGTTTAAACGGCATTGACAGCTAATGACGGTCGGAACAAGTGACGATTCCATAGGCGATTGGCATACACACGGGTTTGCATAGTGTCGTCAATTCTGAAGTTCAGGATTCGATTCCCGGTCGGAACAATGTGGAAAACACTTTTTCTACATTTTCTCGGGTTTGGTTGTTTGTGGTACCTTCGTTGTTTCTGATTTCATAACAAGTGCTTAAGCTGCTTACTTTGGGATCAGAGTAGTGTATGTCATTTTGTCCCTATCTAGTTGCAGTGAACCGGTTCTCACAGTAGCACTCGTATCTCTCACTCAATAGGTCGGGGCTGTAGCTCAGTGATGACTTTCAGCGAGCAGATACTACTGAGTGGCGTTTCCAAAAGACCAAACAGCTTTTTTTAAATACAATTACAATAGTATATAGTTTATTTGAATTCTATATTCAGCCATCAAATATTTGCGCATATTACAATAGTACAGTAGTAATAGTTTTCGAATACCTAGACGCGTGTGAAGAAAATGATGAATTTGTAATAAGTGAAAGAGCGGTCTGTTCTCTCTGGCTACCCCGTCAGGGAATAAGGGGGAAAAGTAGTACAATGTTACTGAAGTACTGAGAAAGGAACATCCATCAGAAGCCAACGGCTAATGGCAGCATTATGGCACTTAAAATACTTTTTGTTTCCCGCGTATTTTAGATTGTAGCTATTGAGGTCGGTAGAGTACACTGCCTCAGTTCAGTCCACGCCATACTTGTACAGCGATACATACTAAATGTATACGCCATCGCCACAGAGTTTATAAAGTGTGTTTATTTGGGTGACCAAGCTTATCAAAAATTGCGGAAGGAATTAAAGATAGAAATATATAAAGAATAAGGAAGGACAGAAGGGATTAGTGTTTTAATAAGTCTGTAATTAGTAAATAATGATTAATTTATTTCGTATATAAACGAGTTTTGTCAGATTACAAATATAGCTATAAACTTGGAACGTAAAACACTTTTTAAAGACCTATATCTGATATTCGAAAGGCACGAAGAGTGGTTATATCTGATATTTGATCCCCATGTAATACGCTTGGACATAAATACAGCGACAGGCTCACAACAACCCGTTGAGTTTTCCCAAAAAGTCTTTCTTGAAGGGTGGGTCGAAGGAATTAACTGTCTAAACTAGACCGCCGCCGACCGAGTGGTTGGGTGGTCGGAATTTCGAGTCGAGAGACCCGAGTTGCACAGGTGGCAAGCTCGTACCAATAAGTTTTTCAAAAAAAAAACTTACGTACGAATTATATCGTTGGCTTGGACATAAAAGTCGGTGACGGGCTAACCACTTGTCACGTTGTCCCATAAATATCTTCCGACTTAATTGTCTAGACCTCTGTCTACCCCTGTATTGGGAATTGCGTGAAGAAATTTATTTATTATTATTTATGTAACAAAACCTAATTTGTTGTATTTTTGTATATAGTCCGCTGCCTTGATTTAAAGCTTTTCATTTTAATTATAAAAGAAACTGATTTAATTACAGATATTAATTATTAATATCTGTAATTAAATCAGTTTCTTATTAAATAAGTCACGATAGCCGAGTTGTTGGGTGGTCGGAATTTCGAGTCGAGAGACCCGAGTTCGATCCCCAGGTGGCAGTACCAATGAGTTTTTCAAAAACTTATGTACGAATTTCATCGTTGGCTTGGACATAAAGGCGGCGGCGGGCTCACCACCTGTCACGTTGTCCCATAAATATCTTCCGACTTAATTGTCTAGACCTCTGTCTACCCCTGTATTGGGAATTGCGTGAAGAAATTTATTTATTATTATTTATGTAACAAAACCTAATTTGTTGTATTTTTGTATATAGTCCGCTGCCTTGATTTAAAGCTTTTCATTTTAATTATAAAAGAAACTGATTTAATTACAGATATTAATTATTAATATCTGTAATTAAATCAGTTTCTTATTAAATAAGTCACGATAGCCGAGTTGTTGGGTGGTCGGAATTTCGAGTCGAGAGACCCGAGTTCGATCCCCAGGTGGCAGTACCAATGAGTTTTTCAAAAACTTATGTACGAATTTCATCGTTGGCTTGGACATAAAGGCGGCGGCGGGCTCACCACCTGTCACGTTGTCCCGAAAATATCTTCGGTGGAAGGTGGGTCAAAGGGACTTAATTGTCTAGACTTGACCTCTGTCTACCCCTGTATTGGGAATTGCGTGAAGATATTTATTTATTTATAATTATTAATAACTACAATTTGTCATATACACATTCAATATAGAGAGTAGTTACAAACGAACAGGGGAGAGTGCACTCGCACTGTGCCAGCGGCCGACCTGCCGGCTAGCTCCGCTCTAATCTAATCTGTCGCGCAAATGGTTTCCATCTACGATACGACGAATCAACTACAACCGAGCTGCATAATTGCTTAATTGCAGTAAAGATATACACAGACGTAGTTGTCGACAATTTATTATACATCCACATACATTAAATTACATCTCTGATATTAATGTCAGTAGCTAATGCACTTGTGTTATGGAATCGGAAACAACGAACGTACTATAAACACTCAGACACTTTATTCTTCAGGCCGTCAGGAAATAGATAAAGAAAATAGGTGAGACAAGCTATGAGATGAGTGTTTGTGAAACAGGAAATTTTCAACAGCTACATAGTTGGATCGGGCTGATCGTAGTATTACTGACCTCACTTTGCTTCTGACAACTCGTTCTCACAATATCTAGACCTCTATAAGAAAAGGACCTCATATAGACAACAAATATAAACTTATTTTTGACTCTTTCCCTGCTTAGGAGTATCCTGCCCCGTTACCTCACTCTAATTGATTTATTAACATATTTTTACCGCCAAATAGCAGTGTCGCAGCTCAACTTATGGTTTAAAATGGCCGATCTTCAGCAAATTGGTGGCGAGCAGCAGCGTGCCAAGTGTGGCGATTGTGACAAATTCACTCTTTCGGAAGATGTCTACGACCTGCAGTGCACTCCTGGAGTTATTTTGGTAATGTGGAATTTTTGTAATGTTTTAGTGTAATAGACGCTGCTGTCTGATTATTTAATCCGTAATCTTACTAAATTTTTAATAATCGTTCTCAGTAAGAAAAGGTTTATGCCTGTACTCTGGGGATTTGTCTTGTTTAAGGAGCTTTAATGTAAGGTTCTACTAAAAAAATCCTGTTAGCTTTTAAATTTTAGTGTCCAGAATTTTCTTTTATTATTTTTTTTCAGAAATAAAAATTTGTTGAAAGAAGGTCTATCGCTCGTGCTCTAAATGAGTGTTTAATTAATATTCTATAATGGAGCTGTCAATCTGCGTATTTTTCAACGGAGCGCTAATGAAGCGATCGAGCTGCGTCGGCCTGCGACAGGGGCAAGTCGTCCGGCATTCACTAAAACTTTTTTTGATAAGCATTGACAAGTTATGTAACTTTTTCATTACTCACTGTACAAAATATAATTTTATTTTCAACACTTTATTTACAGAAACAAAGTTATTTTTAAAATATCTTCACGCAATTCCCAATACAGGGATAGACAGAGGTCTAGTCTAGACAATTAAGTCCCTTTGACCCACCTTCCGCCGAAGATATTCTCGGGACAACGTGACAGGTGGTTAGCCCGTCGCCGTTTTTATGTCCAAGCCAACGATGTAATTCGTACATAAGTTTTTGAAAAACTCTTTGGTACTGCCACCTGGGGATCGAACTCGGGTCTCTTGACTCGAAATTGCGACCACCCAACCACTCGGCTATCGTGACTTTTATAAAGTTATTTTTATATTTAAAATATGTATTAACTAAAAAATACAATAATCGATAATACAGCTCTACTTCTCGTCGCACGGTGCCACGCTCGCTGCATTTCCACGTTGAATGGCTAAACTTCGCTGTTGACCATACCTTTTATCATCAGCGGCTTTCGTTGTCGCGGATACAATTTCTTAAGAAACTGCAACGTCCACGGAGCCCACACACTGATTGTATCTAAGGCAAATGGAACAAACATATAGTCTCCTATCAAAGACTTATTTTATAATTAAAAAATAAATTAATGAAACAACATGATTACCAATGTAGAAGCATGTTCGTCAAAGTAGAAGAATGCAACTTTACACAGTTGCGAAACCTTGCCTACATAGGAATGGTCGTTCCCCCGAAGTCACGTCCACCAGCTCGTTTGTGTGGAAAGCATGGAGCAGACCGGCGATGGGGACCAGTCGCGCTTGGCCGGGCACGTCTGAAGGTGGGGGACAAAGTATAAATTTGCTGTGTGGAATGTTACAGGAGACATGGAAGATAAGATGAACGAATTGATTAAAATAATGAAAATACAGAATTGAATGTGTGTTTATTAGAGACCAAACAGAAAGGCAAGGTGTGCCAAGGATTCGCTTTAAATAAAATTCGATGAAGTTATTCCTTCTTGTTGTTCATACTTAGTCATCCAAGGGTGAACTAGAGGAGTTTTGTCTGTTGGAGTTTGTTTTGTCTTGCATAGTAGGCGAAGACAGGCTCACAACCTGATAGGTTGTCTTAGAAAGATTCCGTCTCAGTAATCTGGTCGAAAGGAAATAAGTCTGACTATCCTATTACCGGTAATGCTTGAAGACAAAGAAATACATAGAGAGAGACAGGTGTTTCTGAAAACACTACAACGTAGGGTTGCCTTTTTACAATGCTGAATTACTGCCTAATGCCAAATTTCAGACAGATTCAATATACGGTTAAGGTTTTTATAAACATCTTTTGTGAGATTAATAATATTAGTAGAATTCTAACGGAATGAAACAAAATAAAATATATTTTTTCATTTCTTCATCACAAGTACATTGTGTTGTACAGTTTTCTTTACTTTATTACAATTTTGCTTCAATATAATGGGTGATTTTTATTATGTAGCCGTCAGCAAAGCACTACAGTCACATTACTCTCGCTCCTCCGCGGTGGGTGTAATGCGGCGCTGCAGAGTGCTGCAAAAAGTGTTTCAGGAATCAATTAGCCGTCATCGCTCACCGCTTACGGTACTTCAAGGAAACTTGTACTGAAAACGCAAGTTGAAATCGTATTTTTAACGTTGTTTCGATGAAAATATTTTGGAGGAAAAGCTTTTAGATTCACGTCAGCTTACAGCGTCGTCAACTTTCTCGCGAGTTTCTTTTTGCGGGAGGGAAAAGTGATCTGATTGTGTATACCTGTTTAATTTGTTGATTGATTTCCGAGGTCCACATACATCGGCTACATTGGAGGAGCTTCAGATGGTTCGTCAATGTTTATGCAAGGGATTGCAAAAGGGAGATTAAGTAAGGTTAGAGGTGTGTTGAACCCCGGGTACCTCTCACACCGGTGACGGGCAACAGCGTCCAAGGTGTTAGGCATCTGGTGCTTCGATTACTCCCTAGATTAAGGCAATCACGCTCGTGGATTATGCTCAAGAGATTTGCCATAATCTCTACATTAATGATTGGTGATCAAAGCACATTTAATAAATGCTGCTAAATAGTCTGTGAATAAAAAACTGGCGTAAATATGCAAGGATCACCACGGTGCTACCAAGACTGTTACATCATAAACTCAGGTATATCCCGGCGACCCTTTTTTCCACCTTACCCTTTCTGAATGAATTTATATCAAATCTAATCATTTTTAAATTGATAAAACAAAAAGTAACACAGATTAAATTCATCGATTACAATTTCTTTGAATATAGTAAATTCAATTCAATTCGTAATGACTTTTCTCTAATAGACAAGAAACAGGCGAAATAAACTTCGTGGGTAATAATAGTAGGAAACATTAATATATAAAAAATGAAATAGCGTCGAAGCAATCAAATGTCGTTTGTTTTCATTTTTATAAAGTTTTTCTTTAATATATTTAGAAAAGAATCTTCACGCCATTTACAATACAGGGGTAGACAGAGGTCTAGTCTAGATAATTAAGTACCTTCGATCCACATTCCACCGAAGATATTTTGGGACAAAGACAGGTGGTGAGGCCGGCGCTGTCATCTTTCAATGCGATTATAACTTATTATTTATTTTAAATCTATTATTTATTATTTTTAAATCTATAAAAATAAGTAGAATTTCATATGAAACAAGAGAATTATTTCAAAGATATAAAGTAGATGTGTTCGTAAGACGTCGTTACCTTTATGACGAGTTTGAAATTGATTCCGTTCGACGTGACGAATACTAAACGCCGGCTCAGACTCAATCCGAAGGAGATTGGGGCTTCTGGGTGACGAGCATTACCATTTTGTTTTTGTCGTCAAATATATCTAGCCTTGATCTAACATTAACGTTGTCCTAACCACGAGTACTCATTTAATGATACTTTGATCGCTTTGTGGTAACGGAAACACTTAAAGACAATTTGTGCTTTTTCTCTAAGGTATTCATTTCAAATCAAATCATTTATTGATATTAGTAACATAAGCATCCCGCGACGGTTTTCTTTAATTTACCACAGTTCCATTTAAACTCCGATTTTCGGATTTTGTCGCGTTTTTAATTAGTTTTTACAAACTATTTTTATTTCCTGACGTAACCACACATCCCACAGTTCCTTTATCAATGAAGACACAGTTAAAACAAACTTTGAACAAAGGAATTAAAGGGGAGCAATCAACTCTTTTCCAGGGGTTACTAACATTCATATTCGTCGATTACTTTTCACCAAATAAGACACATATAGAAATGTGGCAGAAGAGCAGTAGCTTCACCCAATGCTCTCCCGTCGCTGACACGCTCAACACCCGAATGTTGCCGGTGCGTTAACTACCTGGAAAGTTGGAAGAGGCGAGGACTAGAAAGGTCCTCTGGGCACCTCATTCCCAGGTACGTCACTAAATGAACAAGCACTGCTTCTACTTAACACATTCGCATGGCAGTGATCCTTCACCGGGGCTCTATTACGTTACCTTATGTGAAAGATATTTAAATGGGCTTCTGCTGGTGTACAAATGCTTACAATCATTGATTCTAATAACGGGGCGACGCCGTCGATCCCTCTGATGTGTGAGAGTATCCACTAGCCATGCATGCACAAATGATAGAACAGAGGACCTAGTTTCTTTGAAGTCGATTATAAATCAACATTCAGTCACGAAATACGATCCGAAGATATATGGTTGAAAGGACCAAAACTGTTTAACCACCTCTGGAATCTTCATCATTTGTTACCTTTTCTGTACAGCAGACGAGAATCAAACAATTCCTATCACTAGCCAACTGTCCACCTCTCGCAATAAAGTAACGTAAGCGCAACATACAGCCGGAACAGAACAGCGCAATCAAATTTAAATAAATCTTTTCATTCGTCCTTTATCATGTTTGCGGTTAAACAATGAAATAGTAATCCTTACTCGATTGAAATAACAATCGTAAACGCGCACAGAAATAGCGGCTAGGTCGGTCGGGCGAGCACACACCGCTCAGTTACAGCGCAGCGCACCGCAAAGCGGATTCATTTATTTATCCTGTAATGTTTCACAATGCCAGTGTAAGTCCGGTAGCAATCAATGGAGTTGTTTGTTTCAGTTAAAACAGTTCTTACCGCTGGATAGGTAAGCACTGAAAACTTTTAATTCTGAGTTACAAAGCCCTCGTTGCGACAACGCATGGAGAGCATAAATTTCATTTCGTCTTATCTCAGTGGGCGTTTAAAAAACGTTTTGTTAGAAGTTGATATGAGTCGCGGGGGCTGCGTGGAAACAATAATGCGCGTCCCTTTGTGGTTCGATGGGGCTTATGTCGTACTTTTATTTTATGAACCTAGTAGGCAATTTTTATAGCAATTTTGCAATATGAAAGATGCTTTAATATGAAGCTTTACAACCTGCTGCACTTTCACGTTGGAGAACGCCGTTAACCGCAATAAAAACTTTATTAATATCTAGCTTAGTCTAAGATGCTTAATAAGCCCTTTGAAGAGGAGATGCATGCATCCTGACTGGGTTCCTGTCTTGAAGTTGCGCCGGGGCTTGGTAACGATAGCTTATGTAGTAAATTTTGATTTAGGGTGGATGTCACGGAACTATGTAACGTTGCTAGGTAGGATTGGCCGTAAATAAATAAATAAATAAATAAATAAATAAATAAATAAATAAATAAATAAATAAATAAATAAATAAATAAATAAATAAATAAATAAATAAATAAATAAATAAATAAATAAATAAATAAATAAATAAATAAATAAATAAATAAATAAATAAATAAATAAATAAATAAATAAATAAATAAATAAATAAATAAATAAATAAATAAATAAATAAATAAATAAATAAATAAATAAATAAATAAATAAATAAATAAATAAATAAATAAATAAATAAATAAATAAATAAATAAATAAATAAATAAATAAATAAATAAATAAATAAATAAATAAATAAATAAATAAATAAATAAATAAATAAATAAATAAATAAATAAATAAATAAATAAATAAATAAATAAATAAATAAATAAATAAATAAATAAATAAATAAATAAATAAATAAATAAATAAATAAATAAATAAATAAATAAATAAATAAATAAATAAATAAATAAATAAATAAATAAATAAATAAATAAATAAATAAATAAATAAATAAATAAATAAATAAATAAATAAATAAATAAATAAATAAATAAATAAATAAATAAATAAATAAATAAATAAATAAATAAATAAATAAATAAATAAATAAATAAATAAATAAATAAATAAATAAATAAATAAATAAATAAATAAATAAATAAATAAATAAATAAATAAATAAATAAATAAATAAATAAATAAATAAATAAATAAATAAATAAATAAATAAATAAATAAATAAATAAATAAATAAATAAATAAATAAATAAATAAATAAATAAATAAATAAATAAATAAATAAATAAATAAATAAATAAATAAATAAATAAATAAATAAATAAATAAATAAATAAATAAATAAATAAATAAATAAATAAATAAATAAATAAATAAATAAATAAATAAATAAATAAATAAATAAATAAATAAATAAATAAATAAATAAATAAATAAATAAATAAATAAATAAATAAATAAATAAATAAATAAATAAATAAATAAATAAATAAATAAATAAATAAATAAATAAATAAATAAATAAATAAATAAATAAATAAATAAATAAATAAATAAATAAATAAATAAATAAATAAATAAATAAATAAATAAATAAATAAATAAATAAATAAATAAATAAATAAATAAATAAATAAATAAATAAATAAATAAATAAATAAATAAATAAATAAATAAATAAATAAATAAATAAATAAATAAATAAATAAATAAATAAATAAATAAATAAATAAATAAATAAATAAATAAATAAATAAATAAATAAATAAATAAATAAATAAATAAATAAATAAATAAATAAATAAATAAATAAATAAATAAATAAATAAATAAATAAATAAATAAATAAATAAATAAATAAATAAATAAATAAATAAATAAATAAATAAATAAATAAATAAATAAATAAATAAATAAATAAATAAATAAATAAATAAATAAATAAATAAAAAAATAAATAAATGTGATTGGTGAAGTCCAGAAACATCGCGGGGTGCTCGTTAAGGCATCAGCATTTTTATGCCTCATGGTCTCCTCGTGGCAGATTCGGATGGGTCGGTTGCCCATGTAGGACTGGAAGGCAAGGAGTTAGACGTATCTATATTCCTGCGGATATAGCCAGGAGAGAGAGCATGTGGTCTTTCTCGAAGAGCGGACTATCCAAGCTAACGGACGCTAAAATAACTTTTTACTATAACTTACATAGATATAAACATACAAAATTATTCCTATTCCTAGCGTATAGTTTTTTATATTAAAAAAAGACAACACTAATGAACGTCAGTAGTGTAAAAATACATTTATGGGACACGAGACTTATTTAAATTACCAAAAATGAAATACTTTCACTTCCAACCTTTGTTTTGATTTAATTTATTTTGTCATTGTACTTCGTTCAGTTACGTATTGCCGTGCAGCAGCTACTTAAAATAGCTTCGGCAATACATTCGACAAAAAGTAGGTAAATGTGATAATTATTTATTTAAAATAATTTTGAGCTTGGACATAAAGACGGCGTCAATTTCACCGCCTGTCACGTAGTTCAAAAAAATGTGTTCAGTGAATGGTGGGTCGACAAGATTTAATTATCTAGACCTGTCTACGCCAGTATTGGGTATGGCGTGAAGAGGCCGTAATTATTTACGTACGTACAATTAAGTAAATGTATATTGTATTTCTAAAAAAGGTAATGTGGAAGGGGTTGGTCGAATATTATATTTCACGCGTCACATTTTTCGACCGCTTGTTGAGCGCTCGTGCTCGTGCATTAGCAGCGAGCGCTGATTGCGATGCGAGCGGCCCGCAGCGCGCTCAATATAACGCACCGATGACGGCTGATCCGCCGATATTAAACCGCGCACTCCGCGCAACTCCTGCCTCCTTCGGCGTTATTAGAACGTGGAGCTAATGCTGTGATATGAAAGGTGGCGAATAGTTATATCGCTATTTACAGCCTCATTTAGTTTTCGCTTGTTAATAGTAGTCGCGATAGTCGAGCGGTTTGGTGATTGGAATTCGAATCAAGAACATTCGAGGCTCGTAACATTGAGTTTTTTCAGAAACTTATGTATGAATCATATTATGGCTTGGACGTAAAGACTGCGACAGGCTAATCATTTGTCACGTTGTCCTAAACAATGTCTTCTGTGGAAGATGGTCGGTCGGGCGAGCACACACCGCTCAGTTACAGCGCAGCGCACCGCACAGCGGATTCATTTATTTATCATGTAATGTTTCACAATGCCAGTGTAAGTCCGGTAGCAATCAATGGAGTTGTTTGTTTCAGTTAAAACAGTTCTTACCGCTGGATAGGAAAGCACTGAAAACTTTTAATTCTGAGTTACAAAGCCATCGTCGCGACTACGCGTGGAGAGCATAAATTTCATTTCGTATAATCTCTGTGGGCGTTTTAAAAACGTTTTGTTAGAAGTTGATATGAGTCACGGGGGCTGCGTGGAAACAATAATGCGCGCCCCTTTGTGGTTCGATGGGGCTTATGTCGTGCTTTTATTTTCTGAACCTAGTAGGCAATTTTTATTGCAATTTTGCGTTATGAAAAGACGATTTAATATGAAATGGAGCTTTGCAATCGGCTGCACTTTCACGTTGGAGAACGCCATTATCCGCAATAAAAACATTATTAATATCTAGCGTAGTCTAAGATGCAGAATAAGCCTTTTGAAGGGGAGATGCATGCATCCTGACTGGGTTCCTGTCTTGAAGTTACACCGGGGCTTGATAACCATAGCTTATGTAGTAAATTTTGATTTATGGTGGATGTCACGGAACTATGTAACTTTGCTAGAATTGGCCGTACGGTCACGATAGCGGTAGAGTATCGGGGAAATAACATTTTGATACTGCGATTTGCAATATTCCCTATTCTCATTGAATCTTGGTGGGGCTGCACCGCTGGTGCAACTGAGGTGGGATCACGAGGGGAGAGGAGTATCGGTATTACGAGGTTTCATGAGGAAAGAAATGTTTTTTTTTCTCTCTTACTTTTTTGCGCCTGATACAAAATTTCACCCCACCATATGATGACTGGTAGAGAATGCCAAGAGGCATTAAGTTCTTTTTCTGAAATAGAAAAGAAAGAACGAAAGGTGTGTGAAGGATTGCATTAAAGAACAAATAAATAAAAAAATAAATAAATAAATAAATAAATAAATAAATAAATAAATATTATTGTATTCTAAAAAAGGTAATGTGGAAGGGGTTGGTCGAATATTATATTTCACGCGTCATTTTTCGACCGCTTGTTGAGCGCTCGTGCTCGTGCATTAGCAGCGAGCGCTGATTGCGATGCGAGTTGCTCCGCAGCGCGCTCAATATAACGCACCGATGACGGCTGATCCGCCGATATTAAACCGCGCACCCGCGCAACTCCTGCCTCCTTCGGCGTTATTAGAACGTGGAGCTAATGCTGTGATATGAAAGGTGGCGAATAGTTATATCGCTATTTACAGCCTCATTTAGTTTTCGCTTGTTAATAGTAGTCGCGATAGTCGAGCGGTTTGGTGATTGGAATTCGAATCAAGAACATTCGAGGCTCGTAACATTGAGTTTTTCAGAAACTTATGTATGAATCATATTATGGCTTGACGTAAAGACTGCGACAGGCTAATCATTTGTCACGTTGTCCTAAACAATGTCTTCTGTGGAAGATGGTCGGTCGGGCGAGCACAGCGGATTCATTTATTTATCATGTAATGTTTCACAATGCCAGTGTAAGTCCGGTAGCAATCAATGGAGTTGTTTGTTTCAGTTAAAACAGTTCTTACCGCTGGATAGGAAAGCACTGAAAACTTTTAATTTGAGTTACAAAGCCATCGTCGCGACTACGCGTGGAGAGCATAAATTTCATTTCGTATAATCTCTGTGGGCGTTTTAAAACGTTTTGTTAGAAGTTGATATGAGTCACGGGGGCTGCGTGGAAACAATAATGCGCGCCCCTTTGTGGTTCGATGGGGCTTATGTCGTGCTTTTATTTTCTGAACCTAGTAGGCAATTTTTATTGCAATTTTGCGTTATGAAAAGACGATTTAATATGAAATGGAGCTTGCAATCGGCTGCACTTTCACGTTGGAGAACGCCATTATCCGCAATAAAAACATTATTAATATCTAGCGTAGTCTAAGATGCAGAATAAGCCTTTTGAAGGGGAGATGCATGCATCCTGACTGGGTTCCTGTCTTGAAGTTACACCGGGGCTTGATAACCATAGCTTATGTAGTAAATTTTGATTTATGGTGGATGTCACGGAACTATGTAACTTTGCTAGAATTGGCCGTACGGTCACGATAGCGGTAGAGTATCGGGGAAATAACATTTTGATTTTGCGATTTGAAATATTCCCTATTCCTAGCGTATAGTTTTTTATATTAAAAAAGACAACACTAATGAACGTCAGTAGTGTAAAAAATACATTTATGGGACACGAGAATTATTTAAGCGAGAGTTTTAATAGAGAATAAATAAATAATTAAATAAATGTGATTGAATTCCAGAAACATCGCGGGGTGCTCGTTAAGGCACCAGCATTTTTATGCCTCATGGCCTCCTTGTGGCAGATTTGGATGGGTCGGTTGTCCATATAGGACTGGAAGGCAAGGAGTTAGACGTATCTATATTCCTGCGCAAATAGCCAGGAGAGAGAGCATGTGGTCTGTCTCGAAGAGCGGACTATCCAAGCTAACGGACGCTAAAATAACTTTTTACTATAATTTACATAGATATAAACATACAAAATTATTCCAATTCCAAGCGGGATTCGAACCCTCAACCCATAGCTTTGAAGGTAGAGCTATCGGTTACGCCTACGGTCTATCAATTACACTATCGGGTCGTCGTATAGTTTTTTATATTAAAAAAGACAACACTAATGAACGTCAGTAGTGTAAAAAATACATTTATGGGACACGAGAATTATTTAAGCGAGAGTTTTAATAGAGAATAAATAAATAAATATTATTACGCCATTCTCGATACAGTGGTAGACAGACGTATAAACAATTAAGTCCCACATTCCACCGAAGACATTTTCTGGGACAACGTGACAGGTGGCAAGTCTGTTAATTACAATTTAATGACACAAACGATTTTATGTTTTATGGGAGCCATAAAAATACATTTATGGGACACGAGAATTATTTAAGCGAGAGTTTTAATAGAGAATAAATAAATAAATAAATAAATAAATAAATAAATAAATAAATAAATAAATAAATAAATAAATAAATAAATAAATATTATTACGCCATTCTCGATACAGTGGTAGACAGACGTATAAACAATTAAGTCCCACATTCCACCGAAGACATTTTCTGGGACAACGTGACAGGTGGCAAGTCTGTTAATTACAATTTAATGACACAAACGATTTTATGTTTTATGGGAGCCATAAAAATACATTTATGGGACACGAGAATTATTTAAGCGAGAGTTTTAATAGAGAATAAATAAATAAATAAATATTATTACGCCATTCTCGATACAGTGGTAGACAGACGTATAAACAATTAAGTCCTATTTTCCCGTATAAGAAAACTCAACTCAACTGAAATCAACTAAACTAAATCTTTGTGTCGCGTCTGCCATCGTTTAGTCTGTGACTCTCCCGACATTGACTAATGACTCATTAAAAGTTTGTAGTAGGTGACCGCTCCAAGGGGCTCGGTTAGCCGTCGTTGCCTTTGAACGGTTCTTCGTGCCCTTCACGACGGAAGTGGAGTAGCGGTAGTAAAATTTTGATTTACACTGGATGTCACGGATGTAGCCATGCAAGGATTGGTCGGTACCAGGTGACCGCTCCAAGGGGCTCAGTTAGCCGTCGTTGCCTTTGAACGGTTCTTCGTGCCCTTCACGACGGAAGTGGAGTAGCGGTAGTAAAATTTTGATTTACACTGGATGTCACGGATGTAGCCATGCAAGGATTGGTCGGTACCAGGTGACCGCTCCATAAGCTCGGTTAGCCGTCGTTGCCTTTGAACGGTTCTTCGTGCCCTTCACGACGGAAGTGGAGTAGCGGTAGTAAAATTTTGATTTACACTGGATGTCACGGATGTAGCCATGCAAGGATTGGTCGGTACCAGGTGACCGCTCCATAAGCTCGGTTAGCCGTCGTTGCCTTTGAACGGTTCTTCGTGCCCTTCACGACGGAAGTGGAGTAGCGGTAGTAAAATTTTGATTTACACTGGATGTCACGGATGTAGCCATGCAAGGATTGGTCGGTACCAGGTGACCGCTCCAAGGGGCTCGGTTAGCCGTCGTTGCCTTTGAACGGTTCTTCGTGCCCTTCACGACGGAAGTGGAGTAGCGGTAGTAAAATTTTGATTTACACTGGATGTCACGGATGTAGCCATGCAAGGATTGGTCGGTACCAGGTGACCGCTCCAAGGGGCTCAGTTAGCCGTCGTTGCCTTTGAACGGTTCTTCGTGCCCTTCACGACGGAAGTGGAGTAGCGGTAGTAAAATTTTGATTTACACTGGATGTCACGGATGTAGCCATGCAAGGATTGGTCGGTACCAGGTGACCGCTCCAAGGGGGCTCGGTTAGCCGTCGTTGCCTTTGAACGGTTCTTCGTGCCCTTCACGACGGAAGTGGAGTAGCGGTAGTAAAATTTTGATTTACAGTGGATGTCACGGATGTAGCCATGCAAGGATTGGTCGGTACCAGGTGACCGCTCCAAGGGGGCTCGGTTAGCCGTCGTTGCCTTTGAACGGTTCTTCGTGCCCTTCACGACGGAAGTGGAGTAGCGGTAGTAAAATTTTGATTTACACTGGATGTCACGGATGTAGCCATGCAAGGATTGGTCGGTACCAGGTGACCGCTCCAAGGGGGCTCGGTTAGCCGTCGTTGCCTTTGAACGGTTCTTCGTGCCCTTCACGACGGAAGTGGAGTAGCGGTAGTAAAATTTTGATTTTGCGATTTGAAATATTCCCTATTCTCCTTGAATATTGGTGGGACTGCACCGCAACTAAGGTGGGATCTCGAGACGAGTGTCGGTATTACGAAGTTTAATGCGGAAATAAATGATACAAAATTTCATGACATCCTTCCTGACATCATTTTCAAATGACATCCTTTTAAAAATGCAATTCAAACATGCAATCTATACACATAAATAAAATTGAAGTGTCCGTTTGTAATGCCAAATTAACAGCTTATCACTATGAATCTATATACGGTACTCACATCAATTTTTAAAGTCTGACTGACTGAAGATACAAGAATGTTATAAGGAGTAACTTACGCTAATTTTATATAAAATATAAGAACTACCCTAAGATAAGTAATAAATAAGTGCAACAACAGAAGTATTTCTGATTAGTATAGTAGAAGTAACAAGAAGTGTACCCAGATCCCGATAGGAACAGTTCTTAGATCAGTCAAGTAAAACAATTAACACTGCTCTTACTAAGTTTGAAGATAAACTATGTAGGCAGTCCTTATTTCTCAGATTTACCAATTATCTCCCCGTGAAGAGGTTGGGCTTGCTCCGCTATTTATTAAATAAAACAAACATTTATTTAACGCGTTACGTTTGATGTCAGGCGGGAACGCATCGTTTTACGCGGGCGGTGCGTGGTCACGCACACGTGAAGACGCTCCGCGTAAGTTCGCGACGTTTCGGAGTTAATGTCGATATCGAAAATCAATATCGAACTTTAACTAATATGTGATTTATTGATGATCATGGACCTCCTTGACGTTTTGACCTCAAGTTACCAATGATCCCCGCATCTATATAATAATAAATAAATAAATAAATAAATAAATAAATAAATAAATAAATAAATAAATAAATAAATAAATAAATAAATAAATAAATAAATAAATAAATAAATAAATAAATAAATAAATAAATAAATAAATAAATAAATAAATAAATAAATAAATAAATAAATAAATAAATAAATAAATAAATAAATAAATAAATAAATAAATAAATAAATAAATAAATAAATAAATAAATAAATAAATAAATAAATAAATAAATAAATAAATAAATAAATAAATAAATAAATAAATAAATAAATAAATAAATAAATAAATAAATAAATAAATAAATAAATAAATAAATAAATAAATAAATAAATAAATAAATAAATAAATAAATAAATAAATAAATAAATAAATAAATAAATAAATAAATAAATAAATAAATAAATAAATAAATAAATAAATAAATAAATAAATAAATAAATAAATAAATAAATAAATAAATAAATAAATAAATAAATAAATAAATAAATAAATAAATAAATAAATAAATAAATAAATAAATAAATAAATAAATAAATAAATAAATAAATAAATAAATAAATAAATAAATAAATAAATAAATAAATAAATAAATAAATAAATAAATAAATAAATAAATAAATAAATAAATAAATAAATAAATAAATAAATAAATAAATAAATAAATAAATAAATAAATAAATAAATAAATAAATAAATAAATAAATAAATAAATAAATAAATAAATAAATAAATAAATAAATAAATAAATAAATAAATAAATAAATAAATAAATAAATAAATAAATAAATAAATAAATAAATAAATAAATAAATAAATAAATAAATAAATAAATAAATAAATAAATAAATAAATAAATAAATAAATAAATAAATAAATAAATAAATAAATAAATAAATAAATAAATAAATAAATAAATAAATAAATAAATAAATAAATAAATAAATAAATAAATAAATAAATAAATAAATAAATAAATAAATAAATAAATAAATAAATAAATAAATAAATAAATAAATAAATAAATAAATAAATAAATAAATAAATAAATAAATAAATAAATAAATAAATAAATAAATAAATAAATAAATAAATAAATAAATAAATAAATAAATAAATAAATAAATAAATAAATAAATAAATAAATAAATAAATAAATAAATAAATAAATAAATAAATAAATAAATAAATAAATAAATAAATAAATAAATAAATAAATAAATAAATAAATAAATAAATAAATAAATAAATAAATAAATAAATAAATAAATAAATAAATAAATAAATAAATAAATAAATAAATAAATAAATAAATAAATAAATAAATAAATAAATAAATAAATAAATAAATAAATAAATAAATAAATAAATAAATAAATAAATAAATAAATAAATAAATAAATAAATAAATAAATAAATAAATAAATAAATAAATAAATAAATAAATAAATAAATAAATAAATAAATAAATAAATAAATAAATAAATAAATGTGATATGAAAAGTACATTTTATATCGTCACACATTCCCATACATACGTACTGGATGTATGGATCAGATGTAGAAAATTTAGTCTTTTCGGCTCATTATTCGCTGGTGCTTATTCTGGAACGACGTATCAGGTGGACAGGTATCGTTATCATATTTTCTAAGTCAACGACATAAATAGTACAAAAGTTTCGAAAAAGTCATTGGTAGTCTTTCATCAGGGTCGAACTCGAGTCTCCTGTTTTAATTGCTATCACCCAACCAGTATTATGCTTTTAAACAAGAAAATATATAATATCTAATATTCTCGCAGGTCATGTCAAATCTCTCTCGAGTAAAAGTGTGTGATAGAATTAACTTATTTTAACACAAATATTTATGAAAAAAGTCATGACTAATTGATCAGCTTGTTTACAGCAGGGATTAAGCAACCATACATGGCATTAATATACACGGAATAAAAGGTGCAAGCAGATTCTGACACCCATTTCTCACTCTTTGTCTTTTTGACACTTCGGAATATAAGTGATGAAAGTAGCCTTTGCAACTCAAAAGTTAGTGAGGAGGTGTCGATATTTATATTGTAGATATTTTATATATTTTATTTATATTTTAAGCGTCTTCTATTTCTATGTAATTTAAAGATTACGTTGCTAAAGTGTTTCTCCCAGGTGCGATTGCAAACCGATCTCATGAAAAATTAAACACGGCTCATTTGCTATATAAAATATAAGAACTACCCTAAGATAAGTAATAAATAAGTGCAACAACAGAAGTATTTCTGATTAGTATAGTAGAAGTAACAAGAAGTGTACCCAGATCCCGATAGGAACAGTTCTTAGATCAGTCAAGTAAAACAATTAACACTGCTCTTACTAAGTTTGAAGATAAACTATGTAGGCAGTCCTTATTTCTCAGATTTACCAATTATCTCCCCGTGAAGAGGTTGGGCTTGCTCCGCTATTTATTAAATAAAACAAACATTTATTTAACGCGTTACGTTTGATGTCAGGCGGGAACGCATCGTTTTACGCGGGCGGTGCGTGGTCACGCACACGTGAAGACGCTCCGCGTAAGTTCGCGACGTTTCGGAGTTAATGTCGATATCGAAAATCAATATCGAACTTTAACTAATATGTGATTTATTGATGATCATGGACCTCCTTGACGTTTTGACCTCAAGTTACCAATGATCCCCCGCATCTATATATGTAAATAAAATTTGGAGTGTTTGTTTGTAATACTGAAATAACCGTTTTTTATAATTATGTACCTTAATATGATTATATACCTTACATACACCAAAATAACATTTTTTTTTACAATTTTCGTCTGTCTGTCTATTTGTTCCGACTAATCTCTGAAACGGCTGGACCGATTTTAACAGGATTTTCTCTGACAGATAGCTAATGTTCTAAAGAATAACATAGGCTCCTTTTATTTTAAAAACATAATTAGGGTTCCGCGTTAAGTGTTAAACTGCGGGCAAAGCCGCAAGGGACGACTAGTCTTAAACGTTTACATTGCGCAAGGTTAGTGTGTGGTGAAATTTAGTTTCGGTATTTTGAAACAGTATGATACCGTCGTTTAAATTTGAAGAACTAGATAGTAATCAGTCACTTTAATTTATTTAAGATGAATAACTTCGTACCTGGTTTCCGATCCTGGTTCGTTATCGATACATCATGTGGCCGTCCTATCGCCGCACATACAGACACAGTGACGCACACAACCAAGTGGATTGCTGGGATTGTTCAATTTCGTTACTTGCCACTTGTAAGTAGATTGAGGCGGCGTGTTTGCGCCGTGTTTCAGCGATGATTGTGTGTTTAGTGGGCTCCGTACATGAGTGTTTGCGTCCGCTGAGGGCTCCTCGTATGTTCAGACCGAACTCCTGAATGCAATTTAATCTGTTATTTATTTTATATTATTAATTTTGTACACAATCTCATGGCCTAATCTTTATGTAATTCTACTTTGTGTACCAATGCGTTGTTTTTATGATCGAAATGAGTTTTTTCAAAAGTTTTACAAACTGAAAAATTTAAATATAACCATAGGATTCGTTTATCGTACCATCAAATATACAATGAAGACTCTAGTGCAGATGACAGGTCAAGAAATGGTCGCCCTCGGTCTGTTAGGATACCAGCAGTGATAAAAGCTGTGAAGGCGCGAATTCAAAGAAATCCCAAAATTAAGCAGAAACTGTTGGCCCTTCAGATGGGGTTAAGCAGAACCACGGTGAAAAAGGTGTTAAGTGAAGACTTAGGGCTTCGGGCACATCGAAGATTAACAGGACATCGTTTGAATGCTCGTCTAATGGACCTGAGACTGAAGAGATGTCGCGCTTTGTTGAAGCGGTACGCGGGAAAAAAATATCGGGAAATTCTTTTTTCGGATGAAAAAATATTTACCATAGAAAAGAGCTACAACAAACAAAATGATAAGGTGTACGCACAAAGTAGTGAAGAAGCGAGCAACTGTATTCAGCGTGTCCAACGAGGTCATTTTCCATCCTCACTCATTGTATGGTTGGGAGTTTCTTATTGGGGCTTAACAGAGGTACACTTTTGTGAGAAAGGTGTAAAAACGAATGCAGTTGTGTATCAAAATAGAGACCTGACGAACCTTGTGGAACCTGTTTTCATACCATGTTCAATGACAGGCACTGGGTATTCCAACAAGATTCGGCGCCAGCTAATAGAGCGAAGAGCAGACAAGACTGGCGGCGTGTGAAATCGACTTCATCCGGCATGAAGACTGGCCCTCCTCCAGTCCGGATTTGAATCCGTTAGATTACAAGATATGGCAACACTTGGAGGAAAAGGCGTGTTCAAAACAATATCCCAATTTGGAGTCATTCAAGACATCCTTGATTAAGGCAGCCGCCGATATTGACATGGACCTCGTTAGTGCTGCGATAGACGACTGGCCGCGCAGATTGAAGGCCTTTACTGAAAATCACGGAGGTCATTTGTAATAAACTTTAGTGTCATAAGAATCTATGTTCTGTTAAGTTCATTTTGGTATATAAATGGTTACATAATGAATAAACTTGTTTCGAATTTACGAACCAATACTTTTAAGTTGATGTTTTCTTAATAAGTAAAAGTTTAATATGAATTTTATTCAGCCCTTGAGAGACATGGTTGAAGATAAGAAATAAATAAATAAATAAATGTGATATGAAAAAGTACATTTTTATATCGTCACGTATGGATCAGATGTAGAAAATTTAGTCTTTTCGGCTCATTATTCGCTGGTGCTTATTCTGGAACGACGTATCAGGTGGACAGGTATCGTTATCATATTTTCTAAGTCAACGACATAAATAGTACAAAAGTTTCGAAAAAAGTCATTGGTAGTCTTTCATCAGGGGTCGAACTCGAGTCTCCTGTTTTTAATTGCTATCACCCAACCAGTATTATGCTTTTAAACAAGAAAATATATCCTTTTAATATTTTCTATATTTACATGCATCATACATCATAAATTTTCTACATTTATAATTTCCCAATAATTTTTCACATTGATAATTTGAATTTAGAAAGAGTCTGGGTAGTATGGCTTTTTTCTAAATACATTTTTCGCTTTCGTAATATTTAGATAACATCCCACAAATTTCTCTAATCTCAAAGTAAGTGGCTAAAAGATATGGGTTTTCGAATCCGAAACAACGAAATTAAAAAATTCACGATAGCCGAGTGGTTGGGTGGTCGGAATTTCGAGTCAAGAGACCTGAGTTCGATCCCCAGGTGGCGGGCTCGTACCAATGGGTTTTTCTAAAACCTATGTACATCGTTGGCTTGGACACAAAGGCGGCGACGGGTTCACCACCTGTCACGTTGTCCTAAAAATTAAAGGTGGTTCGATAGGACTTAATTACCTAGACCTCTGTACCCCATTACAGAGAGACAGATTGACGCAGAGAAACACAACGGTCCAGTTCGGGCTGGTCGGCTTCAATAATATATTCAAATCTTCGAGATTGTTACGTTGCAATAAATAAATAAGATTTAGTCATAAATGAGTCTCTGTTAGGATACCAGCAGTGATAAAAGCTGTGAAGGCGCGAATTCAAAGAAATCCCAAAATTAAGCAGAAACTGTTGGCCCTTCAGATGGGGTTAAGCAGAACCACGGTGAAAAAGGTGTTAAGTGAAGACTTAGGGCTTCGGGCACATCGAAGATTAACAGGACATCGTTTGAATGCTCGTCTAATGGACCTGAGACTGAAGAGATGTCGCGCTTTGTTGAAGCGGTACGCGGGAAAAAAATATCGGGAAATTCTTTTTTCGGATGAAAAAATATTTACCATAGAAAAGAGCTACAACAAACAAAATGATAAGGTGTACGCACAAAGTAGTGAAGAAGCGAGCAACTGTATTCAGCGTGTCCAACGAGGTCATTTTCCATCCTCACTCATTGTATGGTTGGGAGTTTCTTATTGGGGCTTAACAGAGGTACACTTTTGTGAGAAAGGTGTAAAAACGAATGCAGTTGTGTATCAAAATAGAGACCTGACGAACCTTGTGGAACCTGTTTTCATACCATGTTCAATGACAGGCACTGGGTATTCCAACAAGATTCGGCGCCAGCTAATAGAGCGAAGAGCAGACAAGACTGGCGGCGTGTGAAATCGACTTCATCCGGCATGAAGACTGGCCCTCCTCCAGTCCGGATTTGAATCCGTTAGATTACAAGATATGGCAACACTTGGAGGAAAAGGCGTGTTCAAAACAATATCCCAATTTGGAGTCATTCAAGACATCCTTGATTAAGGCAGCCGCCGATATTGACATGGACCTCGTTAGTGCTGCGATAGACGACTGGCCGCGCAGATTGAAGGCCTTTACTGAAAATCACGGAGGTCATTTGTAATAAACTTTAGTGTCATAAGAATCTATGTTCTGTTAAGTTCATTTTGGTATATAAATGGTTACATAATGAATAAACTTGTTTCAATTATTTTATATTAAACAAGTGACAGAATTTATGACCTGACTAGGTATGTATCTTTTATAAATTTTTGCGGATCTGGGTGTTTATCTATATTGACCCTGTTAGAGATTAGGTAGAAATGAAAGTTTAGCACATAATTAATTGAGATATAATATAACAGAACACACGAATTTACCAAGGAAACCACCGAACAGTGAGAGAGAGAGAGAACATAGATAATTGTGACGTGCATTTGATATAGACCTATAACCGATATAATGTGTTTACAAATCCAGACTGGACCCGCCCGGGAATAGAACTGACACCATGAAAACACACGTGAGAGCGTCATTCAAAATGCCGTCCTCCATATGTTAACTGTTATTAGCATTTGTAAATTAAACCTATCTATGCCCCTCGTTGGATAATAAAATTTTTCAAGTACTATTTCAGATAAGTCACGTTAGCCGAGTGATTCGGGGATATAGCAGTAGTGTGTAATGAAGAAATTAAGTAAATCAAGAAATTGGAATATATTTTAAAAAGTATTTTGATGCAAAAAGTAAAATTACATTGGTTAGACTCGCTTAATATAGAGGAAACTGAGAATATCAATACTCACACACACATATAACTATTGTTAGATAATTTTAAATTTACTTGTAAATCGATCGCATATTTTTCTACTTAAATACAGTAAAATAAGGTTATTGGAGAGCGGAGTCTCCTGGGACCAGAATTACTTGCTTAAAAGGAGACTTCTGCCATAGACATATTGTAAACACACTTGTAAAAGAAATAAATAATTTGAATTTGTATTTGAGCGTAATTCGAGTCATGATATCCGACCTCAATCACCAGTTGGCCGGCTCGTACCAATGAGTTTTTTCAAAACTATTGTACGATTTATGTCATTGGCTTGAATATAAAGGCGGACAGGATCATCAACTGTCACGTTGTCCTAAAAAATTAAAGGTGGTTCGATAGGACTTAATTACCTAGACCTCTGTACCCCATTACAGAGAGACAGATTGACGCAGAGAAACACAACGGTCCAGTTCGGGCTGGTCGGCTTCAATAATATATTCAAATCTTCGAGATTGTTACGTTGCAATAAATAAATAAGATTTAGTCATAAATGAGTCTCTGTTATCATCCGTTACAACACGCCAACCCTGCAATGATGCCGAAAAAAACAAAGCAACGGCCAACAATGCGATATTAAAACCTTGAGCTGTAAATTTATTAACGCACATGAAACATTATTTAACGTAAGTTACCTTGCTCAAGCCTCCGTTGCCACCAATTCAATATCTAATAAATCAGCGCTGTCCGTCGCGTCAGCAGACTCGCTCGTCAAACGTCGAGAAATTGCCTTAAAGGGCTCGACGAGTTCGACGATTAGAGGCAAATTAGTTTCGCAACGGCTGGCTCAGTTGCAAGCGTGTATGGAACAGTCTACTATTAGTGATACCCACAGCAGGCGAGTGGTATACTGCTATACTGATCTGAGTTAGTATAGATATTTGTGTCGTTGACTTGGACACTATAAGTCCAAATAAAATCCAAATGTCCCAAATAAGCTCCGGTGAAAGGACCGAACCATCTTAGCCTCTGACCGCCTTAATATTGAGTTACGGCCGTGATTTTGAATGTTTTTTATTTCTTAAAGTCACGATAGCCGAGTGGTTAGGTGTTCGGAATTTCGAGTCCAGAGACCCGAGTTCGAACCCCAGGTGGCAGGTGGCATTGGTACGAGACGAATGGGTTTTTCAAAACTATTGTACGATTTATGTCATTGGCTTGAATATAAAGGCGGACAGGATCATCAACTGTCACGTTGTCCTAAAAATTAAAGGTGGTTCGATAGGACTTAATTACCTAGACCTCTGTACCCCATTACAGAGAGACAGATTGACGCAGAGAAACACAACGGTCCAGTTCGGGCTGGTCGGCTTCAATAATATATTCAAATCTTCGAGATTGTTACGTTGCAATAAATAAATAAGATTTAGTCATAAATGAGTCTCTGTTATCATCCGTTACAACACGCCAACCCTGCAATGATGCCGAAAAACAAACAACGGCCAACAATGCGATATTAAACCTTGAGCTGTAAATTTATTAACGCACATGAAACATTATTTAACGTAAGTTACCTTGCTCAAGCCTCCGTTGCCACCAATTCAATATCTAATAAATCAGCGCTGTCCGTCGCGTCAGCAGACTCGCTCGTCAAACGTCGAGAAATTGCCTTAAAGGGCTCTTGAGTTCGACGATTAGAGGCAAATTAGTTTCGCAACGGCTGGCTCAGTTGCAAGCGTGTATGGAACAGTCTACTATTAGTGATACCCACAGCAGGCGAGTGGTATACTGCTATACTGATCTGAGTTAGTATAGATATTTGTGTCGTTGACTTGGACACTATAAGTCCAAATAAAATCCAAATGTCCCAAATAAGCTCCGGTGAAAGGACCGAACCATCTTAGCCTCTGACCGCCTTAATATTGAGTTACGGCCGTGATTTTGAATGTTTTTTATTTCTTAAAGTCACGATAGCCGAGTGGTTAGGTGTTCGGAATTTCGAGTCCAGAGACCCGAGTTCGAACCCCAGGTGGCAGGTGGCATTGGTACGAGACGAATGGGTTTTTCAAAAACTTATGTACGAATTATATCGTTGGCTTGGACATGAAGTCGGCGACGGGCTCATCACCTATCACGTTGTCCCGAAAATATTTTTGGTGGAAGGTGGATCGAAGAGACTTAATTGTCCATATTAGACCTCTGTCTACCGTGACGGCGTAAGAATATTGCTACTCCCTTTGTTCCCCGTGGATGTCGTAAGAGGCGACTAAGGGAAACAGCCTAGAACATCGTTTTGGCAACCGATAGATGACGGGATAACCATCTCTAAAAATATCAGACCAAAATTATCAGACCGAAGATGGGAGAGGCCTATGTTCAGCAGCGGCCGATATGTATGTATGTATGTACAAAAATATCATGTTTCATATTTTTGTTTTGAAGCGAGATCAGCAGTTTTTTTTCTTTATATAATTTTTACTTAATCAAATGTAGTGACTTATAAATTTTATTACTTTCATTTAAAGGGTATTATTGTCTATTATACACAGTTTATTTTACTAACCAAGCATTCTTAGTTTCCAAGATTTATAGGTTTCTTTAGGTGACCCGCATTTATTGCTCTCGAATATATTTCTAGTTAAGTAAATAAATATCTATAATATCAGACCAGACAGGTTTTTTATATTTCTGAATAATTCTTCCTAAATTAATAGTAAAACAACCCTTGGCTTTGACGGCACGGTGCCTATCAATTCGGGTATCTGGTCGTCCTTAGGTACAATGGCTATAAATTATATTATGTATAGAAATTTCATCACATGTATAGGAGAATAATATTATTTCCTACAGCGAAGTACTTCTCATCATCCCGAGATCCTTAAGTAAGTAGCTAAAGCTATCGTGTTATTGGAATAGGAAACAAGGAAGGTACCACAAACCCTCAGACCAAAGACAACTACAAATATTGTATCTGCATTACTACGTGGGGAGCAATTTCCGGAGCTTGTGATCCGATTCTGATAAATATGTCTCTGAAAGGCTACAATCAATAAAAAATCTAAAGGCCAATCCTTTAGATTGTTTATATCTTCTCGCAATTTCCTATACGGGGGTCTAGACAAAGATGTTTCGTCACTGAACCGTATGGGACAACTTGAGAGGTGGTGAGTATATCGTCATCTTAATGTCCAAGGTATCGGTACAATATACATAGATAAATATTAATAAATACATTTAAACGACCAGGACTCGAGTACAAACATTCTTAGTCATCAAACAAATGTTTGTCCCTAACGGGATTCGAACACACAACCCTTGGCTTTGACGGCGCGGTGACTATCAATTCGGGTATCGGGTCGTCCTTAGGTACAATGGCTATAAATTATATTATGTATAGAAATTTCATCACATGTATAGGAGAATAATATTATTTCCTACAGCGAAGTACTTCTCATCATCCCGAGATCCTTAAGTAAGTAGCTAAAGCATTTGTGTATGGAACAAACATCGAAATTACCATAAATACCTTGACAAATGTAAAACAGTTTTTTTTCTATGTGTCTAGGTCTCGTACGGGACGAGTGTCGAACCCGGGACCTCAGAGCTGGCGACTCCTTGACAATGGTGTGTTCGCCACGCGATCACGGAGGTCATTAAATATACATTGCAAACATATCTTCACGCCATTCGATGGTAGACACAAAGACATGGAAATGAATATAATTCGCAAAAACGCGTCACGTATTTTGTGTTAGTACTTGCAGCTTAAAAGAGATGGACGGCAGGGGTTTGGTACTGCGATCGCCAAACCGCCTGTCAAGCGTGACAAAAATATAAAAAATAAAAAATAGCCTGTAGAAGTTCACCGCAGGACATAGGCCTCTCCGTAAACCCTCTGCGTTTGCCATAATCGTCACGCTTGAAAAAGTCACGATAGCCAAGTGGTTGGGTGGTCGGAATTTCGAGTCGAGAGACCCGAGTTCGATCCCCAAGTGGCAGGCTCGTACCAATAGGTTTTTCAAAAACTTATGTACGACTTATATCGCTGGCTTGTACATAAAGACGGCGACGGGCTCACCACCTTCCACGTTGTTTCGAAAATATCTTCGGTGGAAGGTCGAACTCGGGTCTCTTAACTCGAAATTCCAACCACCCAACCACTCGGCTATCGTGACTTCAACTTACGCATATGGAAACTGTAATTTTTACTGCCACAAGACGCTCTTACTGCGATATCCTGCTAGATGTACGTGGAAGCATTTGAAGTGAGAGAGTATGATGTCAGAGCTCAATTCCTATCACAGGACTTTAAGTAAATAAAACAAGTTTCAGCTTCGAATAATCTTTTATTGGACAAATATTCTTCTCACGAAGCCGTTATAATGTACATCAACTCGACTAGTAAAATACAATTAATCCATATCACTAATAATTAGTTCGACTAACTAGCGTTACATTACATAGTCACACCTGCCCGAGGATTCGATCACGACTAGTCACAATAAAAAATAAACATCTTAACATTTAACATTTATTAATTTTAACTCTAGAAGGTGACATAGTAAGAGCTATATTTGTACGTAAGTTTAGAATACAATGAATATAATACAAGAGTGTGCTGTGTTCAAACATAAATAGGAACTCATACCGCCATTTTTATTCACCGTTTACTTCGCTGGGTTGAAGAGAAGCGGATGTATAAGCGTCGCAGACTAAATTAATGTTTAAATACGTGTACGGACAAATAGCAGTATGTCTAAATTTGAAAGTTGTCACTCGATTGCGTATGCTTAACAGGGTTGCCAGTCGCCTAGGCCTCCTCTCCCGCCGTGCTGCTCTCTGTTGACGTGAGAATAAAATCAATTAGCATTTGTTACAGATTATGACAGTTTATAGAACTTACACTTCAACATACTACGAGTATAAACGACATCTGATATTTAAATCATCAAATTATTAATATTTAGATCTTAGGTAATATTATCAATATAATAAGATCAATCTTAGCAAAGATTAGTTAGAACCCTAAGAGCCTAAGAATCAATAGTAAGGAATGATTTTTCTTCTTCAATTTATTATTAAAATGTTCCTAAGATATGAAGATTAGTTAGTTGTGTCACCACATATTTAACATGCGTTGCTTCACACATATTCAATAAACTCCCATCCCATAAACAAACAAGCGGCACGTCGCGCGTCCAATCTTCGACATTGCGGAACAAATTGACACATTTTATCGCTTATTTACGAACGAACATGTAATATTAATCTTGTCACCGCTCGGAGCTCGGTGGGTAACATGGCGTCGAAATATTTCACGCCATCGTTTCCCCATTCAGACAACCCGTCGTGTTGAATAATCTCCCGTATTAATTACGTAATAACATCACATCCAAGTGATTACCATCGGGGATTTTGTTATTCCGCCACTTTTCGATTCGTTCAATTTTTTCTTTTAATCAACACGAATTTCTCAAAAATTGTGCATTTATTTATTTTACATCAAGTCTGGTGATAAGGACTTAGCTTCAGAATTAACACTAATATTATAATAATATCGGTTGCTTCCGATGTTGCGTGGCTTACGTTAAAAAAAGGAAACTAAATTGAGCTTATGTGCTTCCCAACGCCTTAAAAATATAACTAAACAAAACGTGATACAAATCGGTCCGGTTAGTTGAAAAAAAAATTGACTGTAGATTGAGAGAGAGGAAGTCGTAATGTGGAAGGCTCGTCTTAATAAGTTTTTCGAAACTTGTGATTGATTTTTATAGTCAACAGGCTGACTGAAACTGTCCATGCAACTTTTCTTCTTCAAAAAACGATATTACGTTTTGTATAAACGAATAATTTAATTTTCCTTAATATGGGTTTAGGATGGAAAGTTCTTTGGCATATGTGTAGCAGATAACATTTAACAATACATTTGCCAGTGCTACAATAATACGCCTTTCCTCAAGCGGGGAGCCTGAATTAAACTCGGTGTTTGGTTCCAACTGGGACCGTGGCCCACGCTCGCGGCTGAATCATACAATCTTGAATAGATTGTTCTTTTATCATTACCTCTCATTTTCTTACATAAAAGATATAAAAATTCACGCTCGGACGCTCTTCCTGACATAGAGTCTTCACGCAATTCCCAATACAGGGGTAGACAGAGGTCTAGTCTAGACAATTAAGTCCCTTCGACCCACTTTCCACCGAAGATATTTTCGAGACAACGTGACAGCTCACCAAGCCAGTCGCCGTCTCTATGTCCAAGCCAACGATATAATTCGTACATAAGTTTTTGAAAAACCCACTGGTCATAACAGTGGATTTTTTCAGCCACATGGGAATCGAACTCGGGTCTCTTGACTCGAAATTCCGACCACCCAACCACTCGGCTATCGCGACTTATTTATCTGATATAGAGAAGATATTAACTGAGAATTTTCGTTAATGTCTGTTTGCTTTAAGATCTTGTTACGTTATTCTTAAATTCCAGGCAGTTTTTTTATTCAGAGTGGTTTAATTGTAGATTTACTTATGGAGTTTCCTAAGCAGGTGGCAGACTTCTTGAGACTATTTTAAGTTCAAAATTAAGTTTCAGACATCATTTCACATCAGGGTTACATCACACACATATGACACATAGTATGTACACATATAAATACATATAGTAACAACACAAAACTAACATCAAACGTTACTGCACTATTGAGTGGGAAAGGAAACAGTATCTACATCATATATACAAAATAAGGGTAGCTTATAAGCTAAGGATATAGCAAGCTACGAGTATTTACTATTTACAGCTACTTCGAAGGCCATTACTATTTTCACATCGTTCATAAATCACAGAAAGAAGTTTCGTTCCCATACTTACAGACTTACTATTTAATAGAACCAAAACCTCCCATCACAAGTTCTTAATGATACATTTTAACAGTCTTTCTACACATCTAACATGGATACATGAAGGAACTACAGAGAGCGAGTAAACAGGAGTCGGACATAGTTACAAGTGCGACAGATGACACTACTGTGCAATATTTCGATAGTACAAAGAAATATGTGCTTTGAAGCGGCAACACGCCTGAGCGCGGTTTACCATGCTCGTCCATATCGAGGACGTCTAGATCGGGGTGCCACTGGGCGCGCTTGCCCCACATTCCTCTCAGATTCGTCCATCCGGGTTCCCGCTTCCAGTAATACGATCCTGTTGGTTTCGTTTACCTCAATGTTAAATTTCATACAATTCATCTGTCTAATTAAAAATAGATGTGTCAGGGTGTAACAATATAAATTTATCTGTATGAATAAAAGTTATGGTGTTTGCAATAAATATGAAATAGAACAATGAAAATTTAATTTTTACATGTTTAAATACAGCTATTTAGAAGAGGAATAAAATATTTTTAACAAAAACAATATTTTTGTTTTTCCGTACGCTTAACCCATATATAAGCAATAAGTCCGCCATTTTGTACATTTTGTCTTACGGAAATAAAGTTTGAATGTAATTGAAATCTGAAAGTAAAAAAAATGAGAATCTCATTCAAATAAACTAAACAGAACATAATTCTAATAAAAACAAAGAAAGCATTTAAAGTCGAATAAATATATGTCAATCCAATATTTGTATGTAGTTGTCATCTGAACATTTTCTAAAAACTTTTAAGGAAATGCTTATTCAGAATTGTCGTCCGCGGCGCGAGGGGGTCCGCGGCGGCGGGGGCCGGACGCGGCCATATTTACTCCGGGAGCATTTAATTTGAAAGGCAACGGTCCGAAAAACACCTCTAATTGGACTTGACGATGTGTAATTATGAGGAAAACGTTTTACGACGGCTCTTGTCTGTTTGATATAATCTTTCCCTAAATATACATTATCAATTACGTCATGTCCATATTTAGGTTAATCAATTATTCATAGTTGTTTTTCAAATCACGGAAATTATATTTGCTATATACAGATTAATGGCAAAAAATCATTTGTTAAAATAGCAGCTCTTTTATTAATATTTTGCGACCAAGTTAAAGAAACAACCTTTAATTTTCAAAATGTGTGTTAAATAACTTTATTTAATAATCCGTTCGGTTCTATTTTCTTCCTTACTTGCTAAGAAAATTAAATTTTGTTTTTGATGCAATGAAATGAATAAAAATTCTTCACCGAGGAGTCTAATGAGATCTCATCAGGTGTAACAAAAAGATAATGTCTATCTTTCAATGTAACTTGCGTTTATGTTGAAGTATTTGTGTTAAAGTGTGTTGGAGGTCGCCGACCTACCGTACCGCCAATCAAATTTCAAAGCCTTAAACGACCAGTGGCAACAATTATTGTAATTCAATCAATTGAACTCGCTTCGCATAAATCTGCGCGCGTCAGAGTCTGCCGACTGATTGCCTGTGCTCCTCCGCTACGGTGTCGTTACAACGATTCAATTAAAAAAGGTAATTTTTTACGAGAGTTTTATGATCCATCATTTAAAAGTTATTGTACTTTTAGGCATTAATCTTTTCCAGTACCGTTGCTTGCTGTAAAACGTACTATGTCGCTTCCAGTTTTCTTATATCATAGTTACATTATAAATATGAAAGTTTGTGTGTCTTAACTGTTTTCCACTTTAAAGTCTCAACTTTCGGAACTACATTACCTGAACTTTATATGTGTGAAGTTTATATGTACCACCATTTCTTTTTATTTAAATAAATGAATTACAACATTGTTTCTATAACGAAAAAATTGTTAATGATCTCTGTATAACTGTGAGCTGTGTGAGTATATGTGTGTGTAAATATTACGGGCTATTTTCTGTCTGATATTTTAGTGCAAATTGTTACTTCACTATAAACTAGACACGGGAAGCGAAAAAGGAATACTAATATTATAATTATTTTAAATAAAACTATTATTTACGGATTTTACTGCGTTATTTTTTAATTTTCCGTCGTTTCGAGTGCTTCTCTACAGTAAGTGAGCTGTCTTTCATCAATGGTTTTATTTGAAAAATATTCAATAACAAATCAAAATGAGTTCATTTAGAATGAATAAATAAAAGAACAAAGTTCCGCTTGCGGAATGCTGCAAAGGTAATTAATTAAAGTTTTTATTGTTTAATAAAAACTTTGTAATAATGAATTTTCACGAAGTAACGCCTGTGTCTATGAACTGTCTTAAATAAGAGAAGTTCAAAGTTATAATACGCCTATAAAGGTACATTATACTGTCCATAGCCCTAATGTAATTTTTTTTAACTACGGCATATTTGAACATGATTAGGTGCGCTGTGATGTAGGTGGTCCAGTGAGTGTGGATTGAGTTTGAGTGTGAGTGTAGAGATAGAGAGAGAGAGAGAGCGGCTCACCGCTGTTGAACTGCGGCTGCTTCGCGGGCCGCTTGCCCCAGGCCCGTGGAGCGCCGACCATGATTTCTTCTCGGGAGTTTCCATTGCAGATCTCTCCACAGCTTCCGCCTGCATTTAGATATATTTCACACTTTGTCACTAACGTCGCAACAAAATGTTGCTCCGGTTTTAATCACTAACAATTTATGTTTTTTTTTTTATTATAATTTTATTATAAAATTAGGGTAACAAAAAATAAATGCATCACAACATAGTAAAAGAAAAACCAAAGAAACATAATTCTAAAAAAAGATCGACCGAAATTCATTTATATAGAAAAAAAATTAAATTACTATTGCTTACTCGGAAAATGTACTACAGCTCCCTCTATTGACACCAAGCTAAGCCTGGTCACCAAGCATTTAAACAGTTATAAAAGGTATAAACCTGTTGGATGGGGACAACAGTTTCTACTGCCACTTCATAGTCTTCACCATCGGGTTCAGACATGGTCCTCTTTCCCCACGAGCCGTGGAAATTCGCCCATTTTCCCTGCCGGAAAAAATATCTCTGAACAATGGAATGATTACACATAAACATAAAACTTGTAATAGCTCACTGTAGGACATGGGCCTCTCGAGTATTTATTTATTCGAAATTTATTAAATTCAAGAGATTTTTTTTTAAATTTCAACTGACACGGGCGAGATTCGAATCAGCGACCGCTGCCGAACCGTGGCAATGCTCACACCTCTGAGCCACCATGTGTTACACGCATAAATCGCGGGGAAATTTACCATAATGACCATCATCGGCAAGAGGATAACCAACTTTTGATGGCCAGTGCAACTTCGAAGGCTAATGCCTTAGTCATCTGTTACGATACTTACGGAAAGGAAGCATGTGGAAGATTTTTACGACAATACCACACGACAATTTGTGAAATAGTAATAAAAGTAATTACTTCTTCTATTTCTTTACAGCCTAATAAATCTCCACTGCTAAACATAGGCTTCCCCAAAGATTTCCACAAAGAACTTTCCCTGAATCTATCGACTCCGCGTAATGTTGTCTCCATCTCGTAAGTACTAAAGTTGTCGTTTTAGAAATTACAAAAGGAAATTAAACATTGTATTCAAATTAATACTTACAGCGGGTGAGCGTTTGCCCCAAGCCGAGCTCATGTCCTGCCATCCTCGCTTGCCCCAGGCAGAACTCATATCTTGCCAGCCGCGCTTGCCCCAGGCCGAGCTCATATCTTGCCAGCCGCGCTTGCCCCAAGCAGAGCTCATGTCCTGCCAACCTCTCTTGCCCCAAGGAGTTTGATACATATCCTTCCAGGCGCGTTTGCCCCAAGCGGTGTTGAGATCCTGCCATCCCCGTTTACCCCAAGCGGAGTTTAGGTCTTGCCATCCCCTTTTGCCCCAAGCTGAGTTCAAATCTTGCCAGCCTCGTTTGCCCCATGCTGAGTTAAGATCCTGCCAGCCGCGTTTACCCCACGTTGGGTTGAGATCTTGCCAAGCTCTTTTGCCCCACGCCGTGCTCATATCCTGCCATCCCCGTTTACCCCAGCCTCCGCCGCCATGCAAGCTGGCCCATGCTCTTTTCTCCTCTTCTGTTAAATCTATGTCAGTGTCCTCCTGATGAAGAAACAACAAATATTTGATTATTTATATTTGTACGTATTTAAAACGAAGTTACCTCATAAAATAATAAAAATATAAGCATAAAACTCGTCGCGTTTTAGCAAGAAAATTACTTTCATCATTTTTTATTAAATTTAATTTAATTTTAAATGATTTCACTTATTTAGTCTGATGAAATCCGACCCAGTTTCCTTCAATTGTGACACGAAGTATCGACCTTCTACAGCCATTGGCGTTGTATAAAAATTGAGCCGTACTCCATATTTTATTACAGATTAATTAAGTTGTCCTTATCCAAAATAAGTTTCTTACAAGTTATATGCGTCTATTGTCTACGGTATTATACATACATTGCATTGATTTGTATAAAAAAATAAATAAATCTAAGCTTAGCTTAAGCCAGACCATTACATTGGTTTCAGGATGGTTTTATTTGTTTAGTTTTATTATTTTGCATTGTGTACGTTACATAAAGCTCCGTGCAGTCCGCGCGTAGTGACGCGCCGCTGCACTCGAATTATTACTGTTTTGTTCCATTAAATATTGTTCGATAAAATGTCTCCTACATGGACTTGTTCTTTCAGCCGCGTCATATATCGGGATATCACGATTGCTCGATAGCCTGCTTAGGTCTCTTAAGTCGACAAAGTTTTATTCAATTATGCAATTTTATTGATTTTTAAAGCTAATTTATGCTGAACTTTTATGTCAATAAATTAAAGAGAAAAAAAGTTAAAATTTCAACTGACACGGGCCCGGTTCGAACCCGCGACCTTCGCCGATCCGTGGCGACACTCTTACCTCCGAGCCACCGTGTCTTACACGCACCAGTTGAAATTTTAACTCTGTATTTTTGTTTCCCTTTTTTTCTCTTTAATTTAATAACATAAAAGTTTTTCTTTTTATAGGAAGGGAGGCTCACGTGATCGTAAGTGATTACCGCCGCCCATGAACATCCGCAATACCAGAGGCATAACAGATGCAAATTCAAAGCCGCATATGTTCATGTACTATAACAGCCTGAAAATGTTTATTACCTTACAGCGTAGATTCTTCTGCACAGTCTATGTACCAATTAGCTGGAGGCTGGTGCCCTTTTACAACGTTTCCCAGTGCAGTTTGATGGCGCGACAAGGCGTATAATACATAGGTTTCGTTAAATTCATTATTGTAAATGACAAACAGTTAAAACATGTTTAAATAAACGCGATCGAGTTTTTCTTATGTACGAATTATGTCGTTGGCTCTGACATAAAGACGGCGATGGGCTCACCACCTGTCACGTTGTCCCGAAAATATGTTCGGTGGAAGGTGGGTCGAAGGGACTTAATTGTCAATACTAGACCTCTATTTACCCTTGTATTGGGAATTGCAATCGAGTTTTTTAAATAACGATATTGTGTGAGCATAGCGTCATTCTCGCCGCGGCATCTCTTCGAACGGCGCGGAAACCGTTCCGGCTATTGTTTCAAGTTGCGCCTGTAGCAATGCGACTTCCAAAGCGATCGTCTTTTATTGCTCGTAGCGAAAAAAACGATTTTATGAATTCGACTTCTATAAGAATTATAATAAGAGAGTCATACCGTGACCTATTTCGAATTATTTTTAATTAGGTTTGAATTAGGTTTGGTCACGATAAGCGAATGAGCGAAGACCGAGTGGTGAAGAAAATATATGTGTATAGTGCGAAGATCAACAATAATGGGGGTGGAGGCAGGCCGAGACTAACTTTCGAGGACTATGTGAGGAAGGCGGAGAGGTCAGGAGTACCGGAGTCTATGTATGTCTATGTACGTGTATGAAGGAAGAAAATTGTGAATTTGAAAGAAGCAAAGAGGTATGTAAGGATCGTGACACTTGACCATCTGTTATCTCTGATTTGTATTATGGAATCATAAACAATGAAGGTACCACAAACACCCTGCCCCAAAACAAACAAGGTACAAAAAGTTGTTTTCGAACATAGGACCTCAGTGCTGGTCACACCTAGAAACATAAGTGTACGCCACTCGAACACCGAAATCGCCAAGTATAAAATGGTAATGTATCTGCTTCGATCAGCCTTCTTCTTCGAAATTCTTTGCAATTTTAATGAAACATTTTTATAGAATTACTTATAATCCCGATAAAATAATATATAAAACAATTTGTATTCCATAATTAGTTCAATAACTCGTGACGTCTCAACAAGTAATATTTTCTATAATGTTCGTCGTAAAAATTAACAGCCCATGAAGTTTAGTGGAGCCTTTAAAATAACTTCAATTAGTGGTCTGCCGGTGACGCCGCGCCGGGCGCACGATGCCGGGAAATGCCATTTACATTTTAAGAAGAAAAAAATACATTCTCAACACATCTTGAAAGAAGTTTTTGTATTTTTGGCGTCTTTCCATATTCAAATATCTTCCCGCATTATCATATATCACTCATATTTCATGAACGTTTCCAATGAATTAATCATTCAATTCTCATTCGTAATTATAATTCAAATATATCAGAATTTATTATTGATATTATTATTGAATTTATTATTGATGCTTTCAAAATGTTGCTTTCACATGACAGCTAAAAACCTTTCATTGGATTATCAGCCAAAAAATTCAGCTTTATGAGAAACTTAACCTAGGAGGCAGTGGTGAATTTATCAACAGGCTGAGTAGGCTTGAGCTTAGGGCGGGGAATTTCACGGGCGACCGATTTATCCTAGCCGACTACTGTTTTATTAATTTTCGGGATAGATTTTATCATTAAAGAAAAATAATTCACAAATAAAAGTTATGTTTCCTAGTACTTTCGAGAACTCTCTTTTAGAATCTCGGGATTCTCAAAATTAAGTTCTGTCCATTAGAAAATAAATATGGCCGTTTTAAAACAAAAAAGGCCTTTAAAAATATCTCGTAATAAAATAAAGATTTTATTTATTTATTTAATTATTTATTTATCTTCACGCACAATCCCTGATGGGGTAGCCAGAGAGAACAGATCGCCAAGTGTCACGATCCTTACATACCTCTTTCGATTCATTCAGATTCATCATTTTCTTCTTACATGCACGTCGAGGTATCCGAGAACTCTTGACCCTCCCGTCTTCGAGCAATTTGCTCACATGGTCTTCAAAAGTTAGTCTCGACCTACCTCGACCCCTTTTAATATTAACTTTCGCGTGAAGAAAATATATAGTATTTTCTTCACCATTCAGTCTTCGCTCATTCGCTAATCGTGCCCAAATCATCGAAGCACGCCCTAATCCAATTTATTGATAAGGTCATCTTTCAAACCTACCATTTTGAGAATCTCTTCGTTTCGCTTCCGGTCGGCCAAGGTAACGCCGCATATTTTACGAAGAGATCGCATCTCCACTGCATTCAACATGTTTTTATGCTTCTTCTGGCATACCCAGGTTTCGCCACCATATAACAAAGTCGGTACCAGCACTGCGTTATGTATCGCAAGGCGTGCATTTTTCACTACGCCTTGCCTTTGGACTAACGCAGTTAGGGCACGGTCGACCTTGTTTCCGGCAGCGACACGCTTGTCCACATCTAAATCACATCTTCCATCCCGGCTAAAAGCACTGCCCAAGTACACAATCTCATTCACCTGTTCTAGACATTCCTTATTTACCCATATTTCACACTTCGTTCTTCTTCGTCCCTTTCAAATACCAGAACTTTAGTTTTATTAGCATTCAAACGGAGACCTTTATTTTCACATTCTTCTTTCATACACGTGACTAATGCCTGCAGTTATTACACTTTTTTATTCCATTGCCCTTCTTATATATGCATTACATAAACAGGCGTAGCGGGTAAAGACGAAGAAAAGAGAAGCAACCCATTTGTACACTAGAAAAGAAATATCTTTACGCAATTCCCAATACAGGGGTAGACAGAGGTCAAGTCTAGACAATTAAGTCCCTTTGACCCACCTTCCACCGAAGATATTTCCGGGACAACGTGACAGGTGGTGAGCCCGTCGCCGCCTTTTATGTCCAAGCCAACGATGAAATTTGTACATAAGTTTTTGAAAAACTCATTGGTACTGCCACCTGGGGATCGAACTCGGGTCTCTAAACGAAATATCCATGAAAAAAATATTTTTTGCTGCGCTGTATCGGTCTTTCCCATCACTAAGCGCGTACCCCAGGTCGTTAGGTCACTTAATTTTCTAATCTGCAGATTATCTCGACGAGGAGCGTCGCGCTGTACGGGTCATTAACGGCGAGTTATTTGCGGGCCGCGAATAATATAAAGATTTAAAGTTCACAGCGGATTGGAGAATAAACTAATTCACTGTTAACCTTATTGATCTTTACGTACTTATATCTTTTCGATTTATATTTCATAGTAGTCGTTTGGTTTAGTTTTTACATTAGCAAGGTATGAGAAATGAATGCTAACTTTTATGACTGTTGTATGTATGAATGTATATATTACTGAAATAATTTAAAAAAATATTTTCAGGCAATTTCCAGGTAGACAGAGGTCTAGACAATTAAGTCCTTCCAAACCACCTTCCACCAAAGATATTTTTGGGAGAACAAGTTTCCGCTAAAAGTAAATTACATAATAAGATTGAGAATCAGACTTAAACAGATTATATACATTAATATATTATAAGCGCATGGTCTAATAGCTGTTAAAGAACACGTCGCTTAACAACCTTTCATGTTCTTTCTACATTTATCTTTTCAATAAATTTGACGACCTCCGTGGACGAGAGGCGTGCACACCGGTTTTTATGGTATCTTTGAGGTCCCGGGTTCGATTTCCAGTCCTTCTTTGTTTCTGATCAATGTATGTGATGTTGTTCTTATCTATGTATGTGTTGTGTATTGTTATTATTATAAAAAATAGATATCCACTTTTTTTTTAAAAAAAAAAAAAAAAAACTAAACTTTGGCGATTTCGAAGGGATCGAATGAATCGATAGCTTGTGAAATAAATGCAGTTTTCACATGACACTCCTTTTCGTCAAAATATGGAAGTCCAAGTAAAAAGATAATTTAAAATTTTGCACACGATACGTATTCTCCAAACAACTCAATCTCTCTGATTGCATGAAACTCAATAAAAATCTCAATCTCATCAATATAACAATGGGTCTGTTCGGATAGATAACAACTTATTTTAAAATTTCGCCGACTCCACGCTTTCGAGAGATTTCCACGATAAGTTGAAAGCAATCCATGATCGTTGAGACTTCACCGCTGGCCATTTCGTTAATGTCCAACTGAATGCGCCGGTCCACTCTCAACTCCGCTGCACTTTCCCGCTGACGGCGCAGTTAAGTTGACATCGTTATTTTATCAAATATGTTGTATTCAATGTCGGATCTAATGTAGAATTTCGTGAACATAGATAGCTTCGCTTATTGCAAACGTTATGACATTAAATACAAAATATCAGTGTAGGTTTAGTAGGTATAGCTACTGTATATACGACCGGTATTGACGAACTCCGTGGACGAGTGGCATAAAGACCGGTTTTCAAGGTGTCGCCATTTCGACGTCCCGGGTTCGATTCCCAGTCGGTTCAATGTAGAAAACCACTTTTCACGATTGTTTCCGAATCCTATATCTCAAGCATCTTAGCATCTTACATTGGGATCGGAGCAAAGTATATGATGTTGTTCCTACCTATCTTTATATGATATAACAACAAACAAACAAATTCGATTTCGTACAGGAGTTACAAAAGTTTGAAAGCTCAGAAATGTGGAATACTAGAAATTCCAGGGCTATCACTCTCTGGTGGTTTTGGTATTGCTGTTGTATATATTGTGTTGTATATATTGTACAGTGTGGGGAATGTATAACGTGTATCGAAGAACGCATTCATTTCTCTCCTTAACCTATAAATAAAAAAATAAATATCTTCACGCAATTCCTAATACAGGGGTAGATAGAGGTCTAGTCTAGACAACTAAGTCCCTTCGACCCACCTTCCATCGAAGATATTTTCGAGACAACGTGGCAGGTGGTGAGCCCGTCACCGTCTGTATGTCCAAGCAAACAATATAATTCGTACATAAGTTTTTTTAAAAACCTATTGGTACGAGCATGGGAATCGAACGCGGATCTTTTGACTCGAAATTCTGACCACCCAACCACTCGGCTATCGTGACTTTTACCTGTTAACCTTATATTTGATTTAAAAAGTAGCCGTAGTATACGAAATTTTTTCTTGTCTTCCCTGTCATCAGTGTGTCTCTTGTTGTTTACAAGTCAGTATCACGACATTCAGTCTGCGTAGTGACAAGTCACTTATTGAACAGCGCGAGTCGCGAACGTTGATAAAACAAAGGAGGGCTGATAAGGTAAATTGAAAGTTTGAGGGATGCCGGCGCGGCTCGCGCCCCACACGTCTGACTGGGCCCGATAGCGTTTTATTGTTATTGTTTGCGTTTGTTGGGAACATTTGCGTACAGTACGATATGTGCTATGGGAGGCGAAAGTTCGAATTTCTTCAATAGCACTGCGCAAATGAATTCCTTTGACTATCTATCCAGTTCCAATTTACATAATAAAAAGTATTAACTTTGTAAAAAATATTCAAAATGGAGCCATAACACATTACTCAAAATATATTATTTTTTCTAATTATTAAATGATAATGTAAATCAACACCGCTCAGCTAATTTTGATATAACAACAAACAAACAAATTCGATTTCGTACAGGAGTTACAAAAGTTTGAAAGCTCAGAAATGTGGAATACTAGAAATTCCAGGGCTATCACTCTCTGGTGGTTTTGGTATTGCTGTTGTATATATTGTGTTGTATATATTGTGTTGTATATATTGTGTTGTATATATTGTGTTGTATATATTGTGTTGTATATATTGTGTTGTATATATTGTGTTGTATATATTGTGTTGTATATATTGTGTTGTATATATTGTGTTGTATATATTGTGTTGTATATATTGTGTTGTATATATTGTGTTGTATATATTGTGTTGTATATATTGTGTTGTATATATTGTGTTGTATATATTGTGTTGTATATATTGTGTTGTATATATTGTGTTGTATATATTGTGTTGTATATATTGTGTTGTATATATTGTGTTGTATATATTGTGTTGTATATATTGTGTTGTATATATTGTGTTGTATATATTGTGTTGTATATATTGTGTTGTATATATTGTGTTGTATATATTGTGTTGTATATATTGTGTTGTATATATTGTGTTGTATATATTGTGTTGTATATATTGTGTTGTATATATTGTGTTGTATATATTGTGTTGTATATATTGTGTTGTATATATTGTGTTGTATATATTGTGTTGTATATATTGTGTTGTATATATTGTGTTGTATATATTGTGTTGTATATATTGTGTTGTATATATTGTGTTGTATATATTGTGTTGTATATATTGTGTTGTATATATTGTGTTGTATATATTGTGTTGTATATATTGTGTTGTATATATTGTGTTGTATATATTGTGTTGTATATATTGTGTTGTATATATTGTGTTGTATATATTGTGTTGTATATATTGTGTTGTATATATTGTGTTGTATATATTGTGTTGTATATATTGTGTTGTATATATTGTGTTGTATATATTGTACAGTGTGGGGAATGTATAACGTGTATCGAAGAACGCATTCATTTTTCTCCTTAACCTATAAATAAAAAAATAAATATCTTCACGCAATTCCTAATACAGGGGTAGATAGAGGTCTAGTCTAGACAACTAAGTCCCTTCGACCCACCTTCCATCGAAGATATTTTCGAGACAACGTGGCAGGTGGTGAGCCCGTCACCGTCTGTATGTCCAAGCAAACAATATAATTCGTACATAAGTTTTTTTAAAAACCTATTGGTACGAGCATGGGAATCGAACGCGGATCTTTTGACTCGAAATTCTGACCACCCAACCACTCGGCTATCGTGACTTTTACCTGTTAACCTTATATTTGATTTAAAAAGTAGCCGTAGTATACGAAATTTTTTCTTGTCTTCCCTGTCATCAGTGTGTCTCTTGTTGTTTACAAGTCAGTATCACGACATTCAGTCTGCGTAGTGACAAGTCACTTATTGAACAGCGCGAGTCGCGAACGTTGATAAAACAAAGGAGGGCTGATAAGGTAAATTGAAAGTTTGAGGATACCGCGTAAATGACATAGGATATTTTAATTTCGGGGAAAAGTCATATTTGCACGAAAAAATTCGCTTGGACGAAGCCGCGGGCATCGGCTAGTTAAATAAAAGGTTTCCAAAGCGTATCCACGAACGACGGAAACTTTTTTTCGGATATAGGGGACGTGGCGTTTCGCAGCAGCAGTGATTGTCGCTTCTTTTTCTCCGACTTGCGGGCCTTCGCTCTCGCAAATCTCTTCTGGTGGAGATGTAAAGGCCTCCGAGCCACATCACGTGAATGGTCTTTAGTCCGTATGTTTCTCCTTTAGTGAGCTGAGTCCAAGATGAACCGTTTTGTTGAGCAAAATACAGTGCATGCGTAAAGCAGCAGCCACTAGTGGAACTTACAATTTGTGTTCTGCGTAAACAAATTTCGTATTCTGCGATTAGATATATTTTGTATTGAATCGTTTAAAAAAAACTTAGAAATCTTTGTAGCAATGTTATTTGCTATGATAATTCTAGGAATGTGTTCTTTCATCGTCAAACTCATGGTAGATTAAGTACCTACCATTTCTTTCACTATCGCACAGGTCGTCGTAGAAGTACGATCAGTATTGACTAAGTCGCGTACATCCGGTTCCACCCTCGTCCCCGTGTTTGTTTGCCGATCCCGGGGTCCGGCTTTGTGCCTTCAGCAAACACGCCGCATACACTGATATTACACGCGAAGGAATATTGGGGCCCGCGATTGCTCATATCTCTGAGTGCCTAGTTGTATCGAGTGTGTTTACTCAGTCAGAGCGATACTGAATTTTTCTTTATATTTATACTACATTGTATTAAGAAAAGGTTACTTTTAAACTCTAGTTGTAACGTAGCGCTGTGGTTGACCAACTGACCAACGTTAAGAATTTTGTTAAGACTGCTAAAATAAATAAATAACGAACGTTTATGACGTTTATTTCTCAATCGAATTCCGATCACCCAGCCACTCGGCTATCGTGACTTTTACCTGTTAACCTTATATTTGATTTAGAAAGTAGCCGTAGTATACGAAATTTTTTCTTGTCTTCCCTGTCATCAGTGTGTCTCTTGTTGTTTACAAGTCAGTGTCACGACATTCAGTCTGCGTAGTGACAAGTCACTTATTGAACAGCGCGAGTCGCGAACGTTGATAAAACAAAGGAGGGCTGATAAGGTAAATTGAAAGTTTAAGAACCGGCGCGGCTCGCGCCCCACACGTCTGACTGGGCCCGATAGCGTTTTATTGTTATTGTTTGCGTTTGTTGGGAACATTTGCGTACAGTACGATATGTGCTATGGGAGGCGAAAGTTCGAATTTCTTCAATAGCACTGCGCAAATGAATTCCTTTGGCTATCTATCAAGTTCCAATTTACATAATAAAAAGTATTAACTTTGTAAAAAATATTCAAAATGGAGCCATAACACATTACTCAAAATGTATTATTTTTTCTAATTATTAAATGATAATGTAAATCAACACCGCTCAGCTAATTTTGATATAATTTTGTAGAGCTTGATACCGCGTAAATGACATAGCATATTTTAATTTCGGGGAAAAGTCATATTTGCACGAAAAAATTCGCTTGGACGAAGCCGCGGGCATCGGCTAGTTAAATAAAAGGTTTCCAAAGCGTATCCACGAACGACGGAAACTTTTTTTCGGATATAGGGGACGTGGCGTTTCGCAGCAGCAGTGATTGTCGCTTCTTTTTCTCCGACTTGCGGGTCTTCGCTCTCGCAAATCTCTTCTGGTGGAGATGTAAAGGCCTCCGAGCCACATCACGTGAATGGTCTTTAGTCCGTATGTTTCTCCTTTAGTGAGCTGAGTCCAAGATGACCCGTTTTGTTGAGCAAAATACAGTGCATGCGTAAAGCAGCAGCCACTAGTGGAACTTATAATTTGTGTTCTGCGTAAACAAATTTCGTATTCTGCGATTAGATATATTTTGTATTGAATCGTTTAAAAAAAACTTAGAAGTCTTTGTAGCAATGTTATTTGCTATGATAATTCTAGGAATGTGTTCTTTCATCGTCAAACTCATGGTAGATTAAGTACCTACCATTTCTTTCACTATCGCACAGGTCGTCGTAGAAGTACGATCAGTATTGACTAAGTCGCGTACATCCGGTTCCACCCTCGTCCCCGTGTTTGTTTGCCGATCCCGGGGTCCGGCTTTGTGCCTTCAGCAAACACGCCGCATACACTGATATTACACGCGAAGGAATATTGGGGCCCGCGATTGCTCATATCTCTGAGTGCCTAGTTGTATCGAGTGTGTTTACTCAGTCAGAGCGATACTGAATTTTTCTTTATATTTATACTACATTGTATTAAGAAAAGGTTACTTTTAAACTCTAGTTGTAACGTAGCGCTGTGGTTGACCAACTGACCAACGTTAAGAATTTTGTTAAGACTGCTAAAATAAATAAATAACGAACGTTTATGACGTTTATTTCTCAATCGAATTCCGATCACCCAGCCACTCGGCTATCGTAACTTTTTAGAGAACTAATCAAGAAAATACAAATAATTTAATCTAGAAAGACTGACCGGTAAACGAAGAACAAATTACACTTTTGATTGTGCATTTATAATAATATATATTTTCGCGCATCCTCTTAACACTGGGGTAGACAGAGGTCTAGACAATTAAGTCCTTTCGAGACACCTTTCGTCAAAGTCCGTTTAGGGACTACATGGCAGGTGATGAGCTTATCATCATCTGAGAATACAATCCAATGGTACAATATTAAGGTACAATATACAAATATCGTCCATGACTCGAGTAAAAACGTTCATATTTATCACATAAATATTTGCCCCCAGCAGAATTCGAACCCGCAACCCTAAGCTTCAAAGGCCAAATAGACCTTCCGGTCGTTAAGGCAGTTCATGTAACAATAATTCAATATCTCGTTCAGAGGTGCATATACATCCATTGGTATTAAGTTGTAGTTAGGTTTACTATATTATCCTTTCTTATCTTCACGCACAATCCTTAACGGGGTAGCCAGAGAGAACAGACCGCCAACCGCGATTCTTAGGTACCTCTTCTTTCAAATTCATCATTTTCTTCATACATGTCTTGGCTTTTAGCACAAGTTTACTATGTAAAATAATGCTTACTTGCGAGAGTGCAGTGTCCTGGGGCTTGGGCTCCTCCGCAGCGGTGACGAGCACCAGCGCCCCCAGCCACAGGGCAGCCACGCAGCAACGCATCTGTAACAACACGGGCTAGCGTTAGAGCGAGTCCATAGACGGCATTAGACTACCTACCTACTGCCATGAAGGAGTGGTATTCATGGTGTCGTCAGCTCTTGGGTTCGGGTCCTGGTTCGATTACCGGTCGAAGATCGCGAAATATTCAGCTTTGGCCAAAATTAGGAGAAAATAGTTTTCGGAGAAACTGATGTAATCTAGCATAACAAAAAAAAAAAATAAATATCTTCACGCGATTCCCAATACTGGGGTAGACAGAGGTCTAGTCAAGACAATTAAGCCTCTCCAACCCACCTTCCACTAAAGATATTTCGGGACAATGTGATGTGGTGAACCCGTCGCCGTCTTTATGTCCAAGCCAACTATATAATTCGTACAAAAGTTTTTGAAAAAACCCATTGATACGAGCCTGCCACTTGGGGATCAATGTCGGGTCTCTTGACTCGATTTTTTTTTAGTTTGTCTCATAAAACAGACCTGGCATTAAATAAATCTTACTTATTGCTGGACAGTACTTTACATCTTGTTGAAACAATACTTTCAAAAAATGTTTTGTTATCGCTGGAAAAGACTGTATCTGTCGTTTTTTTAATATTCTTGAAAGGGCGCGCGGCGCTGACCCCGCTTCTGAGCCGTGACATTCTAGAAACTAGATATTAAATCGCTCTGAAGCTTTCACGTAATAATTTTTTCTATACAGTTTAACGGGAGAGGATATGTCTTGCTGTGGAGTTAAACAGGCCGTTATGAATGTATGAAACTCCTGATAAACCCGAGTCTAAGCCTCCGATCGCCTAAGGTTAAGGTTTTCTAAAACTTATGTACGATTTATATCGTTAGCTTGGACGTACAGATGACGACAGAGTCATTATCTATCACGTCGTCCTAAAAAAAGTCTTCGGTGGACGGTGGGTGGAATTGAATTAATTGGGTAGACCTCGGTCTATCCCTCTATTGTGAATGGCTTGAAGATAAATACATATGTAGATAGGGACAACATCACATACATTGCTCCGATCCCAATGTAAGATGCTAAAACACTTGAGGTATGGGAATAGGAAACAACGAACCACAAGGCACCCAACACCCAGACCCCAGAAAATGAAGAAAAGTGTTTTTTTTTTCCACATTGACACGACCGGGAATGGAACTTGGAACCTCGAGATGCGACACCTTGAGTGAAAGAGTGAGAGTGGCGTAAACACTGGTTGTTTACGCCACTATACCACGGAGATCGTCAAGATACTTTTTTTTAATATACACATAAGTTACAAATTAAAATCTAAATCTTTAAATCGGTGCCTACACATAAATTTTACTCTCATACATCCATCGCATTTGTAATATCAGTAACATTGGTAGGATTATATTGAATCAGATATTGATTTGGTGTAATACAAATAAGAGATTAAATACACAGTTGTGAAAATTAATATAATTTATATAGGATAATTTATTGTTTGCGAGTAAAATTTCAGCGGAACTGATCATAATAGATGCGGCCACGCAGCCCGACTTCGGAAGTAGACCCTCCACCCCGCCGGGGAACGGAGTTTAACTTCTGATATTTAATTAATAATAGTGAAACTAAGTTACATCAACATTAACTTGGATAAATTGTTACATACTAGAAACACATCAGATCCAATCTATGTTATCATTATCATCGAAATAAAGTTAGGTACCTCTTTATAAAGAAATAAGTTGCCGAGTGATTTGTCTTTCAGTGGCGTAACTGAAAGTGGCCCTAAAAATTGCTATGTCTGTCGAAATACGGCAGATAATTACTCAAAAAAAAATAGTAGATCTGTGAGGGGTAGCAGCGTCTGTATATTGTCGTTTGCTGCGGTCAGCAATCCGCTCGCAGAAAGTGGCAAATGTAGCAAATGTGTGAGCGCCGTAAGGAGAGGGTTGCGGATTCGAATGCCGCTAGGTGCAAACATTTCTTCAACATCGTCATGGTTTAGGATATAGGATGGTCACATGAATATTTATCTAGGGGAATATTAATATTTATATGTACTTCGATCTCATAATCATCGAGTTGCTAATACTGACGGAATCCTACCCTGAGTCTGGATGACGTATGCTATTAAAAAAAAATAATAAAAAAAAATTAAATAAAAAGTATTGTAAAAACAAATATTATAAGATTAAAAAACAAATATTGAACAAAATTTTATAGACTATTTTATCGAATTCTATAGCACGTTAACCCTGATGGACTTTTTGTTATAACATTAATGCGAAATTAAAAGAATCGATTAACACTGAAATATAATTCCATCCAATCCACATTTCATTAGAGCTTGTTTTGGGATAACATGACATGCCGCCTTAGTTTCCAAGGCAACGATACAAATCGTAGGAATCATTTAAACTCAATGTTGCGAGCCTTCCTCCTGGGTATGGAACTCTGGTCTCCGTGATTCGAGTTCCGATCACCCTACCACATGGCTATCGCGCCTCTTTCATTGATTATTATTTTGAAATTGCTCGCAATTTGTTTATATAAGAAGTTAGCTAAATCACTAGAATCCTAACGTTTGACGTCCGCTTTACACAGAGTTAAAGTAATTAGTTGAAATGGAACTTTCGAGAGCTCCGGCACAAATGCGAGTGGGTGCGATTGTTAACTACATTTCTATTTCGCTGTAAATAATGGTCACTGCGAAGGTTTGTCTCGGGGGGATGATGGCGAGGTAGAAGCTTAGATAATAATTAACTCATATTGTTGCAGCTAGGTTGACTAACATTAAGATTACTTCTATTATAGAATTCCCAAAATGTTCACTAAGAATCAAGTCTAGTGAGGAAGCTTTTGGTGCAAATTTAAAAAGGAAAGGTTGTGTCCTAGATTGAATATTGTTATTTCTTGTATGTATATGTATATTAATTCAATTAGAGAATTATTCTAAAAATTTAGTAGATATATTTGAACACGCAATGATTCTAACATGACAAAAATTACCATATTTGCAGTGGCATATAGCTAACACTGTTGCCAGTATTGCCTTGGCATGTGAGGAGTATTTCTAATTTCTTTAAAATGTCTCTTTAATTTAATAACTATTAAATAAAATAAAAGAATATCTTCACGCAATTCCCATTACAGGGGTAGACAGTTTAGACTATTTAGTCCCTTCGACCCACCTTCCACCGAAGATATTTTCGGGACGACGTGACAGGTGGTGAGCCCGTCGCCGCCTTTATGTTTATAAGGCGTATTTAATAGTTCAGAATAACTTATAATCGTATGCTGTAAAAATTTAATGAAAATTGCATCAAATATATTCATAATCGCTGCTGCAGTTACTGCTTAGTCTATATTTCTTCATTATACGATATATCCGTTAAAAACTCACATGTATAAAGTCATCACTTGACAACGATGATTTGGCAGACTTTTCTTGTTATACCGGAAATCATCAGGATTGCAAATTCGTGTGCAAAAACACCAAAAAAATCGGTAATCTGAAAGTACTTAATTTTTTTAAGTCCGTGGAGGATTTTCTATACACCTTCAGATTATTTATATATAATAAATAGACCTGTTATATTTCCATGTGTGCGTGTGCATTCAGATTCCGTAAGTTATTTCAAAATTATGTAAAAGTAAGAATTATTTCCGCGGAAGCTAAATAATTTGACGCTGCTAAACAAGCTCGTTTATCTCGGCGGAGCGGAGTCGGCAAATACTCAGTTGAAATGTTTGCCTAATTTTGCTACACTTCGTTCAAAGCGTTTCGCTCAATACACGCCGATGAATAAAAATCAGTCTAAAAACGTTATTTGTGTGTTCATTCATACACGATTGTCGACTTGTCTCTTTTGCACGATAACAAGCAGCCGCTCGTCAAGCGCGCGATTGTTCCACGTGACACGAGCTCGCCGAATGTAATGCATTTAACGTGTTGCGTGAAGTGACGTGACACGCCGCGTCACGGTGTCCTACGCGATGTAAATCGCCCGCGGATGTTCGAAGGGAAATTGACGAGAATGAATACCGCTCCCTGGGGCGACAGGTGTCGTATAATAGCTTTTTAGGTCGCTCCGCATACCCGTGGAGCGTTGTAATGAGTCTGTTTAACAGAACACAACAAATAATTGTGTTCTTGAATTGTGAGAAGTTGACACGAGTTTCGGTTAACTTTTGAATAGCTGTTTAGAGTGCAAGGACTGTACAGAAGGAACTACAAGACATTAATAAACTGACGCCGCAGCGTGGCCAGCTCTATGCTTCATATGGGTATGGAACTCTGGTCTCCGTGATTCGAGTTCCGATCACCCTACCACATGGCTATCGCACCTCTTTCATTGATTATTATTTTGAAATTGCTCGCAATTTGTTTATATAAAGTTAGCTAAATCACTCGAATCCTAACGTTTGACGTCCGCTTTACACAGAGTTAAAGTAATTAGTTGAAATGGAACTTTCGAGAGCTCCGGCACAAATGCGAGTGGGTGCGATTGTTAACTACATTTCTATTTCGCTGTAAATAATGGTCACTGCGAAGGTTTGTCTCGGGGATGATGGCGAGGTAGAAGCTTAGATAATAATTAACTCATATTGTTGCAGCTAGGTTGACTAACATTAAGATTACTTCTATTATAGAATTCCCAAAATGTTCACTAAGAATCAAGTCTAGTGAGGAAGCTTTTGGTGCAAATTTAAAAAGGAAAGGTTGTGTCCTAGATTGAATATTGTTATTTCTTGTATGTATATGTATATTAATTCAATTAGAGAATTATTCTAAAAATTTAGTAGATATATTTGAACACGCAATAATTTTAACATGACAAAGATTACCATATTTGCAGTGGCATATAGCTAACACTGTTGCCAGTATTGCCTTGGCATGTGAGGAGTATTTCTAATTTCTTTAAATGTCTCTTTAATTTAATAACTATTAAATAAAATAAAAGAATATCTTCACGCAATTCCCATTACAGGGGTAGACAGTTTAGACTATTTTATCGAATTCTATAGCACGTTAACCCTGATGGACTTTTGTTATAACATTAATGCGAAATTAAAAGAATCGATTAACACTGAAATATAATTCCATCCAATCCACATTTCATTAGAGCTTGTTTTGGGATAATATGACATGCCGCCTTAGTTTCCAAGGCAACGTTACAAATCGTAGTAATCATTAAAACTCAATGTTGCGAGCCTTCCTCCTGGGTATGGAACTCTGGTCTCCGTGATTCGAGTTCCGATCACCCTACCACATGGCTATCGCACCTCTTTCATTGATTATTATTATGAAATTGCTCGCAATTTGTTTATATAAGAAGTTAGCTAAATCACTCGAATCCTAACGTTTGACGTCCGCTTTACACAGAGTTAAAGTAATTAGTTGAAATGGAACTTTCGAGAGCTCCGGCACAAATGCGAGTGGGTGCGATTGTTAACTACATTTCTATTTCGCTGTAAATAATGGTCACTGCGAAGGTTTGTCTCGGGGGGATGATGGCGAGGTAGAAGCTTAGATAATAATTAACTCATATTGTTGCAGCTAGGTTGACTAACATTAAGATTACTTCTATTATAGAATTCCCAAAATGTTCACTAAGAATCAAGTCTAGTGAGGAAGCTTTTGGTGCAAATTTAAAAAGGAAAGGTTGTGTCCTAGATTGAATATTGTTATTTCTTGTATGTATATGTATATTAATTCAATTAGAGAATTATTCTAAAAATTTAGTAGATATATTTGAACACGCAATGATTCTAACATGACAAAGATTACCATATTTGCAGTGGCATATAGCTAACACTGATGCCAGTATTGAGTAATGATCAGCTGCAACGCAGTAGCGGCTTCATAGAAACTGCCACACCAACTAATTTCTTTTGATCGTTATTGAAGCAAAAGGAATATCCAGAAGAAAACATTTACAGCAAAGGTATTGCCTATTCGACAGAAGTATATAATTATATTATTAATAAATTAAAAAAAACAATTGACACTGGCGGGATTCTAGCCCGCGACCTCTGCCGTCATGCTTTTACCTCCGTGCCACCGTTTCCTACATACATCAGTTGAAATTCTAATTTCTTTAAAATGTCTCTTTAATTTAATAACTATTAAATAAAATAAAAGAATATCTTCACGCAATTCCCATTACAGGGGTAGACAGTTTAGACTATTTAGTCCCTTCGACCCACCTTCCACCGAAGATATTTTCGGGACGACGTGACAGGTGGTGAGCCCGTCGCCGCCTTTATGTTTATAAGGCGTATTTAATAGTTCAGAATAACTTATAATCGTATGCTTTAAAAATTTAATGAAAATTGCATCAAATATATTCATAATTGCTGCTGCAGTTACTGCTAGTCTATATTTCTTCATTATACGATATATACGTTAAAACTCACATGTATAAAGTCATCACTTGACAACGATGATTTGGCAGACTTTTCTTGTTATACCGGAAATCATCAGGATTGCAAATTCGTGTGCAAAACATCAAAAAATCGTTAATCTGAAAGTACTTAATTTTTAAGTCCGTGAGGATTTTCTATACACCTTCAGATTATTTATATATAATAAATAGACCTGTTATATTTCCATGTGTGCGTGTGCATTCAGATTCCGTAAGTTATTTCAAAATTATGTAAAGTAAGAATTATTTCCGCGGAAGCTAAATAATTTGACGCTGCTAAACAAGCTCGTTTATCTCGGCGGAGCGGAGTCGGCAAATACACAGTTGAAATGTTTGGTTTACTCTGTTAAGCACTTCGTTCAAAGCGTTTCGCTCAATACACGCCGATGAATAAAAATCAGTCTAAAAACGTTATTTGTGTGTACATTCATACACGATTGTCGACTTGTCTCTTTGCACGATAACAGCAGCCGCTCGTCAAGCGCGCGATTGTTCCACGACACGAGCTCGCCGAATGTAATGCATTTAACGTGTTGCGGTGAAGTGACGTGACACGCCGTGTCACGGTGTCCTACGCGACGTAAATCGCCCGAGGATGTTCGAAGGGAAATTGACGAGAATGAATACCGCTCCCTGGGGCGACAGGTGTCGTATAATAGCTTTTTAGGTCGCTCCGCATACCCGTGGAGCGTTGTAATGAGTCTGTTTAACAGAACACAACAAATAATTGTGTTCTTGAATTGTGAGAAGTTGACACGAGTTTCGGTTAACTTTTGAATAGCTGTTTAGAGTGCAAGGACTGTACAGAAGGAACTACAAGACATTAATAAACTGACGCCGCAGCGTGGCCAGCTCTATGCTTCATATTGTTATGCGAATGTTTTGAGAAGGTTATTTTCAACAGTGCATTTTTAATAATTTGTAAAAAATAGAGAATAAATCAAAATCTCGTCTTTGAGGATAGGAACAGGTAAGATTAAAAGCTACAGTGAAAGATACAATAAGGAAGTTGTTATGAGAGAATTAGACTGATAAACTAGGTGCTTAGACCTTTAGTTTGAGCTGTTCTCTCTGGCTACCCCATCAGGGGTTGTGCAAGATAATAAGAATCTTAGTATTAGAGTCAGTCAGTTTAGTTTTAAATAGGGAAGAAAGATCAAGATTATCAGCCTTAGAAAATTTTGCTTCTATTTTGCCGCGTGAAAGAAATTTTTCCGTCCTCCCCGTAGTTTTTTCTCTGTCTTTTTCTACGACTCTAGATCTGTCAGCCGTGACTGTGATATAGACTAAATAAGATAAATCGAAATCAATTCCCAATGACCTACTATATGAAAAATGGATAAAATTTCAAAGAACTAAATCATATAAAATATTTGGAGGACATTAGCCTGATTTTTTTGAACACGTCGACGATCCGTCAGTATAATTTGTTTACGTACGAAAATTATGTAAATGCGACCGCGAACCGAAGCGCCGCGCTATTTAATTTGACCCCAACCTTGATGCGTGAGGTTTGATAAAAAATGTGAACATTGTGGAACATGTATTTGCGATGACATTTGGTACAATGTCACGTATTAAGGAGTGTAGTATGATGATGATAAATATGATAGAGATCCTTACAAAACTTCTCGTTCGCCATAAGTTGGGAAAGAAAAGCCAGGTTGTAACGGGAATTGCTGAGTACACTTAGTTTAGAATTGAACTAAAATTATTTACAATTTAGATTAGATAGTACCCAGACAATACAAAAATAGAATCTTTCGCTCTTTAAAAATATTTTCACGCCATTCCAATACAGTGGTAGACAGAGGTCAAGAAAATGACAGGTCCTTTTGAACCACCCTCCATCGAAGATATTTTTGGAACATCGTGACAGGTGGTGAGCTCGTCGCCTTCTTCAAGTTCAAGGCAAAATGTTTCGTGAGAAGTGTGAGATTTGGTCTTGTTTCCATATCAACGTAATAAGATATATTACATTTAACAAAATCATCAGAGTCGGGGCTACCAGGTTAGCCTGCACACCGAAATAATTACGTTGTGACTTTATATTTTTCTTCGTTTATGTTCGTAGCGGGCTAGGCGCCCGCGGGCAGTTTCCACCCCTGACGAGCATAGACATCGTTATTGGGGCTGCAGTTAAATTGATTCTTGCAGAACCACTTAAGACCGCTAGCCTGATTTCTATAAAAATAAATAAAATTGAAGAATAAAATTGTCTCTCAGTAATGTCAAAATAACAGCTCTAAAATGCATATGACACATCAAATCAAATCAAAGTCCTAGCAAATTCTAGTTGTAATAGAGACCATTGACAAATATGAATGTACAGTGTGGACTTCATCAGATATTTAAGTGAGGTAACTGTAGTGTGAGTTAGAAGCTGTAATCGAAGATGTGAAAGAAGAAGTATAATCAGGAGCTCGCGCTCGACTACAAGGAATGCCAATTATTTTTATAAATAATTTTTAAAAGTCAATTTGTTATTTGTTTCCCAATTATTTGTACATTTGTTTGCCAATTATTTCGAAAAGTACATTTGTGTTTGTTTTGTTTGAGTAAATTTTAATATTATCTTGAATACTCATGATTGTTGTCTCTTGAACTTCATCTTTAACTAGAAATCTTTGATAATGCCATAAACGCGAAACCGGTCAGGTATTTTAATATAAATAAATGTGGAATAAGTAAAAGTGAATTTTAATGTGTTTAATATTATCGTTTTTTTACTTCATTAGATATCTATATCACCTAAAGGTCGACTGTTAGAGAGAACACGTCTGACATTTAGTACGCCTATATGCATAAACATATAAGGTGACGTTTGATAAATAAAAACAAAATGTTCAGACGTCTTATTATAACAGCATTGATAAGTGCGTCAATGTGAAAAGTACTCTGACATTAGAAGACGATAATTTCAAAGAAGCTTAGATTTTTTTCCATTTATTTGTTCAATACCATTACAATTATATGTTATCTCATACCACTTAGTCTCTAGTCTTAGTATGGTTTAACTATATCATGAGGCCAGTAGCTATTGGTACCGTATAGAAAGAGAAATATAGATAATTCAAAGTGGCCTAACTATAATGTATGCCACATAGTATATAAGGACTAATGAATTCTAGAATTATTTTCTGATGGAAAAAAAAGTCACGATAGCCGAGTGGTTGGGTGGTCGGAATTTCGAGTCAATAGACCCGAGTTCGATCCCCAGTTGGCAGGCTCGTACCAATGGGTTTTTCAAAAACTTATGTACGAATATCGTTGGCTTGGACATAAAGGCGGCGACGGGCTCACCACCTGTCACGTTGTCCCGAAAATATCTTCGGTGGAAGATGGGTCGAAGGGACTTAATTGTCTAGACTCGGCCTCTGTCTACCCCTGTATTGGGAATTGCGTGAAGATATTTTATATATTTTTTATTTTATTTTCTGATGGATCTATTCATTAGAAACCTGTGCAATAGGATAAGATCAAGTTTCCCAGAGCAGCGCCAGGTGCACAATGTATTATTAAAATTCGAACCAATTTTAGTGTTCCAGTATTTTCTGACTTATGAAAACTTAGTTTTTATGTCTGTTTTAAAAGCAATCAGCTACCGCGTGCTATTTATACTATTTGCATATGAATAAATTTAAGATAAAAACTAAATTAAGGTTTTATTAACAGAAATCTCACAATGGCGTAGGTGCTAGAAGTATATGGTATATATAGATGGCAGTATCTTTAACAGCTGCAAAGTTATAAAAGGTATAAGCACGTGTTGCGATTAATATTGCAGTCTCTGCGATGCTAAGTTTACCGTTTACCGTTACCATTAGAAGAAAAAGTCATGATAGCCGAGTTGTTGGGTGGTCGGAATTGCGAGTCGAGAGACCCGAGTTCGATCCCCAGGTGGCAGTACCAATGAGTTTTTCAAAAACTTATGTACGAATTTCATCGTTGGCTTGGACATAAAGGCGGCGACGGGATCACCACCTGTCACGTTGTCCCGAAAATATCTTCGGTGGAAGATGGGTCAAAGGGACTTAATTGTCTAGACTTGACCTCTGTCTACCCCTGTATTGGGATTGCGTGAAGATATTTATATTTATCAGAAGAACTGTTGACTTGACGACCTCCGTGGACGTGTGGCGTAAACACTGGTTTTCAAGGTGTCGCCATCTCGAGGTCCCGGGTTCGATTCCGGGTCGGGTCACTGTAGAAAACCACTTTTCTACATTTTCTCGGGTCTGGGTGTTTGTGATGCCTTCGTTGTTTCCGATTCCCATACCACAAGTGCTTTGGCATCTTACATTGGGATCGAGCAATGTATGTGATGTTGTCCCTATCTATATATGTAGTTATTTATTTATTATTATTATTATTTTACTGTTGGTTTATTCATCGCTTCACAAAATCACTTAATTATTTAAGTTACTAAAGTAAGTACCAGGTTAATTAAAAAGAGTCACGATAGCCGAGTTCGATCCCCAGGTGGCAGGCTCGTACCAATGGGTTTTTTCAAAACTTATAATCTTATAACTCATAATAAAAAAAATATATCGTTGGCTTGGACATTGAGATGGCGACGGGCTCACTACCTGTCACGTTGTCCCAAAATATTTTCGGTGGAAGGTGGGTCGAAACGACTTTATTGTCTAGACATCTGTCCAACCCTAGTATTGGGAATGGCGTTAAGATATTTATTTATTTTTTACTTCATTGTTATAGCAGGTTTATCCAGTAGTTTTATTTGTATAAAACTTTTTTCATAAATTTTTCAGGAACTTGTAATCCGATTCTAAAAATTGTTACAAATGAAGACTAACGTATAGCCTGAGTGCTATATATCACTTTGTGTTTTAGTAGAACTGTCGCTGTTTTTATTAAAAATGGGAATAATGGAAATTAAATAAAAATGGGAATGCCGTGGGAAAAACCCGCTATATGTTAAATGCAAAAATTACTTATTTATATTCAATTTTATGCGATGTCTTGTTGCATTATTTGCGGCAGCAAGTCGAAATTAGTTCAAAACAGAAATATTAGAAACTTTTGAGACACATATAGTATTTATTATACTTATAACATATCTCTTCGGACGGATATGAATAAATAAAAATATGACGGTAATAATTATAGACTCCGTGCGACCCCCGGGCCGCGCGGGCTCCGGTGTCCACTTAACTGTGACATGCTGCCTGCGATGGGTCGATAGTGCATCGAAAATAGCATACGTCGACCATCTGCTACTTTCCCACTATTTTATTATGAGCTTTTACTCTCAACTACTCATACAAATTTACGAGAGAAAGGAGACCTTTATTGAACAGACAAGGTTCATAGTAAGCTGGTGGGGTGCACGCCAGGTTTACAGATTATACCAGCGGAGCTTGCGTCACTATGACGAAGCTTGAGAATATTTGTGGAGCGCTCCACGTAAGTTCTATTAATATTTTATCAGACTTATTTAAGTTCGTGCCATTTAAGAATGAGGCATATCGATTTTAATGAGGTAATACGCTTTCTTTATTTTTTAAATCTATTTAAAAGAACAGCGCAGTTTTACTTTCAAGAGCGTCTGTTTTTCAAATAAATGTCATCTGTTACAGATTCATAAAATTTATGGAGAACTTATAAAAACTTGAAATTTGTAATAATAATAAATATTTAGGTGAAACTTATTCTATCTCTCACGTTCGACCGAGTTAAAGGTATCTGCAAGATTTCATTAAACTGGTGGATTGATTTCTGAGGTAATTAAAAAATATGATCTCGGAATGTGGATAAACATAGTGAATTTTTAGACGTTTGGAACTTAGGTTGACTCAATTTGAATCATTCTAATTTTTTATAACTACTACAACTTTCATAGAAGTTCACGTTAACTCAATGTGAAAAACCTTTTTGTTGATCTATAAAATATCTCTGACTCTGATTTCATTGTACTGCGTTGCTAAAGATAACGAAACTAATGGGATTAGATGGTAAAATAATACTTAAAAAATAACATCAGATAATCATCGATGAGCTGAGACATCACTCGCCGAGCAAGTGTTAGTTACGTTTATATTAAATTAAGTAAGAAAGAAACAACGTTATTTAATAAAGACAAAGACTTAAAAGTGAAAGTCCGAAAACTGAATCAATGTAAAACCAATATTCATTTAAAAGATTAAATGAGCGAACGTTCGCTATCACAGAAAGATCTTTGTAGCAATCATCTCAAATAGAACTAATTCGAGTTGAGGATTAAACTTTATCTCTATCTCTTCGGACAATAGCGTCCGCGGGCGCGCGCGGCGGCAGCGGATCGACTGGATCCGAATTAATGGCGTTGGCATTTAAATAATCCTTTCGGAAGCGACGCTGATGGGAAATAAAATGAATTCACAGCGAGACTGTAGCCGAGGTGTTTTATGCAGTATTGAAGTTTGGCGAAGCTTTTAGCCAGGGGCGGACTGGGCGCCCGCGAGGCCTTGACACACAAATACAATGTGGACTATTTTATTATATTATCTTTAACGACCTCTATGGATGAGTAGCGTGCAACGGTTCTAATGGTGTCGCCGGCTCTGAGGTTCCGGGTTCGATTTCCGGTCGGATCAATGTAGCTAACCACTTTTTCTTAAAAAAAACTCCGAATACGGAACAGAACTTTGTATTCTAAGGCAAAAAACCGTCAAGCGCAGTGTTTGTCTTCGCGATAAAACTACTGATACAGTCGAAGAAACACTTTCTGTTTGTAACAATTAAAACATCTGAGAAATTAAAAAAACTGACACGGGCCGGTTTTAGCAGGGACTCCTTGCTCGCAAGTAAGGCGGTGGTTGCAGGTCCGGATATTTTTGACACAACGTGAACCGTTGGTGAGCCTGAGCCAGGTGTCCAATCCAACGAAATAAATTCTACATAAGTTTATAAATAATAAATAAATATCTTCACGCAATTCCCAATACAGGGGTAGACAGAGGTCAAGTCTAGACAATTAAGTCCCTTTGACCCACCTTCCACCGAAGATATTTTCGGGACAACGTGACAGGTGGTGAGCCCGTCGCCGCCTTTATGTCCAAGCCAACGATGAAATTCGTACATAAGTTTTTGAAAAACTCATTGGTACTGCCACCTGGGAATCGAACTCGGGTCTCTCGACTCGAAATTCCGACCACCCAACAACTCGGCTATCGTAACTTTTTTCTACATAAGTTTCTTTAGAGAAAACCCATTGGCCTGCAATCTGGGGATTGAATTTGGTTCTCTTGACTCGAATTCCGCTAATACAACTATCGGGTGACTTATATTAAAAATATCTAGATCAAAATAACTAGATCGGTGACAGGCAGTGTAGTCTAAGTCATGTGGTGTCTCATACTATATGCTTGCTACTATATGTATGCTTGATACTATATGTCTGATGATATATGCTTGCCAAGCTAGATTATTGTGGCAAATTCCACCCACAGGGGTGCTGCAGTGCAATATTAAATATAGTGCATATATAATAATACATTAATTAGTGCCAAAACCGATTGGTATTGACTCGTAATTCCGACCAACCAACCACTCGGCTATCGTGACTCTTAAAGAGTCACGACTATATTACATGCTGTGAAATTGGAGTTATGACAAGGTGAAATGCAGAAAAATGAATTACATTCACACCGAAACGTTTCAATTAATTTTTTTTTCTTTCTGTAGTACTTAGTATCAAACTGGGGAAAAAGATCACGAACTGCAGATTTTATGGTCAAATCTACAAATTTTATATACCAACTCAGCAAATGTTTTACTTTGTTTTACTTTGTTGAACTTCCACCGTAACGTATGTAAATCAGTAAAGTTATCTCTGTGCGCAAACAGATCGTAAATATTCAGTCGCGAAAATGTACGAGATCATCTAAACTGCAGGCTGTGTTTATTTGTACAGACAGACAGAGCAAATTGTTTGTTTATGAGTGATGCGCCAACAAACAACGCGAGATGCGCGTGCCGCCCAATATTCATTATATTCCAGCGTCACGCGCGATCCGCCGTCCGCAGTACTCAGGTAACGAACATTTGCTGATACCCCAGATGTATATCATATTGACGACCTCTATGGACGAGTGGCGATCACGCCGGTTTTCATCGCGTCGCCAGCTCTGAGCTACCTGATTCGGTTACCGGGCGGCTCAATGTAGAAAACACTTTTTCCACATTTTCTCGGGTGTTTGTTGTACCTACGCTGTTTCTGATTCCATAATTCAAGTGGTTAAGGTGCTTATTTTGGAAATCAGAGCTGTTTATGAGGTTGTTCCTATAAATAAATAAACATCTTCACGCAATTCCCAATACTGGGGTAGAGAGGGGTTGTTCCTATTTATCTATATTATGTTTATAGATATTTCTATATACACGGAATTTCAATTACTGGGTAAGCTCACCACCTGTCACGTTGTCCCGAAAATATCTTTGGTGGTAGGTGGATTAAAGGGACTTAATTGTCTAGACTAGTCCTCTGTCTACCCCTGTAATGTGATTCGCGTGAATTTTTTATTTTATTCTATCTGCACATGTATTTATTTATTCTTAAAAAAATGCATATGGCAATGTAATACGTATAGCCGATGGCCCGGGTAATTTTGTGCACTCTAACGTACAGTGCCCTTCCTCAGGACAAATGTAGGAAGCCGAACAGCTCGTAGTTGTATTGGGTCTTTGTAACTTTTAAACTGAAAACACCGAGAGCTGTTTGGTGATGGAAATAGGAAAAAATGTGTCATAATCTATAAAATTTTCGATTGGAACAGTACATTAATTTTGTTGAAAGAGAGATTAATACAACATCTGCTAAGCCCATGTAACGAGCAAATTTTTCCATTTCGAGCCAGCAAATGTTTTACTTTGTTTTACTTTGTTGAACTTCCACCGTAACGTATGTAAATCAGTAAAGTTATCTCTGTGCGCAAACAGATCGTAAATATTCAGTCGCGAAATGTACGAGATCATCTAAACTGCAGGCTGTGTTTATTTGTACAGACAGACAGAGCAAATTGTTTGTTTATGAGTGATGCGCCAACAAACAACGCGAGATGCGCGTGCCGCCCAATATTCATTATATTCCAGCGTCACGCGCGATCCGCCGTCCGCAGTACTCAGGTAACGAACATTTGCTGATACCCCAGATGTATATCATATTGACGACCTCTATGGACGAGTGGCGATCACGCCGGTTTTCATCGCGTCGCCAGCTCTGAGCTACCTGATTCGGTTACCGGGCGGCTCAATGTAGAAAACACTTTTTCCACATTTTCTCGGGTGTTTGTTGTACCTACGCTGTTTCTGATTCCATAATTCAAGTGGTTAAGGTGCTTATTTTGGAAATCAGAGCTGTTTATGAGGTTGTTCCTATAAATAAATAAACATCTTCACGCAATTCCCAATACTGGGGTAGAGAGGGGTTGTTCCTATTTATCTATATTATGTTTATAGATATTTCTATATACACGGAATTTCAATTACTGGGTAAGCTCACCACCTGTCACGTTGTCCCGAAAATATCTTTGGTGGTAGGTGGATTAAAGGGACTTAATTGTCTAGACTAGTCCTCTGTCTACCCCTGTAATGTGATTCGCGTGAATTTTTTATTTTATTCTATCTGCACATGTATTTATTTATTCTTAAAAAAAAATGCATATGGCAATGTAATACGTATAGCCGATGGCCCGGGTAATTTTGTGCACTCTAACGTACAGTGCCCTTCCTCAGGACAAATGTAGGAAGCCGAACAGCTCGTAGTTGTATTGGGTCTTTGTAACTTTTAAACTGAAAACACCGAGAGCTGTTTGGTGATGGAAATAGGAAAAAATGTGTCATAATCTATAAAATTTTCGATTGGAACAGTACATTAATTTTGTTGAAAGAGAGATTAATACAACATCTGCTAAGCCCATGTAACGAGCAAATTTTCCATTTCGAGCCAGCAAATATCGATATGTTGCTGATCTCACTGTTTGTTCCTTAATCCTCCTTCGATTGTTTCCTTGCTCGCTACTTGGATATCATTCCGACGGCATTCGCCGTGTAATGGCATGTTAATGGAAATAATCGAATAAATAATCGATTATCGCCGGCTTAGAGCGATTAGTGATCGATCATCAAAGAGAATGAGCAAACAAAATTAATTAGAGCGACTCGCTTCGAACGTCTTTCAAATGTCTTAATGTGGATTTAAAAGTTTTAAAGAACATAGACAGGTTTAGAGTAGATTTAATATTAAATATAGTGCATATATAATAATACATTAATTAGTGCCAAAACCGATTGGTATTGACTCGTAATTCCGACCAACCAACCACTCGGCTATCGTGACTCTTAAAGAGTCACGACTATATTACATGCTGTGAAATTGGAGTTATGACAAGGTGAAATGCAGAAAAATGAATTACATTCACACAGAAACGTTTCAATTAATTTTTTTTTCTTTCTGTAGTACTTAGTATCAAACTGGGGAAAAAGATCACGAACTGCAGATTTTATGGTCAAATCTACAAATTTTATATACCAACTCAGCAAATGTTTTACTTTGTTGAACTTCCACCGTAACGTATGTAAATCAGTAAAGTTATCTCTGTGCGCAAACAGATCGTAAATATTCAGTCGCGAAAATGTACGAGATCATCTAAACTGCAGGCTGTGTTTATTTGTACAGACAGACAGAGCAAATTGTTTGTTTATGAGTGATGCGCCAACAAACAACGCGAGATGCGCGTGCCGCCCAATATTCATTATATTCCAGCGTCACGCGCGATCCGCCGTCCGCAGTACTCAGGTAACGAACATTTGCTGATACCCCAGATGTATATCATATTGACGACCTCTATGGACGAGTGGCGATCACGCCGGTTTTCATCGCGTCGCCAGCTCTGAGCTACCTGATTCGGTTACCGGGCGGCTCAATGTAGAAAACACTTTTCCACATTTTCTCGGGTGTTTGTTGTACCTACGCTGTTTCTGATTCCATAATTCAAGTGGTTAAGGTGCTTATTTTGGAAATCAGAGCTGTTTATGAGGTTGTTCCTATTTATCTATATTATGTTTATAGATATTTCTATATACACGGAATTTCAATTACTGGGTAAGCTCACCACCTGTCACGTTGTCCCGAAAATATCTTTGGTGGTAGGTGGATTAAAGGGACTTAATTGTCTAGACTAGACCACTGTCTACCCTTGTATTGGGATTTGCGTAAAGTATTTATTTTTTATTTAAAAATAAATTGTTAAATTAATTATCAAAATAATAAAATAAATTAAATATGATCATTATTAACCATCAGCTGCTTTCGTTTGTCAACATTTTTAAATTGTCCGTTATCAATGATCTTTAATGTTGCGTCACAACTTGTATAAGCTTGTATTGTAAGCTATCAGTATGTGTCCACAAAATACAAATATCAAAAATACTGCTGCCCATTAAAATAGTAGAGGGTTAGTATATTTTACATGTATGTTTGTTCAGTTTTATGGGTAAATTCATATAAGTTGTTACATTCCTAAGTACAGTTTCATAAAATAGACATGTGTTAATAACTTTGCAGTGTCTGTGATATATTTCTATTCTATAACAGCCGGATATCGATTTTCTTTTGTAATTGATGCGTGTGAAATCGATTGCAGCACCTCAGCCGAGCCGCAAATTGAGGCAGGTAAGTGAGCCTCGAAGTCTTTAAATGTTTTAACTTGTTTTAACCTGCTCCAACTTGTTTCAAGTTGTTTGGAAAAGTTACTTATTGAATTTAAACTGTGAACACGCTCAGTGGGTTTTGTTTATGATACGTTTGTTAAAATTAATGACGTCTTAAATAAAGACATATAGATTTGTGTAGATAATTTTTATTAAAGTCGATGATCATAATGAAGTTGCATATACTGAAATGTAAAATTGTGAAACACATCAGATTAGAACTAAAATTTTTTAATTATAAACTATAAATCGTCATATTAAAAGGTGTAAGAGAGAATATAGTTTACATCTGTTCAAATACTCTGCATGGTGTTTTTAGTAGTACTTAGTAGTACTTAACCGTAACCGTAACCGAGGTTTGACACCCCCAATTCAAGGGGGACTCTAAGGCCGGCAACGCATCTGCTATGCCTCTGGTATTGCGGGTGTTCATGGGCGGCGGTAATCACTTACCATCATGTGAGCCACCTGCTCGTTTGCCTCTCTTTTCTATAAACAAAAAAGTACGAGACTGGTGTGGCAATATGGCAATAGATGGCGATATATTTGTGTTTGTTTGATTCCATGGTTTGATTTATTTGATTGAATAATTATGACGAGTAGTACAATTATGAGGGCGTTGCTTTTACGTTCTTCATAATAGAACAGCTTGCTCAGCTCATACAGAAGTGAACTAAAATAGGCAGAAGTAGTGGCTGTATTACGGAAATCCCTCGCCTACACCTTATTAAAGATTCAAAGCATATGCGACAAATTGAAATAAGAACTGAACAGCTGCCGGAACAAAGTCAAAGAACAGGAAACTTGATGAACGATCTCGCACCGGGTCAAATACGTATTCAACCCTAAATAGTTTAAAAAAGGACATGACATGTCCTTTATTATTATTTATTATGAATATTATGAATTATGAAATTAGTCATTACTTATTATTATTATGAAATTAGATGATACTGTAAAGCAGCTTAATGTAATAGACAAAATTTTGGAAACATTCAGCTAAATTTTTTTCATCTACAGCCAATAAAATAAGAAAACAATAAGGCATAAGGTATACATTTACGCAACAGAAATATATATTTCTGTTGCGTAAATGATATATATTATTTCTGTTAACAATTAAAGTAGTATTTAACTATTTTCAAAAATGAGCCGGTTGAAATAATAAATAAAATGAACAAATTAATTTTAACAGTGGTAGAGCCACACATCAGCTTTTGATGTTGCATGAATAGGCCGGCTCGACCGGGGAAGTACCACGACCTCACAGAATATCGGAATAAGTAGAAGTCTAACAAACTGCGTTTCGTCTGGCGAGTGCAGGTAACCGGAGCCCCCTCCCCCCAAATCTGGGGGGGGGCACTCTAAGGCCGGCAACGCATCTGCTATGCCTCTGGTATTGCGGGTGTTCATGGGCGGCGGTAATCACTTACTATCACGTGAGCCACCTGCTCGTTTGCCTCTCTTTTCTATAAACAAAAAAGTACGAGACTGGTGTGGCAATATGGCAATAGATGGCGATATATTTGTGTTTGTTTGATTCCATGGTTTGATTTATTTGATTGAATAATTATGACGAGTAGTACAATTATGAGGGCGTTGCTTTTACGTTCTTCATAATCGAACAGCTTGCTCAGCTCAGAAGATACAGAAGTGAACTAAAATAGGCAGAAGTAGTGGCTGTATTACGGAAATCCCTCGCCTACACCTTATTAAAGATTCAAAGCATATGCGACAAATTGAAATAAGAACTGAACAGCTGCCGGAACAAAGTCAAAGAACAGGAAACTTGATGAACGATCTCGCACCGGGTCAAATACGTATTCAACCCTAAATAGTTTAAAAAAGGACATGACATGTCCTTTATTATTATTAATTATGAATATTATGAATTATGAAATTAGTCATTACTTATTATTATTATGAAATTAGATGATACTGTAAAGCAGCTTAATGTAATAGACAAAATTTTGGAAACATTCAGCTAAATTTTTTCATCTACAGCCAATAAAATAAGAAATCAATAAGGCATAAGGTATACATTTACGCAACAGAAATATATATTTCGTTGCGTAAATGATATATATTATTTCTGTTAACAATTAAAGTAGTATTTAACTATTTTCAAAAATGAGCCGGTTGAAATAATAAATAAAATGAACAAATTAATTTTAACAGTGGTAGAGCCACACATCAGCTTTTGATGTTGCATGAATAGGCCGGCTCGACCGGGGAAGTACCACGACCTCACAGAATATCGGAATAAGTAGAAGTCTAACAAACTGCGTTTCGTCTGGCGAGTGCAGGTAACCGGAGCCCCCTCCCCCCAAATCTGGGGCAGACTTAAGGCCGGCAACGCATCCAAGGCGCCTGGTATTGCGGGTGTTCATGGGCGGCGGTAATCACTTACTATCACGTGAGCCACCTGCTCGTTTGCCTCCCTATTCCATAAAAAAAATACAATGGTTCGCTTAAAAGTGCATAATATGTTGTTTTACATTTCACGGAGGAACTTCTCGACCCTACTGCACATCGCGACCCGCGATTTCGTCAACGTATTATTTAAGCATCATAAAAACAAACCTGTTTAATTCAATTTTGCGTGATTGAGTAGAGTAGAGAGAGAGACACGATAGCTGATTGTTGGGTGAACGGAATTCCAGTCAAGCGACCCGAGTTCGATCACCAGTTACCTACTTTATGTATGATTAAATTGTGGCCACATCTATGTCTCCAAATAACAAGTTCGCTAGTGGTGGATTCAGGAAACACATCGACATCCTACATCGCTAACGATTGCACGCATATATAATCCTAATACCGATAACGCATACTGGTGGAGGAGACGTCCTCCTCCAGGTCACGATTACTTGACATGGTGGGTGGCTACCCTTTTCCTACAGCTCATAGGCCACTTCAATATCGTTGACTTTAAGACGAGGATGGCGACATTCTCACCACCTGTCACGTTGTCCCAAAAATGCATTCGGTGAAAGATGGGTTGAAAGGATTTAATTGTCAGGACCTCTGTCTACCCCAGTATTGGGAATGACGTCAAGATAAAAAACATCCTAACATATATGTTAAGTTTATAAACTTACACAATTAATATGTAAGTGGGATACTAGGATTTACCTCAACATATTATTTATTTATCTTCACGCACAATCCCTGACGGGGTAGCCAGAGAGAACAGATCGCCAAGTGTCACGATCCCTACATACTTCTTTCGCTTCTTTCAGATTCATCATCTTCTTCATACATGCACGCCTAGGTATCCGAGTACTCTTGACCCTCCTCTCTTCGAGCAATTTGCTCACATGGTCTTCGAAAGTTAATCTCGGTCTACCTCGACACCTTTTAATATTAACTTTCGCGCTATATATTTTCTTCACCATTCGGTCTTCACTCATTCGCTCAACGTGCCCAAACCATCGAAGCACGCCCTTATTCATTTTTGAGACAAGGTCATCTTTCAAACCTGCCATATTGCGAATCTCTTCGTTTCGCTTTCGGTCGGCCATTTTTTATGCTTCTTCTGGCATACCCAGGTTTCGCTGCCATATAACAAAGTCGGTACCAACACTGCGTTATGTATTGCAAGGCGTGCACTTTTCACAACGCCTTGCCATTTGATTAACGCAGTCAGGGCACCATTGACTTTGTTCCCGGCAGCGACACGCCTGTCCACATCTAAATCACAAAAATTATTTATTTATTCTAATACAATATTCAACCTACCCACCTATCCTACCCGTAATTTCGTTCCCTTAATATTTTAATTTGTTTTCTGAATTTTTAAAAAAATTTACATAAATGTATTAAAAGCAAAACACTTTCCATTATCACGATCTATTAAGCCGATGTCATTAATTTTGGCGAAATTTATAATTTCCTTTAGATGGGAATAGGCAATTTAAGTTCAGGGCAACATTAATGAGTGGACAGCGGGGATCGAGCCGACAAGATTACAATCGCTGTGGGGCCGCCCGCCGCACCGGCGCGCAACGGACACCTGCTCACTATTTTATTTCTACAGCAATCAGATCTTAATCGAATGTTTTTCATGCAGCAAAGATGACCGTACTCTGCAGCAAATAAATCAGTGCATAGATAAATGCATACATAGATAGGCACAACATCCCAAACATTGCTCTGATCAAGTAGCTTTAGCACTTGTGTTATGAAATCAGAAACAACGAAGGTACCACAAACACCCAGACCTAAGTAAATGCAGAAAAAGTTTTTTCGACATTGACTTAACTTTCTATCGAACGTCAGCGACGACAACCATTAGTCAACGGAGGTAGTAAATATAACTATAATAAAGACGTTATCGTCTAATAATAGTTTACAATCTATAAAATAACTAGTTTACTAGCAGGTTTACCTGTGCTACAATATTAGCAGGTTGAGGCTGGCTAACAACGTCGACGTAGTGTGATGTCATACATAATGGCCTGTTAAAGTCCACTGCAGGACATAGGCCTCTCTCAAGGGGAGGATTCGCCACAATCGCCACGCTTGTCAGGCGGATTGGCGATCGCAGTGCCAGACCACTCGCACCGCAGACGCTGCTGCACATTTTCGGTATGATTATGTTGGTTTGATATTTTTGAGATGGTTATCCCGCCATCTATCGTATCGATATTCAAAGCTCTTTCCCCTAATCGCCTCTTACGACGCCCACGGGAAGAAAGGGAGTGCCAAAATTCTGACACCGTTACCACAAGGTCACGTTCTCCAGTAGACCGTTATAGGTTGTTCTGTAAGGCTATATTAAAGTAAATGTAACAGGGGTATAAATTAAATTGTCCTTTGCCACTTAAAATTAATTTTATTAGTAATGCAACTATAGAATGCATAAACTGAAGGGCATGTTTTAAAAATATCCAGTATCTTAAATTCGAAAACGTTGAGGCGTTCAGGTCGCGTCGTCGCGCAAATAAACCCAATTCAGTGGTATTTTACGATAAGCGGACGAACGGCGACATTAATATGTACTGTGGAAGCAGTGTTTGATGCTCCTCCGTATACAGTTCCATTCGTGTCTTATCACGAAGGTTTACAACCAATTTTTATAGCTCTCTTTAGTAGTTTACATAAATTTTCACATAAAAGCTTGAGTTGCAATTGCGTAATGGATCTCAGCTCACCGCGCCAGAGACATATCTACAATGCAGCAGATACCGATAACTAGTGGGACGCTCGGCTCGTCTTCAGTTACAAAAGTTTCAAAGCTTACAAGCTTTTCAGTGCTCACACTATTAAATTAATCTTTCAACCATAAATTATATAAAAAAATTTAGGAACCTATTTGCTAAGTGTGACAATCCAGCGGAGATCGAATGTTTTAAAAAAACGATTTAAAATGAGATTTGTTTTTATTTCGTCGATGTAGGGCTTTCACATCGATGAAATAAAAAACAAACATTAAAAATATTTAAAAAAAATATTTTAAATGCAATATTCTAATACACGATATCAGAGTCACGATAGCTGAGTGGTTGGGTGGTCAGAATTTCGAGTCAAGAGTTTCGAGTTCGATGCCCAGGAGGCAGGCTCGTACCAATGGGTTTTTCAAAAACTTATGTACGAATTAAATCGTTGGCATGGACATAAAGACGGCGACGGGCTCACCACCTGTCACGATGTCCCGAAAATATCTTCGGTGGAAAGTGGGTCGACGGGACTTAATTGTCTAGACTAGCCCTCTGTCTACCCCTGTATTGGGAATTGCGTGAAGATATTTGTTATTATTTATTTATTCTAATACAATATTCAACCTACCCACCTATCCTACCCGTGATTTCGTTCCCTTAGTATTTTAATTTGTTTTCTGAATTTTTTATAAAAAAATAAAATTATTATTAATTTAGAAAAAATCTCTGTATCAGTGTGATAACAACACTTCTTTTTCTAAATTTTATCGTTTTTGTACAGTCGTGAAAGCACTACTTACAGAGACATAGAGTTTCTTATGCTTATATATAGGTTTCCTGATGTATATAGTCTCTTCAATTAAAAAAAGCTAAACAATTGAGGCAGCGATACATTGCCGAGTCGTCCCATGTGCAAGTAACCGGAACCATCTCCCTCATTATTAATACAATGCCTTAAAAATACGCTTCGCGGATTAACTTGACAAAAGGAACAATATGGCTGAAGGAATATGAGGGGGCAGCCGGGAGTATAATGATAAATGCGAACACACGAATGTATGTGTTGTTTATTTATACACGTATGTATAAAACGTGGGCTTTAAGTGAGCTAATATAACGGTGTATATAAAATGCTGCACCATAGATAAGTAGCTGTGGTTTGTCTCAGAATCAGCTACAAAGAAATTTGCACAAACTGTTATTCTTTTACTCGTGAGGCGACGGGTGTTAAAGACATTTATTATGACAAAAATTACTACGATTTAAACCCGCTAGGGACAAACATTTGTGTAAAAAATATGAATGTTTGTACTCCAGTATTGGATGTGTCTAAAAGTACATTGCACCGTAAGTTGGAACACTAAAACGACAGACTTACCACCTGACGCGTTGTATCAATTATGCTTTGGTGAAAAGGGGATCGAATGGACTTCATCGTTATAATCTTTGTCTACCCCAGTCTTGCATGAAGACCAGCAAACGAGATTTTATATTATCTCTTGTTGGAAAATTATCCAATACTGAATATATCCTTTTATCTTTGAATGATTAGCCATAGTTTTCTAGCAGACTACCAGTGTCGTGATCTCAGTACAGCTCGATTTATTACTCGCACTAACACCTCTACTTTTGCTTTGGGAAATGCCACCTATCGGTAATTATTGTAGATTACAATGATGTAATCTACAATAATTACCGATTTCTTACAGTAATTATTAATTGTATATATTGTAACACTGATACCACATGACATTTGGAAAAAGCTGAAAAAGCCAAATGAAAATCAAGAGAAATTTTCAGAATTGACTCAAAAGTTTAACCCAAAAAGGTCCATATTTATATACGTTGAACGTGCCTAAACGTAAACGTTGCTAACGCGACTTAAATGCCCTGGAACGAGCGCAAAAATTGTCCGCGGGCCAATTGATATTCCGCGCTCGCCGCGAATCCCGCGCGACGTGCGCGTTCAGTTCGCGTCAACTTAAACCTTTCACATTAGCGTTAGACGTACACATCTGCTTGGCGCGCCGCACGCTGTAATTGCATCACGTAACTGTAATAACAGTAGATATTTTTTTAATTGTACGAAACGTATATTGTGTATGTGAGTGGATCTACTCCTCTGAAGATATAACCAGTTTTCAATGACATATTATTTGGCATATTGTACATATATTGATTTGACACAGAGAACACACACTGTCTATGTGTATAATATAAATTATAATGTATAGCTATATTTACTATATTATGTTCATTGTAATAAGTCACGATAGCCGAGTGGTTGGGTGGTCGGAATTTCGAGTCGAGAGACCCGAGTTCGATCCCCAAGTGGCAGGCTCGTACGTATGTTCGAATTATATCGTTGACAAATGGTCACACCATTGCTCTTCATCACCATTGCTCATCAGATTGTTGTCAAGTATTTATTAAAAGCATAGATGAAAAAAGTGATGAAGCTTTGTACGGATTGAACTTTAGTTCGTATTATTAATATTAAATTCACAAACAGCACGACAAAGCAGCTGCTATAATCGAAGCAGGGCTTAAAAATAAATTATTCGCATTCCCTCATTATTCCGGAATGTTTTTTTTATAGAAAAGGCCGGCAAACGAGCAGGCGGCTCACGCAGGCCGCCCATGAACACCCGCAATACCAGAGGCATAGCAGATGCGTTGCCGGCCTTAGAGTGCCCCCCCCCCCCCAAAAATTGGTTGTGGGCCTCCGATTACCTGCACTGGTCACGCCGGTATTCTGTGAGGTCGTGGTACTTCCCCGGTCGAGCCGGCCCATTCATGCAAACAACAGAAGCTGATGCGCGGCTCTACCACTATAAAATGTCAATTGCAATGACACTATAGAGGTAGAAAGAGTTTGATAAGTTGTCATAGAGGATGAATTCAACTAATATATGTAGTAAATGTTCGTTACTCTTACACTCAGAAGCTACTGATCGTTTTTAATGAAACTTTACAGTAGTATAGGTTATAAGTAGAAAGAAGTTAGTTTAGTCTTTCTCTTAATGGGATCAAAACATATTTAATAATTTTTCTCGTCAACAAACCACGAAATGTGTATGAAATAACGCACGTTAAATTAAAATACATAATTTCCCTCGTGCATGCACCTAGAGGTTTTCGAACAGATGAGGGTGTCTGGGATATCGTAACTCTTAGCTACAACTACTTCATTTAATCTTACCGAGATTTTAAAGCAGCCGCATAAATAATTCTGTAATTACAGTTAAACGTATGCCTCTCATCTTTCTCTAGATTAATTAAACGTAATTCTTCACGCCTTGTTTACGCACCTTCATGTGTCTCTGTGCGGCGTCGTTAAGAGCTTACACTGAGTCTACACTCGCTGTAATTATTACGAGCTTACGACTTGTTTTCATTATCCTTCGCTGTATACGAGCGCACATCTTTAGTATATAGAGCTTCTGTGTTTTGGAATTTTTCAGATCAACTCTTTGATTGTTTTCTTGTTAAATTTTCGATGTTATGATGAATACAAGAATTATCTACATTTTATACAAATCTACACAAACGCATTCCTTCTGCATTTTGCATAGGCTTTGTTCAGAAGTTTGCTCTTTGGTTGTACGTTTTTTCCCATTTTTTTTTAAATAATTTGTAAAGGCTTAACGATCTTCGAGCTTTAAAGCACTACTTATCGTCATCAAATGAGATACCCGGAACGTAGAGAAAGTTTAAATGATATACATGTAAAATTATATACAAAAGCTTACAGCTTTAGTATCATATTACGATTATATAATCTCCATTTATCTCGCTTCATCTGGGCTACGACAGCTCAATCGTCCCGCCGCCCGACACGCTCCGACGACGCACGGCGGCTGACGCTAAGTCACTTTATTAACCGCAATCGTTCCATGTCACTTGTTAGTTGAAGGCTCGCGACATGTTATGACATGTTTAGAACATGTTGATGTCATTAACAAGTAAATGGAACTAACTCTATTTGCGTAATGAAACTGTTAAAGGGATGGCTCTTGACGTTTCAATTAAAACATGAGTACTATAACAAGAACTGTCCGAGTTTGCGATAGATTTGGATTTATACTTAGATAGGGTAGGAAATACATGACTTAAATACATACAAACAAAAAACATACTTGATAGGACAATGTCACACAGTACTTAACGCACTTGTTGTATGGAATCGGAAACAACGAAGGTACAACGAACATCGAGACCCGAAACAAAAGTTTTGTTTTACATTGATCCATCCAGGAATCGAACCCGGGACCTCAGAGCGGGCGACGCTTTGACGACTGCATGTACACAACTCATTGATCACTTCACTCTTGAAATTTTGCTAAATTAGCCTACCGACACGGACAAGGGAAATTCCGCGAAAACATTTTCATAGCAATCAAGAAAAAAAATATCTTCACGCCATTCCCAATACAGGGGTAGACAGAGGTCTAGTCTAGACAAATAAGTCCCTTCGACCCACCTTCGACCGAAGATATTTCGGGACAACGTGACAGGTGGTGAGTCTTTGTGTCCAAGCCAACGCTATGAAGCGAACGTAGGTTTTTGAAAAAACCCATTGATACGAGCCTGCCACCTGCGGATCGAACTCGGGTCTCTCGACTCGAAATTCCGACTACCCTTCCACTCGGCTATCGTGAGTTTTTTTAATCGCATAGAATTTTGCAAACATTTTAATTTCGAGTAGAAATTAGAATATGCTTTTGGACGTCGTGTTTGCACTATCTGTGAAGGTTTTTAAAAATATTCTTGACAGTTTTTATAAGCAAGTGCATTGATATGGATACATCAGCGAAATCCAATCTATTGATATCTTATACGTGACGTAATTATTATTGCAAATGTATTACAGCAAAATTCTTTGTATCAAAACGTTCTGTCAGGTCATAAGTGATTTCAATAAATAAGTTAAACATAGTTTATTACAGCAAGTATGCGTATAGTTCCTAACTTTTTATTGTGTCAGCTTGTATAAATAAACCAAAATCAGACTGAAAGACAGTAAACAGAAGTTTAAGGTAGATTTGTCTAAAATATGCAAACAGCGGTACTGACAAAGGTAAATTGGTTAGAACACGCGGGACGCCCCGCAGGATTTCAACGGAATGCGTCCCGTGTCCGGATGAAAAAAGGATTGCGTTACAGATGCTAAGTGACGCAGGAAACCGCGGAAAATAAAATTCCGGTTAGTTATCCGAACCTTAAACGTTTCGCTACAACGGGGGAGTATAATACAAGATTTAGGATGGGGCTTTATTTAATGTAGTTTATAAGAGACAGTAAAATTAAATGGTGCCATCCCAAGAGACTTTCTTAGCGGTTTACGACACAGAATTTCAAATTGTTATTAGATACATGTCTTTAGAGACATGGCTGCGGATGAGGATATTACCAATGAGAAGTTTGTCAACTTATATTCAGTTTGTATTAATTAACAATGTTTGGCCAACAACGATGTGAAACTCGACGTAACCACAACATGGTGGATGTTCCTCCAAACAAGCTCTGGTAAACGATCACCACAATTAAGAAGTCTCCATTGTTGGAACAGTCACGATAGCCGAGTGGTTGGGTGGTCGGTTTTCGAGTCAACAGGCCCGAATTCAATCCCCAGATGGCAGGCTCGTACCAATGGGTTTTGTCAAAAACTTATGTCCGAATTTATTGGACTTGGACATTGAGACAGCGACGGGATCACCACCTGTCACGTTGTCCCGAAAATATCTTCGGTGGAAGGTGGGTCTAAGGGACTCAATTGTCTAGACTAGACCTCTATTTACCCCTGTATTGGGAATTGCGTGAAGATATTTTTTCCATTGTTTGGAGGAACTAATAAAAATGTATGTACGTTACATAAATAAACAATATGTATGTAACATACATACATGTAAACTAGTTACATAAAATAAAACACATACATATATCATGAATGAATTACTTACTTAACCATGTTTCAGTATTTTAATATATTGCTTTGTTTAAAATTTATCCAATCCTGCGGAATTGGGCAACACTCATAATACATTTATTAGTTTGCTACACGTCGTCTTCGCGGACCCCAGAGGAAGCTAACAACTATCGGCATGACTTGAAAACGTACAGCGCAAAACTTTCAGGGTTGCAAAACGGCGCGTAACTTGAAAAATTCGTACTGAAGATAATTTAACTTTCTGACAGGAAATTTTTGAACGAAATTTGCAAAGGTAATTGTTGGATGAGTAAATGAATTATTCAAAGGAAACGTTGCATTAAATTTGGGACTCGATGGATATGCGCGCATCTAGCGGGTATCGCCCGAGCTATGGGTTGCTTTAAACAAAAAACGGTAAAAATTATTTGCAATTCAGGGATATATTATGTGTTCACTGGTATTATCCATTTTTGTTTTATTTTTTTTTTTATCTTCATGCATTTCCAAAAACAGGCGTCACTAGAGGCCTAGACTATTTAGTCCCTTCGACCCACATTTCACCGGAGCTATATTTTTGTGTGATTTAACGATATAATGTTGACACTTTAATTATAATAGTGACCACGCACTCATAACTGAATTCCATTATTATTTAAAAACAATAGAATAGAGTCTATGTCTGATTAGGATAGGAGATCACGTTTCGATGATTCACGTTTTTATAGAGGCAAATGAGCAAGCAGCTCACGTGATGGTAAGTGATTACCGCCGCCCATGAACAACCGCAATACCGGAGGAATAGCAGATGCGTTGCCGGCCTTTAGAAAGGTTTAGGCTCTTTTCTTGAAGGTCCCTAAGTCGTATCGTTATAAATCCGATAATTTTAAGAGGGGCTCCTAGTCAATTCCGTCCATGCGTCCGTCTGTCCCCGCGGCTCTGCTCTCGGTAATTAATGTCCCGCGCTGACGAGTGACGCGCCGTGGTTCGACGTTCGATATTCAAAACTTTAAATTGGAAAAGTCGCTTAAAAAGGCGCCTTGTAAATTTAGGAACCAAAATCATCATTGAGTTAGAATGATGGACGAAGAAAAAAAGATTAGTTTTATGTTCAACAGGTCATAGAATTCAGAGATCACATTTTTTAATGAAATAATTTTCAGAATCGTATCATCACAGTTTAGAGATTACTCCGTACATACAAACCAACAAATGTATCTCTACCAAATGTATAAGCTTACCACGAAAGTTAAAAGATAGCCGAGTGATTGGGTGATCGGACTTCGTGTCAAGTACCCGAGTTCGATCCCCAAGTGGCAGGCTCGTACCAATGGGTTTTGTCAAAACTTATGTCCGAATTTATTGACTTGGACAAAAAGACGGGGACAGGCTCACCACCTGTCACGTTGTCCCGAAAATATCTTCGGTGGAAGGTGGGTCTAAGGGACTCAATTGTCTAGACTAGACCTCTATTTACCCCTGTATTGGGAATTGCGTGAAGATATTTTTTCCATTGTTTGGAGGAACTAATAAAAATGTATGTACGTTACATAAATAAACAATATGTATGTAACATACATACATGTAAACTAGTTACATAAAATAAAACACATACATATATCATGAATGAATTACTTACTTAACCATGTTTCAGTATTTTAATATATTGCTTTGTTTAAAATTTATCCAATCCTGCGGAATTGGGCAACACTCATAATACATTTATTAGTTTGCTACACGTCGTCTTCGCGGACCCCAGAGGAAGCTAACAACTATCGGCATGACTTGAAAACGTACAGCGCAAAACTTTCAGGGTTGCAAAACGGCGCGTAACTTGAAAAATTCGTACTGAAGATAATTTAACTTTCTGACAGGAAATTTTTGAACGAAATTTGCAAAGGTAATTGTTGGATGAGTAAATGAATTATTCAAAGGAAACGTTGCATTAAATTTGGGACTCGATGGATATGCGCGCATCTAGCGGGTATCGCCCGAGCTATGGGTTGCTTTAAACAAAAAACGGTAAAAATTATTTGCAATTCAGGGATATATTATGTGTTCACTGGTATTATCCATTTTTGTTTTATTTTTTTTTTTATCTTCATGCATTTCCAAAAACAGGCGTCACTAGAGGCCTAGACTATTTAGTCCCTTCGACCCACATTTCACCGGAGCTATATTTTTGTGTGATTTAACGATATAATGTTGACACTTTAATTATAATAGTGACCACGCACTCATAACTGAATTCCATTATTATTTAAAAACAATAGAATAGAGTCTATGTCTGATTAGGATAGGAGATCACGTTTCGATGATTCACGTTTTTATAGAGGCAAATGAGCAAGCAGCTCACGTGATGGTAAGTGATTACCGCCGCCCATGAACAACCGCAATACCGGAGGAATAGCAGATGCGTTGCCGGCCTTTAGAAAGGTTTAGGCTCTTTTCTTGAAGGTCCCTAAGTCGTATCGTTATAAATCCGATAATTTTAAGAGGGGCTCCTAGTCAATTCCGTCCATGCGTCCGTCTGTCCCCGCGGCTCTGCTCTCGGTAATTAATGTCCCGCGCTGACGAGTGACGCGCCGTGGTTCGACGTTCGATATTCAAAACTTTAAATTGGAAAAGTCGCTTAAAAAGGCGCCTTGTAAATTTAGGAACCAAAATCATCATTGAGTTAGAATGATGGACGAAGAAAAAAAGATTAGTTTTATGTTCAACAGGTCATAGAATTCAGAGATCACATTTTTTAATGAAATAATTTTCAGAATCGTATCATCACAGTTTAGAGATTACTCCGTACATACAAACCAACAAATGTATCTCTACCAAATGTATAAGCTTACCACGAAAGTTAAAAGATAGCCGAGTGATTGGGTGATCGGACTTCGTGTCAAGTACCCGAGTTCGATCCCCGGCTGGTAGGCTGGAACCAATGGGTTTATTTAAAACTTATGTACGATTCATATCATTGACTTGGACAAAAAAGACGGGGACAGGCTCACCACCTGTCACTTTATCCTAAAATAAGCTCCGGTGAAATATGGGTCTAAAGAATATATTGTGACGACCCGTGTATTGGGAAATGCGTGAAGATAAAAAAAAAGAAAGAGAATGAAAGAAATAAAAATTATTTCTTCCATTACCACAACTTATATTTGAATAAATATATATATTAAATTAAAGTCACGATAGCCGAGTGGATTGGGGTGATCGGACTTCGTGTCAAGTACCCGAGTTCGATCCCCGGCTGGTAGGCTGGAACCAATGGGTTTATTTAAAACTTATGTACGATTCATATCATTGACTTGGACAAAAAGACGGGGACAGGCTCACCACCTGTCAAGTTGTCCCGAAAATATTTTCAGTGGAAGGTGGGTCAAAGGTACTTAATTGTCTAGACTAGACCTCTGTCTACCCGTGTATTGGGAATTGCGTGAAGATATTTATTTATTTATTATTTATTTATATATTGAAAATTGTAAAAAGATGGCGACAGGCTCACCACTTGTCACGTTGTCCCAAAAAATATAAATATATGGGCCGAAAGGTGATATATATACTTCAGTGTATATATATAGCCCCGTTTAGTGATATATATATATATATATATATATATATATATATATATATATATATATATATATATATATATATATATATATATATATATATATATATATATATATATATATATATATATATATATATATATATATATATATATATATATATATATATATATATATATATATATATATTTTACGACAAAATTGGTAAGAGTGCAGACAGACGTCTACAAAGATGTCAAATCTACAACCATTTAGAAACTCTACTAAGGAATATGCGAAAACAATCGTTGCAAAATTTCCGAGCGTTGAATCTAACGGCAGTCGGTTAATAGAGTAAGTTCGTGTGCGGCGGTAAACATTACTGTGCAGAGCAACCGCAGAGCTCTCTGCTAACAAGCGGAGCCAAGCTTCCGGTTCCCACCATGTTGTTTGCTACCTCGTTGTTCCGGGATAGGGACTTCATAATGCGTTTGAAGCTTTGAACATCATAATGCGTTTGAAGCAATTAAATCAAGTGAAAGGGTTTCATTCTCGAAATTATTATTTGCCCACCGGGGACGAGTGGCGTACACACAGGTTCTCATGGTTTCACCTGCTCTATATCCGGGTAGTTAGAGTCCCGGACGAGGCAATTTAAAAAATATTTTTTCTATATGTCTCGGGTGTTTGTGGCACCTTCGTTGTTTCCGGTTCCGTGAATTTTGGACTACTCACTTTGGGATCAAAGCAATGTAAGTGATGTTGTCTCTATCTATCTATGTTTTTGTTTATTAATTTATTTGTATTAATTAATTTAACAATATGACCGGTTCATAATGAGGCAACATGCTTTCTGTTGTCGCTACTTAAAATTTTATAGGAATGTTTGGATAAATAATAATGAATAATAAATAATAACTTTTTTTAATAAACCTAAATCCAATCAACCGAACTAAACTCTGACAGCCGACAGATGGTGGATTCAAGGAACCCGAAATAATAGTATAACACGTTGAACAAAGAGCTGTGGTAGCCTAGTGGTGAAGGCGATTGCTTTAGAGTGTGCCGAACGTGAGATCCCGAGCCCGCATAGCTCAAATAGAATTGCATTATGAAAATCAATTCGAAATGCTGAATTTACCGCGTGCTTGCCGGCGAAAGAAAGCATCGCGAGGATACCTACATGTCTGATAAATAAATAAATCTTTACTTTATAATTATAGGTCGTGTGAAGTCTGCCAACTCCCCCAGATCCCCTGCTCTAATCTCTCTTAAAATAAATTAATGAAGGCCTTTGCCCACATTACTGCCATTTATATACTGTTTATGTTGATCAACCACACTTGCCAACCAGACCCAAGGGGATTTATAAAAACGAGGAACTAGACAGCGATAACATATATTTACATGTAACTGCATCGACGAAATAGCACTATACATATAAACATCAATGATTCGATTTCAAACATGTATTTATCGCTCAAAGTTTGGTCCTCGTGAGATTTGAACCGGCAACCTTAGCTTCGAAAACCCAGTTAGAATCCTTAAGGCTATTGGACTTTCGAAGAGAAACATACTCAAAAAGTGAACTTTCGCGGATTTTACTTGTGCTCTGTTACGTTGTATACCTGGTATGGTATAATGAAAAAAGTTACATAAATGCAATTTACAACGAAATTCATACTGGCAAAATACTTATTTACACCTTCCGTCCAACAAAATAAAAATATCATGATGTGAAGAGTACAGCGTGTACATTAAATGTTTAAAAAGCTGCAGCTAATGAAGTTGGTTAAAAAAGGAATCGACAGGTCGGAGATAAGGCTCGGTGCCGCCGGGGTGTCTCTAACGAGGCGCTGATGAGCGAGGCAGGCAAGCTGTAACCTAAACACTGAAAGTTATTTTTAACACTTTAAGATAACGGAGCTCTCGCTGTCTATTCAAATACTCTACAGCAACGAAGCGAGATGAATCTGTCGCAAATGTATCTTGTACAACAATCTTATACAACTTTGAAAACAAAGACTGTTAAGCGATTGTTCTACATTTTTCATTAAACAAATGCTTTTTATTACAATTGTCGGAAGCAAATTGTACAATAACGATGCTTCGTAACAATACTTCATGTTTACAAGTGAATGTTAACAAAATTCTATTTCATTTACAGGAATTTATTATAAAGAAAATGTTCAAACAATGTTACAATAGGGACAAAGAACGCGTGAGGTTGGAGCCAAGGCGGATGCGATCCGATGGGGACTATTTCAACTATTCGAACAAACTAATTATATTCGTGCAACTCATTAATAATGTGTGGCGGCGGCATCAGGAAATACACCGTACTCCAATCCCTGCTAGAAAAAGTTTCTAATTCGAAATTCAAATAAGGAACATTATTTAAATTCTGGAAACGATTTTTATAAATTTAAATTTAACTTATAATAAAAAACGGCAAAATTAATATGCTGCGACAATACGCGATATTAAGAGCAAGAAATAAGAAAAAAAAATCACGTCAAGCAGAGCGCGAAACGAAATATTTCCAGCCAGTTCGGCAGCAGGCAGTTAATATGGAAGCCGGGCGCTCATTACAATTAGCGCGGCCCGCGGCGGCAATTTTTCAATTTACACCAACATGGCGGCGGCCGTGGCGCTCTAACGTTAGGATTTATTACGACCGTTTACCGATTCGTTACGCCGGAAACCGTACCGTGCACGGTTCCCACTTATTGAACGCGAACATTATTTATGATCATCTGATAACCGATGTATCTAATACATAAATATTACATGTTTAATGTAACTTTAAAAAATGTCTTCACGCAATTCCTAATACTGGGGTAGATAGAGGTCTAGTCTAGACATTTAAGTCCCTTCGACCCACCTTCCATCGACGATATTTTCGGGACAACGATATAATTCGTATATAAGTTTTTGAAAAACCCATTGGTACGAGCTTGCCACCTGGGAATCGAACTCGGGTCTCTTGACTCGAAATTTCGTTCACCCAACCACTCGGCTATCGTGACTGTTAATGTAACTTTTAAATGAATTTAATGAATTTTAATAGGTAGGTTGACTTCTCGCAACAGCTTTTGTTGTTGCACACATCAGCTTTTGTTATTGCATCAATGGGCCGGCTCGACCGGGGAAGTACCACGACCTCACAGAATACCGGCGTGAAGTAGAAGTCTAACAAACTTCCGCGTTTTGTCTGGTGAGTGTAGGTAACCGGTGGCCCACACACACCACCCTCCCCCAATTCTGGGGGGCACTCTTAGGCTGGCAACGCATCTGCTGTACCTCTGGTATTGCGGGTGTTCACGGGCGGCGGTAATCACTTACCATCACGTGAGCCACCTGCTCGTTTGCCTCCCTTTTCTATAAAAAAATACGTCCAAATACGAACTATTGATTTCCTGTTTGAAGGATATAGAAAGCCAATATAATTACGGGCCTTGGGGCATTCCATCTTAGACCTCGGGGGTGTGAACGTATATGTTATGTTTCTCTTTTGAAATGGGTTTTAGGTATTAGAGTAGTTATTTTTGATTTTTTCACTTGTGTATTGTGGTAACAAATAAAATATTTCCTTTCTTTCTTTCAAGTAATCACTTGCTAAAAATAAAAAGCTATGTTTTGACAAGGTGCTTTATTATTTTGTATTGTTTCACCAACATCTATTAGATCTTCGTACAACCATAAAGTTTCGTAAAAGTGAACGATTACTTGAGCGGATTAATATCCAAGTGCAAATAAAGCGCTTAAAGAAGCCCTAAGAATGCATGTGACGACCTTAGCTATAATGTAATATATGAAGTACATAGTTGTCGTTTATATAAGTGGCCGTACTCTATGCTGAGGTCAGAGGTCTAAATATTATAGTTTTTAATGTTCGCGTTTCATCAGTGCTAATTTGGGGTGACGCGGTTGTGAGTTGAGCCTCTTTTCTGATTCAATATCTGTGATATAAATCGCACAGAAATTTTGGTAAAAAAAATTAACACCCTTTCAGAGACAGTCATAAATCGAACTCTAGCCTCCTGTTAAAAAATAGATACAACCACTCAGTTATAGTGTAGTAATGTTGTGAGCATGTTGTTTGTATGTAAGTTTATACCACCATAACTTTAAAATGTCTAAACAAATTCAAATCCAGAGTAAGACATGCTGTTTGCATTTTAGAAAAAGAAACAACGTAGCGGCAGAATGGAATTTTCAAATTCGAAAAATAGATACGTACTGTATTAGATACGTTTGTCCTGCAGTGGTCTTCACAGTCTTTTAAAATTATAATGAATAATTATAAAAGACTGTAAAGACCACTGCAGGACAAACGCATCTCCCGTACCAGAGAGTTTGATAACAACACCCACGGAAAGATCATAGTATCATTCTTACACCGATACAACACGGAATATGTACTATGTGAATTGTTCGTGTTTTGGCTACGCAATCGTGTTCATTAATATTTTTAATTAAAGATTTTATTCTACTTGGGAATCGTGTACTAAATTCCACACTCTTACATTTTGCACTTACACATTTGGATGAAGGCAGTGAGGCATTCAGTTTATGACATAGATAGAGTGTTGAATGAAATTCTTGATTTTAAGATGTTCCAATGCTTCCATGCAGTGGCCACATCTCACCAATATAAATATCTTCACGCAATTCCCAATACTGGGGTAGACAGAAATCCAGATAATTAAGTCCTTTCGACCCACCTATCACCGAAGACATTTTTCGTGACATCGCTACAGGTGCTGAGATTATCCACATTTTATGTCTAATCCAACGATATAAATCGTACCTAAGTTTTTGCAAGACTCATTAGAATGAAACTCTTGACCTGAGGACCGAACTGAGGCCCTTGACTACAATTCCGATCACTCAATCACTTAGCTATCGTGACTAATGGATATGGTTACACAGCGGACGACTCGCCACAATAACGCCTTGTTTTCGCTACGTCTATCAACGTTGCGTACAACTGCGACAGTGTACAGCGGTAGAGCAAACAGAAGCGCGCGTACGTGCGTGCCGCGCGCCTCGCCTCGTGGATCTCCCGCCACATGAACGTGTGCTTGATTTAGCACGATATGTGTACACGTTGTTTTTTTTTATTCGATTTTATTCACCAGCATTTTGCAGAAATAGTATTTATATTTTCACTTTTTTAAACATTCCATTTTTAAACCTTTGTTATTTATGTTATATACATTAATCATTGTTTAATAAGTTTTGAATTCTGGATAAAGCTGTCCACTGTAATTAATTTTATGTTAGATTTGAGTTAAAATTGATAATTAAAATTATGGAATTAATTATATTGAAATTATATTAAATTTATAAATTTAAAAGTTATTTAGCATTCAATAGTGAATTCTATCTGTGATATATACATACAATATCTGTAATAATATTTTTTTTGTAATTTTTTAAGACTTGTACATTCCTTACGGGAAACTTCCTCCGTACATACATAACGGGTTTAAGTCTCTGCAGGGTATAGGCCTCTCCCGAGGATTTAGGATTTGCCATAATCGCCACGCTTGGCAGGCGGATTGGCGATCGCAATAAGCTAGTAAGTAAGAGCAAGACCACTCGCACCTCAGATGCTGCTGCCCATCTTCGGTCTTATTATTTTGGTCTGACATTTTTAGAGATGGTCATCCGACCATCTATCGGTTGCCATTAGGATATTCTAGGCTCTTTCCCTTAGTCGCCTCTTACGACACCCACGGGAAGAAAGGTAGTGGCAACATTCTTACACTGTTACACACGATGTAAGACTCAAATTCAAAAGGAAAACTAGCCTATATAGCCTTTTTTTATATTTGTTACGTATAACTAGTTATACGTAACAAATATAAAAAAATCTATCTAGTTCTCTCTTACCATTAAAAGGCCTTAAAAAATTAAATATTCTCTAACTTTTCGTTTATTTTGTTGTACGAAATTAATTTTAAATGCTTTGTTGAAATTACATTGTAACAAAAGCATCACAAATCATTCGTCAGCAGGGCAGTAGGATGTTGAAATCAAACTGAAAAATGATGGCCTCAGGAAAATGAAAAATCGGTTATTTGAGCGCGTCACTAGGGACTACATTGTATTTTTCGGAGCGCTGCGCCGGGGAGGGGTGGCATTAAAACTTTTAATATTGAGACGTCGAAATATCGAAATCCATTGATGCGAGCGAGGCGTGTTTGTAAAAAAATATCGTCAAAAATTAATCAAATTTCGCTTTTTTCTTGAATACTGAAATATGGAACGTACTTAGCATTTTCGTTTTGTCATATCTATTGTTCGGAAAGCATTTATCGATATTAAACTAACGCCCTCACTCGGTGTAGGGGAGGTTGGGCCACGGACAGCTTTTAATCGTTTTAACACGCACTATTCACCGCAGACTTACATTTCATAAAATTTTATCAAACAATAATATTAAGTTATAGAGAGGCTTTGGTCTTTGATACTTTGAAAGCCATCTTAAATATAATAAGAAATATGAGACAGAAAAGTCAGGATAGCTGAGTGTAAACTAGCTGAGCGGAAACCCGAGTTCGATTCCCAGGTGGCTCATACCAATGGGTATTTCAAAAAATGATGTACGAATTATATCGGTGGCTTGAACATAAAGACGGCGACGGGCTCACCGCCTATCACGTTGTCCCGAAAATATCTTCGGTGGAATGGCGGTCAAAGGGACTTAATTGTATAGACTGGACCTCTGTCTACCCCTGTATTGGGAATTTGCGTGAACATATTATTTTATTTATTTATTATGAGACAGAGGCGTAAAATCGAAATATAATCTGTAGTGAATTGTAGTATCTTAACGTCGTTCCAAAAACAAAGTTATTTTTTTATCTCTATTTTTATTTACAGAAACAAAATTATGTAAATATTTACACTACTAATTGACTGAAAACTAAAAAATCATCCTGAAAACTCACAAATCATTTAGTAGAACTGTTGTTAAAAAATTATATAAAATTTTAACCGAAAGTAAACTCCGGATAAATTAAGAAGTGTCAAATAAAATAAAAATGAGTAAAGCAAGTAAACCCCTAATGAGATAAACACTGAACATATTTTACTCAAGAATTATTTCAGTATTTATCTTTGTACTTGCCTCAAAATCTACCTGACCTAACCAAACCTAGACAGGCCTGACTTTTCTACAAAACCAAATTAAATCTAACAATTTATTCTACGCTACAAGTAAAATACATTCCATCTACCGATTGTTATATTTTAATCCACAACTGTTTCATCTTTAAATTATAGATAACATATATTAAAGAGAAAAAATGACTAAAAGTTCAACTGATACGGGCGAGATTTGAGCCAGCGGCCTTTGCCCAACCGTGTTAACGCTCTTGTCTCTGAGTCACCGTGTCTCACACACATCAGTTGAAATTGTTAATCTCTTTCTTTATTTATACCAGTTTACGGCACATAAAAACCGTGTCGGTTGAAATTATAAATTTTTTATCTTTAATTTAATAACAAAAAGTTCAGCATAACTTATGTACTTTAAAATTTATAAACTTGTGTGAAAAATAAATAAATATCTTCACGCAATTCCCAATACAGGGGTAGACAGACCACTTTCCACCAAAGATATTTTCGGGACAGCGTGACAGGTGGTGAGCCCGTCGCCGTCTTCATGTCCAAGCTAACGATGTAATTAATAAGTTTTTGAAAAACCCCTTGGTACGAGCCTGCCACCTGGAGATCAAACTCGGGTCTCTTGACTCGTAATTCCGATCACCCAACCCCTCGGCTATCGTGGCTAATTGAAGATAATGATGAAGATAATTAAAAATTATCTTGTCACATCTATGTCAATATTAACAACACAAGCATTTAAGCAAATTGGTTTTATATTGATATAGAATACTCTAATTTCAATTCTCATAGAGTTATGAACCTAAGCCTGTCACATGAAAAATGAATAAATTTCGCAACCACTTACCTTTTTTTCTATTTATTTGCACACAACTCACACCAATTGACACTTTACTCCGCATATAATAATTTATTAGATTCCTCTTTAATGCGTTTTATATATAAACTATAATAACGGAAGAGATTGATAATATTTTACTTCATTTACAATAACTAGGAAATATTATCTTTGAGGTGCATTCTAACTCTGCGACGTTTATGTTAAGGTTAGTGCACATTCTCGGCAGTGGTCGCATTCGCTCAACTCGCTGACTTTCCTTATACTCTTGACGAATTTCTACACTAATTCTTATGTCATTTCCACGACAGGGAAAGACAGAGCTCTAAATAATTATCCTGTCGACCCACCTTTCACCGAAGACATACTTTTGGGGCAACCTGACAGATGGTAAGTCTATTATACATTAAAAAGATATAAATGGTACATAAGTATTTGAAAGACTCATTGGCGACGGGCTCACCACCTGTCACTTTGTCCCAAAAATATCTTCCGTGGAAGGAGAGTCAAAGGGACTTAATTGTCTAAACTAGACCTCCTTCTATCCCTGTATTGATAATTGTGTGAAGATATTTATTTATTTTATTTCAATGGTATGAGTCTACCACTTGGAAATAGAACTCGGGTCCCTTGAATTGAATTCCGATCACCCAACCACTCCGCTTTATTGACCTCGTTCTCCTACATGGTCTATAATAATTGCAGCAGTTTGGAGAACTCCATCGGTCAAGGTGATGCTCCTCGTGTTGAGGAGTTCGCCTCGTATCAATCAGTTGACCATTCGCCAAGTTACGTAACATCTCGAGCGGCGCGTAACGACACCGCTCGTCTCTTTATCGTCGATTTTACACCCGAGACTTATTTATGAGGGCCGATTGCGTGTTTACGAGCTCTTAAGTAGATATCTTTTACGAGTATGTCGATAAGAGGAAGTGAGAATATCTAATCGAATCAATCTGTGGATCACATATTTTAAATGGTTGTAAAAATGACACTTATTTATATCCTTGTGTCTACCGAAGGATACTGAAAATTTCCAAGGTTTTTCTATGTGTAGCGATAACGATGTAAAACGCTACATGAACTTATTCTGTCCACTATTTATATTACCTAATACTTCCTCACGCTATTCCCAGTACTGGGTTAGACTGAGGTTTAGACAATTAAGTTTTTTCGACTCACCTTTAATCAAAGATATTCTTTGGACAGCAGTGACAGGTGGTGAGCCTTTTGGAGATCAACTCGGGTCTGTAGGCTCGATTTCCGAACACCAACCACTCTATCACGCGGCTATCGTGACTTTTTTATAAATAATTTAACAAATATAAAAGACACTACTAAAAGTACAAAATCAAAATTTTAAATGTTAAATTGGATAGATACAAAATTATTTATTGCAGTTAAAAGTTTTTTTTTACAATCTCGGAAAGCTACAAGTCTATAAGACTACAGTTGGTGCTCATGTCACTTAAAAGCGATTACTTCCTAATATACTCTATGATATGACTCCATAATGAAACCTGTGCAGAGGTCAGTCTCGTGTAATTATAAACTGAACGTTAAACTATCGACTCGGGGCTCATCAGCCGATCGCTGTTCAATTACGAGCGACATGTTTCCCTTGTACCGTAATCGACAGAATATAATTCCAATGTAAAACTTTCCCTCGGCAATAGATTTTGTTGCAAGCAAAGCGTTGGATTACCGATCTCATTATAATTTCATAAAGATGCGTGTCTAATTACTCGCTCGCTTTGGGAGAGCACGCCGCGTGACAGGGTTTATTAATAGCGGGAGCGCGGCTGAGGTTACCGCGAGGACGGGGCCGGGATACCTACGTGAACACATCACACTCTATATCTTTTGTAACGTTTACTGAGGTTTGTATCCGATACGAGAGTACGATATTTTACAATTTCTTAATATATTCTTAATTTATTGGATTTACCTTTAATAAATAACTTACATTAAAGGTAAATCAAATACAGGTAAATCAACACTAGACCAAAACGAAGCAGGACGTCGGGCCACTGCATCTAACTTTAGTAATTTTCGAGCTTTTAGTAATCCTCCTTAATATAGCGACCAACATCCTGTAGTGGACTTTAACAGCCCGTTAAGTATAGTATCGGGACAACATAACAGATGGTGAGTTCGTTGTCGTCTTTATGTCCAAGCCAACGGTATAATTCGTACATAAGTTTTTTTTTACAATCTCGGAAAGCTACAAGTCTATAAGACTACAGTTGGTGCTCATGTCACTTAAAAGCGATTACTTCCTAATATACTCTATGATATGACTCCATAATGAAACCTGTGCAGAGGTCAGTCTCGTGTAATTATAAACTGAACGTTAAACTATCGACTCGGGGCTCATCAGCCGATCGCTGTTCAATTACGAGCGACATGTTTCCCTTATACCGTAATCGACAGAATGTAATTCCAATGTAAAACTTTCCCTCGGCAATAGATTTTGTTGCAAGCAAAGCGTTGGATTACCGATCTCATTATAATTTCATAAAGATGCGTGTCTAATTACTCGCTCGCTTTGGGAGAGCACGCCGCGTGACAGGGTTTATTAATAGCGGGAGCGCGGCTGAGGTTACCGCGAGGACGGGGCCGGGATACCTACGTGAACACATCACACTCAATATCTTTTGTAACGTTTACTGAGGTTTGTATCCGATACGAGAGTACGATATTTTACAATTTCTTAATATATTCTTATTTATTGGATTTACCTTTAATAAATAACTTACATTAAAGGTAAATCAAATATAATAAAAGAAAATTGCAATACTTGCTGATAATCATACTTAAGATAACCGTATCCCGAAACACTAGACCAAAACGAAGCAGGACGTCGGGCCACTGCATCTAACTTTAGTAATTTTCGAGCTTTTAGTAATCCTCCTTAATATAGCGACCAACATCCTGTAGTGGACTTTAACAGCCCGTTAAGTATAGTATCGGGACAACATAACAGATGGTGAGACGTTGCCGTCTTTATGTCCAAGCCAACGGTATAATTCGTACGTAAGTTTTTTTTTAAAACCCATTGGTATGAATTTCAAATATTTGGGATCGAACTCGTCTCTTGATTCGAAATTCCGACCACCCAAAATCTCGGCTATCGTGCCTTTTTTATATATATATTATTTATATTTATAGAATAAAACGATAGCCTTAGATTTATATTTACAGATATTTATAGAATAAAACGATAGTCACGATAGCCGAGTTGTTGGTGGTCGGAATTTCGAGTCGAGAGACCCGAGTTCGATCCCCAGGTGGCAGTACCAATGAGTTTTTCAAAACTTATGTACGAATTTCATCGTTGGCTTGGACATAAAGGCGGCGACGGCTCACCACCTGTCACGTTGTCCCGAAAATATCTTCGGTGGAAGGTGGGTCAAAGGGACTTAATTGTCTAGACTAGACTTCTGTCTACCCCTGTATTGGGAATTGCGTGAAGATATTTATTTATTTATTTATTTTATAGAATAAAAAAAATTAAGAGATGTGAGTTGAACCACTGCGCTGGGATTCCTCTGCTTCAGTCTCTCTCGAAAGATCTAATAAATCTTATATTAAATACTAACAGAATGCCAGAGTAAGCGGTGGTAATCTAGTGGTGAGCATTAAAGCGAGTGACTCAGGTTTGATCTTCGGGCCAGCGCCACTAAACTTGTTAATTAAGCGCTGAAATTTTCCCAACGCTCGCGATGAAGGAAAATATCAGGAGTAAAACCTGCGTGCCTTAGAAATACTAAATAAAAAATCTCCGAAATGCGCCAACTGAACAGTAGAGCCGCGGGTGAACGTCCGCTTGCTAGTTTCTCTTAAAGACTATTTGAAATGGAGGGATTTGCCCAGCAGTTTCCAAGTATAGTATGCTACCTTATCCTACTTTTGTTAACAGGAAACGCAATTTTTCTAAAGTAAAGTTAGAAAGCAATAAACACACAAACTTGCATTACACATGCAATAGGTATTATCTTTATGAGAGGAGTTGCCATAAACACACGTTGCCATTTTATAACAGTGGTAGAGCCACGCATCAGCTTTTGTTGTTGCATGAATGGGCCGGCTCGACCGGGGAAGTACCACGATCTCACAGAATACCGGCGTGAAGTAGAAGTCTAACAAACTTCTGCGTTTCATCTGGTGAGTGCAGGTAACCGGTGGCCCACACACCCCCTCCCCCAATTCGGGGGGGGGGGCACTCTAAGGGAGGCAACGCATCTGCTATGTCTCTGGTATAGCGGGTGTTCATGGGCGATGGTAATCACTTACCATCACGTGAGCCACCTGCTCGTTTCCCTCCCTTTTCTATAAAAAAAAAACACTACACTTGACAAGCGCATGGCGCAGTTCCAGACACCTCACACCTTAGACACTGCTGCGTATCATCGGTATGCTGAATTATTATTATTTTTGGAGAAGGTTATGTCTGTCGGTTGCCCATGATATTTTAAAGGCCTTAGTCGCCTTTTACGAATGGGAAAAAAACGAGTGATATATTATTATGTCGATATCATGGGGCAAAATGAAATAAATTACGTATAATAGTTTAATAGAAATAAAATAAATATCTTCACGCAATTCCCAATACAGGGGTAGACAGAGGTTAAGTCTAGACAATTAAGTCCGTTGCCGTCTTTATGTCCAAGCCAACGGTATAATTCGTACGTAAGTTTTGTTTTTAAAAACCCATTGGTACGAACCTGCCACATGGGGATCGAACTCGGGTCTCTTGATTCGAAATTCCGACCACCCAACATCTCGGCTATCGTGACTTTTTTTTATATTTATATTATTTATATTTATAGAATAAAAACGATAGCCTTAGATTTATATTTATAGATATTTATAGAATAAAAACGATAGTCACGATAGCCGAGTTGTTGGGTGGTCGGAATTTCGAGTCGAGAGACCCGAGTTCGATCCCCAGGTGGCAGTACCAATGAGTTTTTCAAAAACTTATGTACGAATTTCATCGTTGGCTTGGACATAAAGGCGGCGACGGGCTCACCACCTGTCACGTTGTCCCGAAAATATCTTCGATGGAAGGTGGGTCAAAGGGACTTAATTGTCTAGACTTGACTTCTGTCTACCCCTGTATTGGGAATTGCGTGAAGATATTTATTTATTTATTTATTTTATAGAATAAAAAAATTAAGAGATGTGAGTTGAACCACTGCGCTGGGATTCCTCTGCTTCAGTCTCTCTCGAAAGATCTAATAAATCTTATATTAAATACTAACAGAATGCCAGAGTAAGCGGTGGTAATCTAGTGGTGAGCATTAAAGCGAGTGACTCAGGTTTGATCTTCGGGCCAGCGCCACTAAACTTGTTAATTAAGCGCTGAAATTTTCCCAACGCTCGCGATGAAGGAAAATATCAGGAGTAAAACCTGCGTGCCTTAGAAATACTAAATAAAAAAATCTCCGAAATGCGCCAACTGAACAGTAGAGCCGCGGGTGAACGTCCGCTTGCTAGTTTCTCTTAAAGACTATTTGAAATGGAGGGATTTGCCCAGCAGTTGCCAAGTATAGTATGCTACCTTATCCTACTTTTGTTAACAGGAAACGCAATTTTTCTAAAGTAAAGTTAGAAAGCAATAAACACACAAACTTGCATTACACATGCAATAGGTATTATCTTTATGAGAGGAGTTGCCATAAACACACGTTGCCATTTTATAACAGTGGTAGAGCCACGCATCAGCTTTTGTTGTTGCATGAATGGGCCGGCTCGACCGGGGAAGTACCACGATCTCACAGAATACCGGCGTGAAGTAGAAGTCTAACAAACTTCTGCGTTTCATCTGGTGAGTGCAGGTAACCGGTGGCCACCTCCCTCCCCAATTCGGGGGCACTCTAAGGGAGGCAACGCATCTGCTATGTCTCTGGTATAGCGGGTGTTCATGGGCGATGGTAATCACTTACCATCACGTGAGCCACCTGCTCGTTTCCCTCCCTTTTCTATAAAAAAAAAACACTACACTTGACAAGCGCATGGCGCAGTTCCAGACACCTCACACCTTAGACACTGCTGCGTATCATCGGTATGCTGAATTATTATTATTTTTGGAGAAGGTTATGTCTGTCGGTTGCCCATGATATTTTAAAGGCCTTAGTCGCCTTTTACGAATGGGAAAAAAACGAGTGATATATTATTATGTCGATATCATGGGGCAAAATGAAATAAATTACGTATAATAGTTTAATAGAAATAAAATAAATATCTTCACGCAATTCCCAATACAGGGGTAGACAGAGGTTAAGTCTAGACAATTAAGTCCGTTGCCGTCTTTATGTCCAAGCCAACGATATAATTCGTACATAAGTTTTTGAAAAACCCATTGGTGCGAGCCTGCCACCTGGGGATCGAACTTCAGTCTCTGGACTCGAAATTCCGACCACCCAACCACTTGTTTTTTTTGTGTCGTGTATAACGTAAAACTTACTTTAAATGGCTAATCTTTTATCTATACAGTAACAATTTCGGACCCTACCCATCTTTATTTACAATTTACATTCTGCAGGAGTTTCAGATAAAAAGTATCGTTGTTTATTAAGAATTTACTTTAGCTTCACATATTTTGCTCCGAGTGAAAGTTGGTTACCCAGTACAAATATTTTACAACCAAGATTCTATTGTTATTTTATCGAAGAAGAAACGTTCGAAATAATCTCAGCAGGTGTCGTAAATCTGATACAATGTATCAATCCAAATTGAAATCATCTTGGTATACAAAGCATCGCTAACAAAAGAACATTATGACAAATATTGTAATAGACCCAACGACCCATTTTGCCCCATCCATCCACATTTGACCAACATATTTATCCGAGTGCTGATCCATCAAACGCATTTGATGTACTGTGCTTCCGGCAGAACATAATTTCATATATTACGCTACGCGTGTGTAATGCCCCGATTCCCGACATATTGTATGTTTATGAGTGTAATCCATTACGTGATTGTTGTTAACGCAGACAAATGGAAACAATCTGCTGTTCCCACTTGGATATTAAAATCATTGAAACTAATCAAATCAATCCGCATCAGCGAAAATTTCCGATTGGATCGGAGAAATTGATCCGAATGTGATCTTATATCTGACATCATACACGTTCCAAAATAATTTGTGCGTCGTACGTCGCTCGTATGTTTTTTTTTCACAACTAAACTCATGTTGTTTATGTGATGTCATTTAAATATAAATCTTATTTAACAATGTTTGAACATTATAATCAATATTTAAGTCACGATGGCCGATTGGTTGGGTGATCGGTATTCGGTTTGACAGACCCGTGGTTGATGCCTAGGTTCGTACCAATGAGGTTTTTTCAAAACTTATGTTCGACTTACATTGTCTATAAATGTCCAAGCACATAAAGCCACGGCGAAGGCCTGTCATGGTGAAGCAAAAAACTTGTCTTCGGTGAAAGGTGGGTCGAAAGGACTTAATTGTCTGGATCCCTGTCTACCCCAGTATTGACTATAGATAATAGATAGATATTAAACAATATTTAAATATTGTACTCAATATTCAAATATTGTTAAAATTTAATCAGTATTTAAATTATTTAAAATTGTTCAATACTTCAAATTTAACCTCGGAGACCCAACTTCGGTCGGTGTCGGTAGATAGTGCTGTATAAAGTTTGTTATATAACTTTTAATAAACATTGATGTAAGTATTTTTCAGCGATTTACAAATAATACATAGTCTCTCTCAACTCAATAGAATATATTTTTAGTCGCTCGGTAAAATATTACGATGTTGTTGAATCATCAAATTCTAGAATTTGAACAAAATCGTAAATTATGGCTAGCCGTAATTTATCCAAAGAATAAATAAATAAATATCTTCACGCTGTTCCCAATACAGGGGTAGATAGAGGTCGAGTAAGTAAGTCCTTTCGACCCACCTTCCATCGAAGATATTTTGGGACAATGTGACTGATGGTGAGTCCGTCGCTGTCTTTAAGTCCAAGCCAACGATATGAATAAACACAAACGTACATAGGCTTTGAAAAAAATCGTTGGTACGAGACTGCCGCCTGTGGATCGAACTCGGGTCTCTCGACTCGAATTCCGATCACCCAACCACTCGGCTATCGTGACTTTCTTTTGATAAGAGTTTATATAATTTACTTCATGCAATTAGGTATTATTATTATATCTTTGGGTTTGAAGTCATTTTATACGCTTTGTCACATTGACTGTATTTACATGACAATATTAACGATAGACAGAAAGAAAAAAATGATCAAACCGAACGAGGACGGCTATGTCTAAGGGAGGTTCTCGTCCAGGAGAAGCCTTTTACAGACCGTTAAGTTATTATTTCCCATTTATGTTGTGCTGATCGCCACGAACCACTAGTTCTTCTTTAAACACATATATAGATAGGGACAATATTACATACATTAGTCTGATCCCAAAGTAAGCAACTTAAGCACTTGTGTTATGGAAACGGAAACAATGAAGGCACCACAAAAACCTACACCCGAAAAAATGTAGAAAAAGTGGTTTTTCTATGTTGTTGATCCATACGAGAGTCGAACCTTGAAAACCGGCGAGTATGCCTCTCGTCCACGGCGGTCGTCTTACCTTTATTACAAGACATTACGTATTTTCTGTTTTTAGCGGACTTAAGAAAAGAAAGAGATCTTTTTTTTTTAATATATTCAGAAGTTCGTCATATGTTAAGTGATCTCGATTTTTTTTAAACGTTATACTGCCAATTATATTCAAGATAGGTTATAAAACGCGTAGGTGTTATGTAGCCATTGTTGCGGTTTCGCCTACAACTATACCAGTAAGTAATGCATATTAGAATATTTCATTTAAATTAATAAATTACAATGCTCTTTTTGAAGGCAGTTAAATTTTTACATCTTCACGCTTTTCTACTACTGGGATAGTCGAGTTCTAGAAAGTTTAGTTTACTTGACCCCACACTTCACCGAAACTTACTTGTCTATAGTAGTATCTGAGTCAATAGGCCAATTCTTTCGAAAATATCCAAATAAACTTATCGGTACGAGCCTTCATCTGGGATAGCGCTAGAGTCTCTTCGTGGCATGGTTAATTTTTAAATATAGCGTTGCATAATGTAATGCTCAACTAACACTGCACAGGAAACGGAGGAGTAGCGAGGGAGCAGCCGGCACCACGTGTCGCAGGAAAGCTGGTGCGAAGTGTTAAAGTTGGAACAATGTTACAAATATTCATTCTTATTTAGTCTGCAGAGTATGTATTTTAGTATTTGTAATTTAGAATAATAAAACGTCCACGTCAACGTTAAAACGTCATTAAAAGTTAAAGTATTTGAATTTTACAAAACAAGGAAAATTTATTCTTTGTCGGAGGAATCTTATTATAAAACTGTATAAGATGGATTTTTGTCAGAGAGAGAGAGAGAGAGAGTAACTTTGTTGCTTTTTTAATAAATATTTAATAAAATAAGGCAAGAAATTAATAATATTTAATTAGTGATTATCGAATTTTCGGTAATTAAAAAGCTTTAATGCCTAGAAAGTACAGTCAACGATTGTATTTTATAGAAATCTGTAATCAGCACATTTTGATTTATTTGTGATACGCAAGAGCTTTGTACAGAATAAATAAATATCTTAACGTAATTCCTTGTACAGGGGTAGATAGAAGTCTGATCTAGGCAATTAAATCCCTTCGACCCACCTTCCACCAAAGATATTTTCGGGCTTCAGCTTTGTACAGAATTCGTAAAAACAGGATCACCATTAATTTAAAAGAAAATGAGTTTTTTGGTACTAATCTTCTAGAAAAATACAAGTACAAAACTTGGTAAATTAAAATTAAAAAGTAAATTAAAAAGAAAAAATGATTAAAATTTCTACAGACATTCCAGGCGAGATTCGAATCTAGGACCTTTGCCGTACCGTGGCAACACTCTTACTTCAGAGCTACCGTGTCCTAGCTCAGAGGCAAGAACTCAGTGGAAATATATGTGATATATCATAATGACTTCCAGACCAAGACCCGCGTCGATCTCCGTGAAGAGAGCGCACACATCGGTTTTCATAGTGTGGCTAGCTCTATTCTATGTGTTAGCTACGTTGTTCGATAACACGAGTGCTTTAAGTTACTTTGCTATCAGAGCAATGTATGTGATGTTGTCCCTATCTATGTATGTATTTATAATGGCTTTGGCCGCGGAAAAAGAAACAAAAAGGTCTCGTTATAAGCGAGCGGCAGCTGGGACGCGAAGCTTTGTCAAGCTCAGCTCACAGGCTCACATTTTTACTGCCTTAATTACTCGGAGTGCTACACTTCCATATCAGATGTAAGTAATGATAATTGAAGTAAGTACTACACACGACTCCTAAACTCATGATACCTTAGGATTGAGATGATCGCTTCAAGTACAGTTTTACTTACAATATTATTTTTTATAAGGGAATATAGCCTCGATAGATATAGGCTCGAGTTCAATCCCTTGGGCTCGTACAAATGGGATTTTTAAAAAAACTTATGTACGATTTATGTCGATGGCTTGGACATAAAGGCGGCAACAGTCTCGCCACATATCACGTTGTTTAAAAAATATCTTCAAATGGAAGATAGGTCGAAAGGACTTAATTGTCTAGACCTCTGTCTACCCCAGGACAGTGAATGGCATGAAGATATAAGGATCATAAAGAGATACTACCTATTTTACTAGTTCAGAGGAGAATTAAATATATAATTTTATTTTACTACCTTTATGTGGTTGGGTGGCGAATACTACTATAGGATACTATAGTATAGTAATATAGTACTAGAGGATACTAGATACTTCTATAGGATCGACAATGTATGTATGTAATAGTGTCCTATTAAATGTACATTTCACATGTCGACGACTGAATGATTGGTTTCATGAATATAAAAAAAAATATCTTCACGCAATTCCCAATACAGGGGTAGACAGAGGTCGAGTCTAGACAATTAAGTCCCTTCGACCCACCTTTCACCGAAGATATTTTCGGGACAACGTGACAGGTGGTGAGCCCATCGCCGCCTTTATGTCCAAGCCAACGATATTCGTACATAAGTTTTTGAAAAACTCATTGGTACGAGCCTACCAACTGGGGATCGAACTCGGGTCTATTGACTCGAAATTCCGACCACCCAACCACTCGGCTATCGTGACTTTCTTAGCCGAGTGGTTGGGCTATCCACCCAACCACTCGGCTATCAATATAAACTGACTAAAGCCCGCTGCTCGGCATAGGCATTTCCTTGAAAGTAGCGACAAACGTCGCTTTGGTATGGATTGAAAATTAGTCACTACGACCGGCGGACATACAATCTATGGAATTTTGATTTGAGAGTTCGAGTAGGTTCCACAGTGTCATTTGATCGATTGAGCCTAGATCGTGAATGAAGCGGCGTGACGGTAAAGTGAACCTTTGTAGCTATAATATATTAATAGCAGATTCACTATCTTGAAAAAATAGAAATAAAATTATTTTGAATGGTTCTATTGAATGTCGAAAATATGTTACTACTTCTTCATTGTCTTGCTGGAAAAAGATACTTAAGTTAATGCGCGGATGCTGCGCGTCGTGTCACATAATCGCATTGTTTGGAAATATTTTTGACGACAATAGTTCATTTATTTTTTTATTACAAATACATACGTACATACTCTTAATACAACATCATTCATTGCTCTGATCTCAAACTAAGCGTCTAAATCAAAAGCGATTTAACTAAGGAAACAACGAATGTGCTATAACTTTTAATTGAAGCTAGATTTCCTTTGGCGCGTCTGGAAACAATTATCTCATTGACATGAAGAACCAGATATTTCACTCGTCAGAACCCTCAGTATGGGAAATTGCTTGCAGATACGTATGTGTATACATGTACATATCTAAGTTTGGATAAATTAAAATGGTTAAGGAGTCACTTCGTTGGTTTGGGCACGTTTTGCAAATGATTTAAGACCAAAAGATGAAGAAAATATACAGTGCGAAAGTTAACAATAAAAGGTGTCGAGGTAGGTTGAGACTAACTTTCGAAAACCATGTAAGCGAGTTGTACGATGAGTACTCGGACACTTTGACATGCGTGTATGAAGAAAATGATGACTTTGAAAGAAGCGAAAGAGGTATATGGATCATGACACTTGGCGATATGTTCTTTCTAGCCCCCCATCATGGTCTATGCGTGAAAATATTCGTTTATTATGTTTAAATTATACGCGTTGGTGAATTGGGATTGTAGTTGCTAAGAATTGAATGTGAATACTAGTGATTATGAAATTTTGAATTTACTATGAATATATATTATGAATTTATTGTAAGAAAAAATTATAACTTCTTACTTGTTAAACACATTGTGATGAAAGCGAAAAATATTTGATTATATTGTAGAGTTTTGTATCAGTGCATAGTAGAATGCCATGTTGTTTATGAAAAGAAAAAAACACAATATTGCTGGAAAAGCAATATATCAATAATCTTTTCTTAGCTAACAAATATTTAAAATATCTATTTAATTCTTTAACATTTCATGAAAGTAACAGAAAGTTAAAAATAAAAGGATCGACTGTGTCAACGACAAAGAACATTTTACGCAGCGCGTCCTTTGTGCCACAATATTAAATCCTTACAAAGCTTTGAGACGAGAGCTTTTTTGTATTAACTTGTATGAGAATGTCTGTTTGTTTTGCACATATCACAGTCGTCGTACGTCTGCTGTCTTGTGATCCCGCTGACGTCACGTCTCACGAATCAATCAGTTATGTTTTAGCCGATGCCCCAGAAGATTTTATTAGTAGATTATTAATATATATTCACGCTATTCCTCTGGGATAGATAGCCGTCTTTATGTTCAAGCTAACGAAATAAATCGCACATACATTTTGAAAAAAAAAACTCATAAGTACGAGTCTATCACCTGGGAATTGAACTCGGTTCTCTTAACTCTAATTCCGATCACCCAACCAGTCGGCTAATGCGACTATGCTATAGAAAATATTAAATGCTGAAAATTTATTTATATTAAGATATTCAAACACAGTCAAAAGTACTCGGATATCTAGACGGTGTGTAAGTATATGCAGAATAGAAACAACTAAATTGAATTAGAAACAAGCGAATGAGATACTTGTACGTTGGAGTCGTCTCACTTAAATGTCTGCTGTCCTTTGCTACCCCGTCAGGGATGACGCGTGAAGACATTCATTTATTTAATACTATGTATATTAAGAATCTTAAAATAACCCTAGTTAATGAATAAAATAGCGATAGCAGGCAATATTCCGTTACGTAAAAGTTTAAATTATAAGAACAGTTTAATCTGTCTCTAGCGAGCCTCGAATACAATACAACTTCAAAATATTTTAAACATCAAGCCGACAGATATAGAGCGAGCGACAATGCCGTGTTCCGATGAGTTCATTTACCAAATTAATTGAAGATAATGTTAATAAAGATACAATAGGCGCCGGCGAGCCGTCCGGGGCACGCGGCCCTCACCCGCTCGCAATCCGACTTAATTCACTTCAAGAATTTGCAAATGGATCCGCCATTATTCCTGGATTAGCCTTCAAAGCTGACAAAAGCTGTTTATTGTCAAATTAATTCGCAACCGGCTGTTACGTGGAGCGCCCGGGGACGCGAACGTTTGCGGCTCATTGTGGGGCTGTTTCCTGCCGTGCCGCGCCGCACTCCCTTTCGCTTCACGTTACGCTAGCGCGCACTCGCCTCGTGTGTGTCCAGGTGTGTGCGCCCGCCTTATAAGTTTACTAACACTATAATTCATTGATGTCCTACTTGCAATATTTATATTTTACTTATATACAGGAAACAGGCCTCTTGAGTGAGGAAGAGTATGTCATAATCGCCAAGAGACATGCGGATTGGCAATCGCAGTACGAGACACCTTACACCTTAGACACTGCCCATCATCGTTCTGCTGATTTTTGGTCTGGTATTTTTAAGGTGGTTATTTGACCATTTGTCGGAAGCCTACTGAATTTTTATGGTTTTTTCTTTAGTCGCCCCCTACGACACATACGGGAAAAAAGAGGGTGGGTATTATTGCGCCGAATCTGAACGATACGTACAGTACATACAGTAGAGAATAAAATTTAGGCGTTGTCGGTTACTAACTCTCTTGTTAATAATATTATGTAGGAATCACGGGTTTCTTATATAACAATACATATATAAAATGTTTATTCAATTCTCTTCGACCACACGAAAAAGTCACGATAGCCGAGTGGTTCGGTGGTCGGAATTTCGAGTCGAGAGACCCGAGTTCGATCCCCAAGTGGCAGGCTCGTACCAATGAGTTTTTCAAAAACTTATGTACGAATTATATCGTTGGCTTGGACATAAAGGCGGTGACGGGCTCACCACCTGTTACGTTGTCCCGAAAATATCTTCGGTGAAAGGTGGGTCAACGGGACTTAATTGTCTAGACTAGACCTCTGTCTACCTCTGTATTGGGAATTGCGTGAAGATATTTATATTTATATTTATATATCTTCGACCACAAAATTAATTATACAGAAATAAACGAGGCATTGTCTAAAGCTTGAGTTTTTTTCCGGAATGTAAAAGGAGCCATGAATATGTATATCAAATTAACAACATTGTACCTGAGGGGTCACTAATTAAATTATTTGTGGCTGTAATTACATTTGACAGATTTGTGACAGGCTTTTTTCGAATCTTTGAATATTAAAGTAACATAAAATTTATATTCGTATAATAGAATATAATTTAATAATTACATCTCAACTTCGATGTGATTCCAGAAACCAAACTAAATACTTTCACCGCATAAAATTTTATGTTTAAAATTTGCCTGATATAATGAAGAATATTACGCTTTGATCGCGTAGCAAATGTTTTAGCGGTAACTTTTAATTTTTTAAAGAATTTTGCCGTGTATTTGCAATAAATTGGTAATTGGTACATATAACTTTGATATTTTGTTGACATATCATTATTTTATTGAGAGAAAATTCTCATCGAAGCGACTCTCAGTGGTATGAACAACATCTAAAAATTATACATCTAGTTGCGTCTTTAAATATTGGCTATGAATTAGTTTTTTAAGTACTTAGGTTTTTGTTTGCCCAGTTTTATATATTTTTTTAATTTTTTTTTCTCATATCTTCAGTTTACATATATCTACTTGATTTTATTCTTCTAATTACCTAAAATATTATTGTGAATGAGCTTACACAAAATATGAATCAGGTATTAGATTATCATGAATATGATATTTCCAGAAATAAGCTGAGCCAGCGTCGTTTGACATTTTATATGTTGTTTGTCATAGTATGAGAAAATGTAGAAATAAAAATCTTATTTATTTATTAAAGTGGTTCATTCTCATGTTTCTTAATCTGAAAATTAAATACGAGTAATTGCAGCCTAACAAAGAGCGCAGTTTTCATTTAAGTTAAAGTTAAGTTCCGCAACGAAACGATACGGCGTAAATGTCTGTTATTAATGACTACCTCCAACGAAATTGAAACTAAGGCTGGCAAGTCTTCGAAGTTATTGCAGTTTAATACGAATTTTGGTACAAATTTTCTTAATTAACACACTGTTTGTGAGCCGCGACGGCCGATATCGAGTGATCCGAATTCGAATCGGAGGACACGAGTTTGTCGAATAAATAAATAAGTTCAAACATAGATATATACGTCGATAGAGACAACATCGCATACAAATACTCTGATCCTAAAGTACGTAGGGTTACAGAATCGGAAAAGCCGAAGATACCAGCTTTATTTTTTTTTAATTTTTTTTATAGAAAAGGGAGGCAAGCTATATTTACAGTGGCAGAGCCACACATCAAGTTTGTTGTTGCATGAATGGGCCGGCTCGACTGGGGAAGTGCCACGACCTCACAGAATACCGGCGTGAAGTAAAAGTCTAACAAACTTCTGCGTTTCGTCTCACCAGACCCACATACCCCCCTCCCCCAATTCTGGGGGGGAGGGGACTCTAAGGCTTGCAACGCATCCGCTATGCCTCTGGTATTGCGGGTGTTCATGGGCGGCGGAAATCACTTACCATCATGTGAGCCACCTGCTCGTTTGGCTCCCTTTTCTATAAAAAAATACCACAAATATCCAGAATCAGTCACAATGAAATAAAGTGATTATCATGGATCCGTCCGGGAATCGAACCCAGGATCACTGAACTGGCGTCACAATTAAAACCGGTATGTACGTCATTAGTTCATGGCCATGAATGCTCGAAACAATAAGGTTTTTCGCAACTTTTGTAAAATTTTGTCGTTGACGTGGACACATAGATAACGACAGGGTCACCAACGTCTCAATGTCCCACATAAGCTAACAGGCTTTGTTAAAATGTGGTACAAAAAGACAAAATTTTCTAGGCAACGCATCTGCTATTCCTCCGGTATTGCAGGTGTTCATGGGCGGCGGTAATCACTTACCATCACATGTGCCACCTGCTCGTTTGCCTCCCTTTTCTATTAAAAAAATATCCCAGTATTGGGAACATGCGTGAAAATTTTAAAAAATATAATTACTAAATAAATTTTCTTTCCTAAAATTAGCTTAAACCAATAATATTTACCGAGACTAATTACTTTATATTTACAGCAAGTTGTCTTATTTTACAGATTATACGTCCTTAAATTTTTACACAATACATGCATTTTCAAAACGTCAAATAACCGTCAAATCTATTACGTCAATACGTACAAATATCCAAAATGTTTTCCAAATGTCGTCTTATGCAATATAATTAGGTAACAAGGCACGTAGGCGCCATGTGCGACACCATTCAATATCAAATTCTAATGTCGTATCAACTTATTTAAACTACCCTGAAAGCTATAGTATGCCGTATTGTAGAACTTATTCGTAGCACTTGCTACGCGCTGTAGGCGCCACGTAGCGATCTTTATGAAGGAATTATTTGTGTTTCATTCTGTCACATTGAATACAAGCAAACATATATTGAAGCACTTTATTTGCATAGTAAAGTGACTCTTCTCTCTGTGTTTTGTTGAACACAAAGTGTTTCTTCTCCACTCGCTTATGAATACCAAATATAAATAAACATTAATAATGTTTATTTATATTTGAATACCATCTCATATATTTAAGTTATTATTTTATGTCATAGAAGTTTTTAGAAAAGCCATTTCTGTTTATGACTTATTTTAATTTACGAAGAGAAACTTTTACTGTATGTCATTTTATATGAAATGGACAAAATGACAAAGCTCTGTAGCAAAAATATACATAATTAAAAAGGAGAATATATTTATACTGCTCAAACTTCTAGTCCTACGCCGTAGCATTTGTCGCCTTCAGTTTAACCATAAAAATTTGCGAGCGGTGAGGAAATATACTATTTTATTGCAACACGTACGAAAACTCTACTGATTAATATTTAAAGATCATGTCGTCATGTGTGTCTGTTTGAATATGCAACTTAAAAGCAAGCAGTTCATATTATACTTACTAGAAGAACAAGTTGTGTCTGTTTAAAAATAAAAGCATTATTTTTATAACAAAAATTTCTTCATTCCGTTCCCAATACTGGGATAGACAGATGTCAGTTAAGTCCTTTCGACCCACCTTCCATTAAAGACATTTTTTGCTACAACGGGTCAGGTGGTGAGCCTGTCACCGTTTTTAAATCGTACATAAGTTTTTGATGAAAGACTTTGATACAAGCCTAACACCTGGGGATGGAATTTTAGTACCATGTCTCGTATTCCAAATACCCAACCACTCGGCTATCGCGATTTTTTATATTAATTGAACATAGTTAGATGTCTAGTTTTATTTAGCGTTTTTAACCAAATGTTCCGTAGCCGTGTGATTATGGCGTTAGACTATACCTTCCTATATATACCATCCTGTTTCTTTGCGTATGTGTCGTAAGAGGTGACTGAGACCCAAACCTTGGAAATACAATTGGCTACCGACAGATAGCAGATTAACTATCATGGAAAACACCAGACCAAAATAAGTAGACGGATGACGGGAAGTAGCGTCTAAGGGACAAGCTGTTCGGTACTGCGATCGCCAATCCGCCTGCCAAGAGTATCGATTATAGCATGTCCCATACGGGTCTACATACTCGTACTATAGTGGACTTTACGGGCTGTACAAAATTTCAGCCCAAATTTATTTAAAACTACGAGAGTGACTGGTTCTGAAATGTATTACCCTCATAAGTTCAAAAACATCGTGAGTATGTAATATTGGTGCGAGCTTTTCGTTTCGCTCATTAAACTCAACTTCAGGCAGTGATGTTGGCGTGAAGTTATACATACATACATATGTATATGAAAGAGAGCGTCTCTGCCTACCCCTACGGGAAAGAGGCGTGATTATATAATCCCTTTCCCGTATGGGTAGGCAGAGACCACTTCTTTCCACTTGCTACAATCCTTACATACTTGTTTCGCTTCGTCCACTTTCATTATTTCCTCTTCGATTCAGGGTACTCTTAACCTGGCCTTTTTTCAGGACGTCCCTGATTTGGTCTCAAAACGTCCGCTTATGTCTTCCCCTTCCGACACTTCCATTCATACTCGCCTTATATGCTTTTTTCATCAATCGTTCTTCATTCATTCTCTCGACATGGCCAAACCATCTCAGCATACCTTTCTCAATTTTAGTCACTACATCTTCTTTCAGACCACAACGTTTCCTTATTTCACTATTCCTTATCCTGTCGCTCAATTTACTCTGCTTTCATGTTTCGTCTGCCATACCCAATTTTCACTTCCGTACATGAGTGTCGGAACCAAAACTTCCGTATGCACAGCCAAATGAGCCTTGTTAGACACCATCCGACTGCTCATAAAGGAGTGCAAAGCTCCATTCGTGTTTCCTGCATTCACTCTTCTTTCAATATCACTCTCACACTTTCCATCTCTTGTGAACTTTGAACCCAGATACACAAACTCATTCACCTGTTCAATTTGTTCATCTCCAATCATTTTATTGCAGTATGTAATGGCCTCATCTCTTTCAAACACCATCACTTTTGTCTTCTTAACTTCATCCCCTTTCTATTAAAAGCTCCACTCATAGCAGTTACCATCTCCTGCAACTCCTCGGCTGAAGACGCAAGTAATACTTGATCATCATCATAGAGAAAACATTTGACGAGTAACTCATTCATTCTCAGTGCAGTTATATCTTAGACTAATTCTAAGTAATAACTTAAAAACTGGAAAAATCTTATCCATTATTATGGATAAGATTTTTCCAGAGTCTAAAAAAGTAGATTACTTTTTTCATAGGAAAATTAAAACAGAATTTTATAGTTAGGAAGCATTTTAGTATATCTAAAATTAACGGTTGACACATTTCATAGATGTTAATCACGCCATTCCCAATACAGGGGTAGATTGAGGTCTAGAGAATTAAGTTATTTCCACCTATCTTTCATCGAAGACATTTTTGGGACAAGGTGGCAGATGGCGAGCTTGTCACCATTTTTATTACCAACGATATAAATCGTACATAACTTTAAAAAAAACTATTTGGTACGTAGCCATCTAGAGTACCTACTCTAGATGGCTACCTAAGGATCAAACTCGGTCGATTATTATCAGAGTCTGCGGAGCTTTAGCTTCCCGTGGTGGGAATAAGTACAATCCGAGGCCAGTTTATGCACGGAAAAAATTATCACAGTCAGGCAACGGTATGCAAGTAAAAATTTGCAACTGGGAAGGGACGCCTTCTGCAGAGTGCGGATTGGTAGACTTCACATGCCCTCACAATATTTTATTATTTCGAGGGGTATTTAGCGCGAAAAATGTATTTATTGTATTTTTTTATTTTTTTTCAACGTTGCTTTTGTATTTCAACACAGATTGTAGTATATATCATCATATTTATATATTGTTATCAAATTAAAGAGAAAAAATGTTTCCAAAATTTCAACTGACACGGGCGAGATTCGAACTAGCGATCTTTGCTGAATATTGTTTATATGCCGAAAACAAGTTAGTCGGAAATTTTATATACGAATAAAAAATCAAAAACATCTTCCAAAATATTGTAAAGTCGTATTTTTATATCTGAGAAGTAGTAAGTAGTAAGTGACGTTGAGTCACGATAGCCGAGTTGTTGGGTGGTCGGAATTTCGAGTCGAGAGACCCGAGTTCGATCCCCAGGTGGCAGTACCAATGAGTTTTTCAAAAACTTATGTATGAATTTCATCGTTGGCTTGGACATAAAGGCGGCGACGGGCTCACCACCTGTCACGTTGTCCCGAAAATATCTTTGGTGGAAGGTGGGTCAAAGGGACTTAATTGTCTAGACTTGACCTCTGTCTTCCCTTGTATTGGATATTGCGTGAAGATATATTTTATATTTTTTTATATATATAGTAGTAATAAGTGTGTCTAAGGATCTAGTTCTCTAAATTGCTTTCCTAAACGAAGCTACACAGCTAGGGCTACTGCCAACTACCATAAATTTATTGGTCAAGCTGTCCAGGTTAGGATGTACTTATTATGGCCATGACGGTCACGGTGATGCGAACGAACTCGCCGGAAAAAGTAGTGCACCGTATTCTCAGATAATATAAATATACGATTTATATTTAATGTTTAAATGTCTGACCTTTAAAAAATATTCAACTTCAAAAACAGAGACATAGTCTGTTGATATACAGCTAATGATTGCCGAAAATTAAATATTACCCCACCCTGACTGACGTATTTTTTGAAATACAATATTGACGGATTCGTTTATGACACATAAAATTTTAAAAATTGTACGTGTCATAAAGTAACCAAAGGCACGCCGGAGAGCCGGTTCATTATCAGTTCCGTTTCTGCATCGTCATAGTGTGACGTATTTTGAGATGTGCGAGTTGTTGCTTATGGTACATTTGTGCCCTGTTCGTTTTGTATTGCTAATAGTATGGTTGCCTGATAATAAATCAACTACGTAAGCTGCATCTTCTACCTTACTTCTTAGTTGCCGAGTGAGTACAAAATATTCTTTAGCAATTGTATATTCATCTAACTCCAATAATTATGGAAATATTTAACCAACCAGACTGTCAAATATTTGGTCGCAAACATATAACGTATACAGATTTTTAAAATTTTTAAAATATGTATCTACTCACCGTGAAGTCTCTCGACGAAAACTTTCAGGAAAGAAGCGATGACCGCCTGCCTCAGTTCCCGTCTTGCCACTGCTCCTGACTGCTCCGCTAAAGCCTTATATACTGGTTGGTTGATTCAGGGTGAGAGGCGGAGTCTCCTTGCGCATGACACCCCAAGCTCCACCCATTTTACCAACAATACGTCGTGACGTAATAAGTGACGTCACAAAAAATTGTTAATAGCCAATGAAAAGGGTCCCTGAGGTCATATGTCAAAGGGTGAAATGTAAAGAGCTTGCCACTTGCGGTCTCTCGTTAAAAAGTTAAATTTGAAGGCTTTGTATAAAATTGCTAAGTGGAGTTAGTTGAAGGTGTGCTCATATTTCAGGATGTTGTTCACAGAGAGGTAATTAATAATATACGAGGGAGAACACTGATTCAATTACAATAAACCATCAATGTCCCTATTAAACCACTTTAAATCACAAGCCCTTAATCTATTGCTTATAGTTATACTGCATTTCCTAATACAACGTGGTTTCATTTATAAATCCTACAAGTTTCTAGAAATTATAATCGCACAGATCAATTTCTCTTGTATCGTAGCTTATATAGTACTTACCTCGATGGAAAAAGGACGAACATTCAGCCAAAAGAAGGCTAGGAATGTAGACAAAAAATTGCAGATGTTAGTCTATCTCAAAACTAAATCAGTTAAGATTGTACTTTTTCCTTCCCGGCAATGTGGCTGGCATTTTATTTCACTTTAATTAAATCGACAGAATAACTAACAATCCATCCGACACATGAAAACCCGTGTATCTCTAAACTACTATAATCCTAAGAGCTGAGAACTCCAAAGGAATGCCTCACAACCTCCAAATATACCGACTAATCATAAATTTGGAATCTGAATATCCAACAATGGTGGCTTAACTGCATTCACACATCCATATTTATTTAAAAGCTTGTAAAATCCACTGTAGAATATAGGCCTCTCTGTAAGAAGAATTTACTATTATCGCCACGTTCAACAATCAGGTTGGCGATCACAGCACCAGACACCTCAAACTGTAGACTTTGCTTCCCGTCTACTTAATTTTGACCTGGCTTTTGATGACACTATTATCCCGATATCTTACAATAGCCATCGCCATTTCCATGCGGTTTTGGGTTTAGAAGTATCGTACGACACTGACGGAAAGAAAGTGGTTGGTTGATTCTTACACCGACGCCACACGGTATTTTTTGTAGTTTTGTTAAGTTAAAAATTAAAAAAAACAGCGGCGGTGGTTTAGGTGTGTGGTTGGCTAGAGTTGTACCTATCGAGGCGACACCAAAATTTCGGTAGCAGTTGTGACCTAGCTTCGTTTGGGATAGTGTTTTAGTAGTAAATCTTTTCCACATAGGATTTTCTTGTATCATTATATATACATAGCATTAAAATAGTATTATGTCATAATTGAGGTATGTAAGGATCGTGACACCTGGCGATCTGTTCTCTCTGGCTACCCCGTCAAGAACTGTGTGTGAAGATAAATAAATAAATGTCATAATTGGCGAATATGAGAAGATTTAAAGAGCGTAACCACTTTTTATTGACACGTTAACGGCATTTTATGCATACAACACAAATGCATGTAAAGCAGTCAAGATCTATATAAATGAAACTCCTTAATGGATCTGCACAGCTTGATAAAAAATTAGGTATTTCGGAAAAAATATATGTAATTCGATTATAAATTAAAAAAAACGAGAGAAAATACACATAAAACAGCCCCTTCATAGCTATTTACTAACAAAATTTAACAGAACACATATATACATAATGTAGGGCAAGTACCGACGTTAAAATGTGGCAGCGAAACCTGTGTCAGTGGAAATGCGATCTCTTCGTGTATTACCTTGGCTGATCGAAAACGCGAGAAGAGATTTGGCGTTTTGGAAAGTTTGAAAGTTGGTGTTATCACTCACGATAGCCGACAGGATCTTGACACTATGTGATCTGTTCCATCTGCTCACCCATCCCGATAGGCATTATGCGTGAAGATATAATAATTATAATTATAATACATAGATAAGTTTATAAAATTTGGTATATTTGTTTGGAAACCATAATAAATTATCATATAAAATTACAGTGTAGTTCCAATAGCATTAATCTTTTAGGTGAAAATTAAAGTAAATAATTTGAGTCAAAATAGTTAACAAGTTTGAATAAATAATCACTGAAAATATATTAATATTAGTAGTAATGGAAATATGATAACAGTAATGAATTTTATTAATTATTACAAAGCATTTAGTGGTTAAAGTAGCATTTTTAAGTATTTAATCGTATTAGTTTTGGTGTATGCATTTTCATCAATTAGTTTAAGTCATATAGCAATTTAAAATATATTAAAGTAGGGCGACTGCTCGCGAATTTATTAATTAATTTATTTGTTTATTTATTTATTCATTTATTATACGGCTCCGACAGACTACCAGCGTCGTAGTTGTGTCAGCGTGGCTACAACATTGCGCTGAGTCGGAGACCGTTTTGTTGCAGCAACCCAATAATTAATTTTGAAAAATATAGTTGTCTTTTTTTTCTGATTAGTTTTGATATTTTATGTTTAGTTTTAATACATAATTTATTTCTGCTGCTGTTGTTGTTGCATGAATGGGCCGGCTCGACCGGGGAAGTACCACGACTACACAGAATACCGGCGTGAAGTAGAAGTCTAACAAACTTCTGCGTTTCGTCTGGTGAGTGGATGTAACCGGTGGCCCACACACCCTCTCCCCCAATTCTGGGGGGGGGGGGCACTCTAAGGGAGGCAACGCATCTGCTATGCCTCTGGTATTGCAGGTGTTCATGGGCGGCGGTAATCACTTACCATCACGTGAGCCACCTGCTCGTTTGGCTCCGTTTTCTATAAAAAAAACGTGTCGAATTGATGACCTACTTTTCTGACATTATTCAAAAATTTAAATAAACACCGTCAAGTGTCCGCGTGATATCGCTAAAAGTGTTCTGTTGTCCTCTCTCAACTCTTTTCTGTGCGGCAGTAAGGCTTAAAATTAAGATAGACAGAGCCAGGCCTGTAATCTAGTTTAGGATATATTAAGAGCAGTTTATAGAGTTGGCAATAAACAACAATTGTAACTGAAACTATTAACCCGAGCGGGAGACGACTCGTAAACCCCGGTTAGCGCCGGAATGACCGCTCGTAAACTTAACTGTCCGACTCCGCTCACCGGCGACTGTCTATCGCTCATATTCAATATTGCAATAAAGTGATGCAGCATTTTGTCTAAACATAATTTAAAAACTGCTACTCCACTGCAGTTTTCTCTGCAGCTGTCCTCGGGAACTCTCCGGTGTGCTCGTGAACAAAAGTACTCACGCAAACTTACCACTACATACCACATTTGTAACTTATAAATATGTATAAAATATTAGGATATTCCGGGGGAGCCGTAAGGGCACAAACTCCTTGTATAGACATCTCGCGAACATCATAATTTGTCAATGAAATATAACATATTGTATTTGGGTGTGAGTTGAGAAATATAAAAGTACATTAATGCCATTGGAAATATCCCAACGTGCACTTCTAAAAGCCACACTTTTTTCCTACAACTGCTCTTTATGAATATTGTGATGTAATAACAGTGCGACAACGTTATATTCTTCAAATAGTTCTGAGACAACTAACTAACTGAACCTGAACACTTACCTTATTTGATCTAATGGATGATCTTTGTGAAGTATCCGGGGGTGACGCCGTAATCGGTACACTAGACCCAGACTTCGATGACGGTGAGGTCATCAGTATGAAAGGAAGTGAATGTGCGACTCGAAGTTTGAAATGTGGTAACACTGGTAGTCAGAGTTACTGCTGATCAAGTATGGTAACGTATCAAGTATGGTGGGCCTCGCGTCTGGGACAGCTTTCATCTGCTGTGCAATTTGTGCTGGCGGACGGGGGACTCGGATACCTCGACGTATGGATCGGATACCTACATGTATGAAGAAAATGATGAATCTGAATGAAGCGAAAGAGGTTTGTAAGGATCGTGACACTTGGCGATCAGTTCTCTCTGGCTACCCAGGGATTGTGCGTGAAGATAAATAAATAATATAATAAATAAATGAACACTTACTAAAACTTAGAAAGTATGTAATTAGTGACATCCCACTACAATAAAATTTTTTCGTATATACTCACATACTTCTACTCTACAACTCATTTACGCAGATAACAAAATTGTATGTAAACATAACATAACCGATTGGCTCACTAAAACAAACTATTCTCTATCCCAATATGACTCATACTTACAGACAAAAACACTATATCAGCATTACTAATCTTTTAAATTCGTTTTTTTATCGTGATTTTTGTTTTATGCTGGTATACTTACTGGTATAACAAAGAAAAGTGCACTGTCACTGAAATACAAGTTTATTTCCAGGCCTAATTCAGCCGCCGTTGCTAAAGTTGCTTAGTTTAGTTAATATTTATAATAAAATTTTCAAAAATTACTGTATTTTGTAAAAATTGTTTCAACTTTTTTGTTCGAATAAATAAACCACAACAGTAATCATTGATCTCAATTTTCATATAATGAAAATAATGGAAATGTCTCGATAATTGCGCTTATTTTTAATATGGTTAAACCGTCATCATCTTCCGGTCGAAAAGCGAAGTATCAGAATAGCAGTTTTTCTTTCACTACTACCACAAGGCAGACTTAGGGAATAAACAAATCTGTTATTGATTATTATTTTTAACTATAGTTGCAAAAAATATACAATACAATTATAACATAATTTAATTTTTAATAATAACACTAACTATCTCACTTTTCCAAACATCGACTCTTCTTGCAGTGTTTTTACAGTGCCGACTGGTGACAGGCTTATCGTATAATAATACAGGCTTTGAAAGCTAAGTTAAAGGTGTAGAATAATAAATCAAATTTACGTTGTAAGATTTTACGGGAATGCTGCAGTCGTCTGCAATATCTAAAGCACTTGTGTTATGGAATCGGTAACAACGAAGTTTCCACAAATACCCAGACCCGAGACGATTTAGAAAATTTGTTATCTACAATTACCGTCCGGGAATCGAACACGGGACCTCAGAGCTGGCGACACCATAAGAACCGGTGTGTGCACCATTCGACTATGGATGTATCGACTATGGAAGTCGCTAACTCACAGGATATTCTAACTTTTACTGAAATGTGGAAAATCCTTCGTTCTGTGGGTGTTGGCAGACCACCGATTTAAATGACGTAGAGGGGACCGAGTGGAGAAATGATTTAAACTAAAATTTCCCTACTGCTCCTGTAACTATAGATCCTCTTGTCAAATAAACCATCTTGACATTCTCCAGTCTGCCGGCGTTACAAGTTTCTTATTTTTATTTTGCTATAGAGTCTGAGGAAGAAGTCAGAGGATCCATATTAGCTATGAATGAAAACGATTTTCGGCATTTTATCGCGTTTTTAATTACTTTTTAACAAACCATTTTTACTTCCCTACGTTTCGAATGCTTTACAGCATCCGTGGCCAAGGATGTGGTCACGGGGTCCCCCCGTGAAAATACTTCGTAAAGTCTAATATAACTACTAATATATTAGAAATAGTTTGTAAACACTAATTAAAAACGCGTTACAATCCGAAAATCGTTTTATTTAAAACTGGTACATGTTTAATTACTTATTTTCTTTTAATTACTCGCTTATTATATGTTTAATGATCATATTATTTTCGTATCAGACAACGGCAAATCTAATCTTGTATTTCGTATCAGGATACAGAAATTCCCTAAGATAAAAATCCTTGTCTGTGATCGTAAACAAAATAATAAAAATTTACTATGAAACTCTTTATAATCTTCTAAAGAAAGCACTACAAATATATTATGAGGCTTAAATAAACATAAATGTAAGCACAAAAAAGCGTCATGACGAAGCAAAAGCAAAAGTAACACACACACGCACACACGCTGGCACATATATGTTTATATGCACTCACTCACACTCAATTTCATAACATAAATTTAGTTTTTTTACACCAATTGTTTTAATTTATGTCTTGCCCTTTACCAGGAACTAGAGAATTTAAGTGAAATTGGGTAAGTCGAAATTATAGTGAAAACCTAATTTTAATAGAAAATATTCATGTGTATTACTGTACAATTTTAATAAAAGTAAACTCATTGTTTCATTTTCCAATTTATTCAATTGACTAAAATGATAAATGAACGACAGTAAAAACTAACATTCGAAACCAATTAGTGGCCATACTTAAATATTCTTTAGTGCCGTTCTTACTCCGCGGTTTATGATCATTGGGTTATTGGGGCGGACGTACCGAAAGTGGTCCCGAGTTACCTTATGTATCCCGAGACGACTAATGCTATAATATAATAGCCAACACAATTTTTACCCTCACAAAACTTCACATAAAAGTCACGATAGCCTAGTGGTTGGGTGATCGGACTCCGAGTGAAGAGACCCGTGTTCGATCCCCAGGTGGAAGGCTCGTAACATTTTTTTTTTTTCAAAAAGTTATGTACGAATTATATCGTTGCCTTGGAAATTAAGATGGCGATGGGCTAACCACCTGTCATGTTGTCCCAAAAAATCTTCTCTTGGGTGGAAGGAGGTCGGTTAATTGTCTAGAACTCTGTCTCCAGTATGAGCAATGGCTTGAATATAAATACTAAACTTCTTTTGAACCACAAAAGGTAAACAGTGTTGATATTTCAAGCAATCATCACGCAAAATTATTTGACGACTGTTGCAGATTTCGCTGCCTAAAACCGCCATATGCGCCACGTTTGGCAAACGGATTGCAGATATCAAGCATCTGGCACCTTAGGCACCTCACCTGCTGCACATCACCGGTCGGCTGAACCTACGGGAAATATAGGGTGGTATACCCATTTATATGTATATATACGTTGTAGTCACACGGCTAAGGAAACAGTGATCACTTGAATTATTAAAACTTCCGAGAGGCATTAATAATTAAAATAAATTAAATATCTTTCACGCAATTCCCAATACAGGGGTAGACAGAGATTTAGTCTAGACAATTAAGCCCCTTTGACCCACCTTCCACCGGAAAATCTTCATTATTAATTAAATAAATAAAAACGGCAAAATTCACGGGCAAAATTCACGTGTAAATCGGTGTAGGTGCCGACTGGATGCCGACCTGTCGGAGCTCCTTCGTCGAGGTGAGTGGAAAAACCGATTATTCATTTCTTTAACAGTGTTAAAGCCACGCATCAGCTTTTGTTGTTGCATGAATGGGCCGGCTCGATCGGGGAAGTACCGGCGTGAAGTGAAAGTCTGACAATCTTCTGCGTTTCGTCTGGTGAGTGCAGGTAACAGGGGGCACTCTATGGCCGGCAACGCATCTGCTATATCTCTGGTATTGCAGGTGTTTATGGGCGGCGGTAATCACTTACTATCACGTGAGCCACCTGCTCGTTTGCCTCCCTTTTCTATAAAAAAAAAATCATACGTGATAAATTCACGTATGAATTTTTTTATAGAAAAGGCCATTTTTAATTATTTATAAATCTCTACTCATTGAAAGACAGATATCGCTGTTCAAAATAAAACTATTATTTTCGAGTTTAAATAGTTATAACGCAATTTTTTTATTGATTTTAAAGCATACAAGTTATGCTGAAAAAATTTTTGTAATTAAATTAAAGAGAAGAGTTTAGAGAAGAAGAAAATAAAGAGAAGTTTTTTATTCAATTTCAACTGACACGGGCGGGATTCGAACCCACGAACTGATGTAAGAGCGTTGTCACAGTTCGGCCCCGCCCGTCGAATCCCGCCCGTGTCTTTTGAAATTGAATAAAAAACTTCTCTTTATTTTCTTCTTCTTTAAACTCTGCTCTTTAACTTAATTACATTTTTTTTTTATTTATTATTTATTATTATAGTCATAATTTGAACTAAATGAAAACGTGATAAAATCTGTAATTAATGGTTTTATTTTGAATGTGTTATGTTCTCACAAATACTAGAAATCATTAGATACTGCTTTTTTACATTTTATCATTATTGGATTTCATGCATACAAAATGAGAAAACATGAAATCTATGTAGAATATTTGACAATTTACTTAGAGATTTCCGAGATATATATCCCCGCACCATTCCAATACTGGGATAGACCGAGGTCCAGACCATAAACTACTTTCGACGCGCCTTTCACCGAAGACATTTATTAGGACAACGTGACAGGTGGTGCGCCTGTCGCTGTCTTTATGTCCAAGCCAACGTTGGAAATCGTACATAAGTTTTGAAAAAACTTAAGTACCCAGGTGGGTATCCTACGCAACCACACGGCTATCGTGGCTTCTTATTCCCGAGGTATCTATAAATCTGATGACGACCTCCGTGGTCGAGTGGCGTAAACATCGGTTTACAAGGTGACGCCATCTCGAGGTCCCGAGTTCGATTCCCGGTCGCGTCAATGTAGAAAAACCACTTTTTCTACATTTTCTCGGGTCTGGGTTCTGGGTCCTCAAGTGCTTCAGCATCTTACATTGGGATCGGAGCAACGTTTGTATTTAATCTGGCCCTATCTATATATGTATTTAATATGTATCTTAAATCTATATGTATAAGATCACGTTTAAAGTTATAAGATAATACCGCATACGATGTGTAATGAGGCACCTCGGCACGGAGGCTCGCACATGGCGTCACGCGCCGTTACAAAACCCCATCGACCCCACATCTGGGTTTACGACTCGCTCTTCATCGGCAATCTATAACAACAAGCTCCACAATGTCGCGTGTTAATACGGCAGATTGGAGCTTAACGAGTTTGTGTTTGTCCTTCATTCGATACAGCGTCATGTTAAGTTGTACGATCGTATTCGCCGAACCGCACAGTTTTCTTAACTATGCATTAATTAAAAATGTTTATCTCGTTTTGTAATAATTATCACAAAACAATAAAAATAACTAATTAACACACCATATACACCTATTATTATACTGTATAAATATATGTATATGCCAACGATATAAATCCTTCATAATTTTTGAATAAACTCATTGGTACGAGCCTACCTCCTTGGGGATCAAACTCGAGTAGATCACTCGACGTGACCTAATAAAATAAATAAATAGAATCTTGTCAAATATATAGTTAGCCTGTCTCTCTGCTTTTTTTATAGAAGAGGGAGGCAAACAAGCAGGCGGCTCACGTGATGGTAAGTGATTACCGCCGCTCATGAACACCCGCAATACCAGAGGCATAGCAGATGCGTTGCCGGCCTCACAGTGTAGAATTGGGGAAGGGTTGTGTGGGCCTCCGGTTACCTGCACTCACCAGACGAAACGCAGAAGTTTGTTAAACTTCTACTTCACGCCGATATTCTGTGAGGTCGTGGTACTTCCCCAGTCGAGCCGGTCCATTCATGCAACAAAGCTGATGCGTGGCTATGCAGGTTTCCTTATGATAAAAATAAATAATAAATATCTTCAAGGAATTTCCAATACAGGGGTAGACAGAGGTCTATTCTAGACAATTAAGTCCCTTTGCCCCACCTTACACCGGAGAAATTTCGGGACAACGTGACAGGTGGTGACCCCGTCACCGTCTTTATGTCCAAGCCAACGATATAATTCGTACATAAGTTTTTTTTTTCAAAAGTCCATTGGTACGAGCCTGGGGATCAAACGCGGATCTCTTGACTCGAAATTCCGACCACCTAACCACTCGGATATCGTGACTTTCCTCAAGATACTTTCTATTACCACCGTGGTAAATGAAGCACCTAAATATACCATTACTAATTTCACTAGATCAATGGCCGGGGATCAAACTCAGCACCCACGCGTGTTGTGAGGCTCCCGACACCGATTTGATACATTGAAGCCACGCATACGGTATCATATAATTTTGATATTTCTATGATATAATACTGACTCTTCTTTTTCACAGGTTTAAATTTAAATTGATACATCTTCAAAATTTTTTTAATAACACTCTCGTATTCCTCCAATGGCATATTTATCTCACTCTATAATAGACGGCTGAAGAATAAAATTTAAATAAATCCAAAAAAAAAATACTAACATAATTTTCACTTTTGAAACTCATTTTAGCTACAGGGAATAAAAATATTGGACCGACCCCCGCGCAATTAACTCATAACCTATATATCTTCAGTACTCACAATCAGATAAATAGGTGCTGTCAAATTTTCCCTCGAGGAGTCGTTCATAATGTAGTAATTCAACAGAACGTTAAGCCCGAAATATATATTTTTGCTATATTGAAAAATAAGTTCGATATTATTAACATTACATATTATCTTTACGCATTATCACTAACGGGGTAGCCACGAGGAGTAGATTGCCAAGTCTCTAACCCTTACAAACATTTTTTCGCTTCTATCAGATTCGTGATTTTCTGTCTACACGCACATCGGAGTATCATAGTAACCTTGTGCCTCTCGAACAATTTGTTCACATGGTCTTCAAAAGTGAGCCTTGACCTTCCTCGATTCCTTTAATTGTTAAGTTTCGCGTCGAGTTTTATCCACCATTCTTTCCTCGCTCATTGGTTCCGCGCGCACGAACCATCGTATCACGCCCATATCTAATTTACTACTGATCTACTAGTAATCTATATATAATTATATCTACAGAGACTTCGTAGACAAAATATATCTGCTCGGGAATATTTTACAAAGCAGAAATATGAAAGGAATTGCCAACTTTTAATAGGAATGGGAAACTGCGCGGTAATATATAAAATGATTGATGATGTATTATGGAATCACAATGATGGCAGAATGTAGTTATTTCATAATTCCGCTTTCGAAATTAAAAAAGAGCGATATGTTATTTTAAGTGATTATGTTACCTGATTCGAATAGAAACAGAGCCTTAATTTCGTGCGTGCCACGATGTGGAACTGGTGAATATGTTTACCTGGAGTTGAATGTGCACCAAGTGGGGAAGTACTACACGCATCTCTGAATAATAATGTATGGCCTGCAATGTGGTAACGGTGTAAGAATATTGCCACTCCCTTTCTTCCCGTGGGTGTCGTAAGAGGCGAAAAAGGAAATTTGTTGAATATCGTTATGGCAACCGATAGATGGCGGGATAACCATCTCTAAATAAATCAGACCAAAATAATTACACTACAGATGAGCAGCAGCGTCTGAGGTCCGAGTGGTCAGGTACCGCGATCTAACGCCAATTCGCTTGCCAAGCGTGGCGATTATGGCAAATCCTCCCTATGGGAGAGGCCTATGACCTGCAGTGGATTCTAACAGGCCGTTATGTGTGTATGTATGTATATCCTGAAATAAGTGTCTCGTATCTCAACAGGTTAAAAAGTCACGATAACCGAGTGGTTGAGTGGTCGGAATTACGAGTAGAGAGACCCGAGTTCGATCCCCAGGTGGCAGGCTCGTACCGATGGGTTTTTCAAAAACTTATGTACGAATTATGTCGTTAGCTTGGACATAAAGACGGCGACGGGCTCTCCACCTGTCACGTTGTCCCGAAAATATCTTCGGTGGAAGGTGGGTCAATGGGACTTAATTGTCTAGACAAGACCTCTGTCTATCCCTGTATTGGAAATTTCGTATCTGAACAGGTATCAATCAACTGCCGCAGAATTCCATATGTCACTAGTCACGGATTATTTGATTTGTGGGTTTTCTTACATTCCTACGTACTAAATGTAATTCACAGTTAAAATAACATAGATATCGCCGGCAGATAGCGAGCATTACTCGCAATAATTTTCGCGTTTACGTTCGTTAAAGACTTGGCAGTCTAGTGGTCAGGGCGCTTGTTTTGACGCGAGTGAATTGGGTTCGATCCCCGAGCTGGCAGCGAAAAATTACAAAATCAATATTAAGTGCTAACTCTACCACAAGCTCAGTGGTGAAGGAAAACTTTGTTAGGAAACCTGCTCGCCTGAGAAATAAAAATAATGAAAAAAACATTACGTCGCAGTCGTGTGAAATCCGCCAATACCTCTATCAAATAACTTTAAGAAGGCTTTGACTAGCAAAAGGGTATTTACAGGCTGTCACTTTATCCCTTGTTAGTATACCACATTGTGGTGGTTAGAGGTCTATGTACACATCTTTCGTAAATTACAATACTGAAACGAAATCGCTGGGTGTTAAACCTTCGCCGTGTTCTGCAATGAACTTGGCCATTATATACGTATGTATGTTAATAAGAATGAGTAATGATTGGCAAGTAAAAAAAAACATTGAAATTATACAATGCAAATAAAGATGACAATTACGTTATACTTGTGATTGCGGCTTATCGTCCGATAGCCGACGGCACGCCGATCTGCACGAAAGATATTGTTTTCGCGAGCGGCGCACTCGCCCGCCGACCGAGGAACCGACGCGCCGCGTGCCACCACACCAACAACCACCAGCTCACCAGCCCACCACACCACATCGCCAGGATACTGTAAGGTGCGAGCAGATTCATTTTTATTTATTTTTGTGAACCGCAACATGACCGTGCAGTGCGTCTATCCGTTTCCATCAAGTAGGCGAACCGTATTGCGGTAGTTTTCATTCTGATTAGTCAATTTAACCTTCAATTCAGTGTTTTTTTTATATTTACCGCATTTACGTAATGAGTTCCTCTGGTAGAGAAGAAAGTGACGAAAGAAACTCTATCAACTTTTTTACAAACCCTCTTGTTGGTAGCAAAGACTAGTCTCATATGCAATTAAAGCAATTTGTTTTAATAAAAATGAGGATTGCAGGCACGAGCTGACCACGTTACGTCACTTCTGCTTAGAAGAAGCTATTCTACAGCTTTTATGTATCTTGTTCTTATTTCAATTTTCCTATTAAAGTCCACTGTAAGTATGCGAATGATGTGATACCCCTCACATCATTCGCATAGACATCAAAAGCTTTTGTTTAATGAAGAGCTACTAAAAACAAATGTATTAATGAAAAAAATTGCAACTAGTCCTGCAACAAAAAAGAAAAAAATTAATAACGCCCAACAAAGAGCAGATAAAGAGACTCAGACTCCAAAATTACTAAATATGAGTAATGTATCTAAAAATCAAGATAATGTAGAAATCATATCGCCACTTGCAACTCAGCCTAAGTTAAAATATATTGAAAAGATAAAACCCGCAAGTAAGCAAAATAAAGTTTGTATTTTAAGTAGTAGCAAAAATAATAATATATTATCAATAGCACAGAAAAATCTGGCATATGATAAATTTCAAGTATGTCATTATTTAAAGCCACACACTAGACTCATTAATATGTTAGAAAACATTGAATCAAAATTAAAACAATTTACATTTAAGGACTATTGTATTATATTAATAGGCGAAGATGATTTTAATTCTACACAAAATTATTTTAATTTAATTGTTCACATCAGAAATACATTGAAAGAAATTAAACATACTAATATTATAATTTGCCTGCCTACATTTAAATGTAAACATAATACGTCAATGTTTAATTGGAGAATAGAGAACTTTAACAATTTATTATACTTGGATAATTTAACACATCAATATGCATATCTCCTTGACTCAAACTCGAATTTAACTTATGACTATCGAATGTTTGACTACCATACAGGACGTATTAAGGACATTGGCATAAATACTGTGTTCCAAGACTTAAGAGAGTTAATTAGGTATATAGAAAATAGTGTCAATATGTCAAATGAGGAGTTAATACAAAATGACAATCGTAACACAATATTGAACTTGGAACCAACAATAAATCAGTTTTTCATTAATAATTATTTGCATATCCTGCATCAAAATATTGCAGGTCTATTAAATAAATCAGATGCATTGACAATTTCTTTAAATGAACTAGAAGAAAAACTCATAACTATTGACGTTATATGCATCACAGAACATTTCATCATATCCGGTTTCGAGAAATTTTTAACCATCCCCAACTATAACTTAGCTGCATGCTTTTGCAGAACAACTCAAAAAAAGAGGTGGCACTTGCATACTGGTTAAAAAGGGACACTGGTTTACGGAATTACCAGATATTAAGAAATTCTCCATTCCTGGTTTAATTGAATGTTGTGCTATTGAGTTAGTGCTTTACAAAACTTTAATCGTGTGTATGTATAGAGTACCAAAAAAACGATAATTTTAATTTATTCTTTAATAGATTGGAAAAAATTCTAGAAGTAGTTACCAAAAATCAAAATAGAAATATTATAATAACAGGAGACTTTAATATTAACATTTTAAAGCGCAACAATGTCTCAATAGAATTTGAATGTCTTCTCTCAAATTACAATCTCAAATTAGAGATCAACCAACCTACCCGAATTAAAAGTCAAACTTGTATTGATAACTTTGGACATAATTTTCATAATAACTGTAAAGCTGAAGTAATAGAACTTGCCCTATCAGATCACACAGCGCAACTATTTAAATGTGGTGTTAAAAAAATTTGCATTCTTGATAGGTGGTTCATCAAACGACGAGATTATAACAAAGAAAATATGATAAAGTTTGACGACTGCATTAAAAGACTATCCTTTTCTGAAATATACAATACGGAAGACCCTAACGAAGCCTACAATATTTTTCTAGAAAATTTTAAGCTTTTTTATGATTTATGCTTTCCCTTAAGATATATTACTATAAAACAAAAAAGTAATCAAAAATGGATATCACGAGGTATAAATATTTGCAGTAAGAAGAAAAGGGAGTTGTTATGGATGTATAGATTAAAACCTACTGTAAATAATAAAATAAAATTTAAAGAATATTCCAAAAAGCTTAAAAAAATTATAAAACTTACACAACGAGCACAAAATGATTATAGTATTAAAACTTCGACGAATAGAAGTAAAGCTACATGGCAAATAATTAAAAATACGAAGCAAAATTTACCAAGTGATACCATATCATCAATAAAAATTGATGATAAAATAATAACGAATCCGAAAGAAATATCATGTGCATTCAACAATTTCTTCGTAGATAAAATTCAACCAACAAATTTGAAAAATGAACTAAAATTACAAATACTAAACAATAATCATTCAATGTTCTTGACACCAAGTTCACCATCTGACATTTTAAATATTATAACATCATTGAACAACACTAATAGTGTAGGTCCAGATGAAATTTCTACAAAAGTCGTTAAATTTGTTGCAAATAATATATCAAATCACCTTAGCCATATTATCAATTTGAGTATCAGTAAAAGTATCTACCCAGGAAAATTAAAAACATCAGTAGTCAAACCACTCTTCAAGAAAGAAAATAAGCTCTGTATGGAAAATTATAGACCTATTGCCCTCATATCGATATTCGCAAAAGTTTTCGAAAAATTCCTGCATCAGAAAATTTATTCCTTTATTGAAAAATATAACATTTTAACCAACGCACAAAAAGGTTTTAGGCATAAGATGACAATCAATATGGCAATTTATGATTTCTTAAATGTTATTATGACAAACGTTGACAATAAAAATCCAATTTGTGCTTTATACTGCGATATGACTCAGGCATTTGATTGTGTTGACCATGATATTTTGACAAACAAACTAAATCATTATGGTATACGAGGTAGAGTATTAGACTTGATAACATCATATCTTGACAACAGAAAGCAGTACACTGAAATCCATCGAGTAAATTATCGCGATAAACGGGAACATGCATATAAATCTGATGAACGAACTATACGTTACGGAGTACCACAGGGCAGTGTTTTAGGCCCCCTATTATTCATTATTTATATCAACGACCTTGTTAATGCTACAAATCATCAAATGACACTTTTTGCTGATGACAGTACAGTGACAATGGAATGCAAAATAAAATTTATATCACAATAACATCTATAATACACTTTATTTAATTATTGAATGGTTAAAAAACAATAACTTACGGATTAATTTAAGGAAAACGAATTTAATGCATTTTAATCAATTACCTTCAAATACAAACCTGAACATAATGTATGAAAATCAACTAATTAATGAAATTGACACTACGAAATTTCTAGGCTTAATCATCGACCGGAAGCTGAATTGGAAAAAGCATGTTGAAGAACTGTCTAAGAAAATAAATACGTTCGCTTACGCACTTCATAAATTGTCTTCATTATTAAACTTTGATTCGTTATTAATGGCATATTATGGCATGGCTGATTCAAGACTGAGATATGGCATCATTTTTGGGGAAATTCAACTTATAAAGAATTAGCTTTTAAAGCACAAAACGATGCATCAGGTCAATATTTAGGTTAAGAAAATTGATAGTTGCCGACGTTATTTTATAGAAAATAAAATACTTACGCTTACTTCACTTTACATACTTGAGACTGCTGTGTTTGTAAAGAGTAATTCAAATAAATTTCAGAAGTTATCAGATGTCCACAATCGCAATCGACGTGACAATACAAGACTATGCATTCGCAGAGCCAGAACAGCGGTTATGCATAAGAGTGTTTTTTGCATGGCTCCAATTATTTATAACAAAATTCCAAAAAACATAAAAGAATTAAACATGAAAAGTTTCAAGGAAAGGCTCCGAATATTCCTGATTGAAAAATGTTATTACCATATTAACGATTTTTAAATGATAAATTTAATGAAGATTTTGACAATTGAAGAATGACATTTAAGATTTTGATTTCAAGAATGACGTACGATAATCCATTAAACTGTTTACTTTTTAATATTTAACTTATTACTTTTGACAATTTGATTCTCTGTATTTTTTTTTATTCACATGAATTAAATTATTTATTGACATGAATTTGTAAGACAAGATATTCTAACAGTACGTTGTAATTTTGAAATAATTAGTATTTGTACGCCACACAAGGCAAAGACATGTTGACATTACTCCTAAATATTATGTAACAGCTTTCTTTACACATGTTTTAACAAATAAATTATCATTATCATTATCATTATCATTATCATTTAAACTAAGGTAGGCTAGTTCGAGAGCTTTCATCATTGCCATTTTGTCATTAAAGCAACCTGTAAATACCCACTAATGGGCTAAGGCTTGACCTCAAATTTATAGTGAAAAATTAAAGCCAGGGAACGCTACGCTGCCACAGTGCAGGTTATCGAATTCCCCACGTCCTTTAAAAGAATTTTTTTATCATTATTTCTCGGACAAAGATTTCCTTTACGGCCGAGCTCATCTGTAATTCAGTACTTAAATTCGATTTTAAAAATTTTAATGGTGCAGGGCCGGTAATAGCATCTGGGATACTCGCGTATAAAGTTAGCGACCTGTCTGGGCTGAGCTTCTGCTCAAAAAGCGTATGAACTAAACTCATTTTCAATGCTGTCTACTAGTGACCGGGATGGCCAGAGGAAGATAGAATCGGGTACGCCGTCGTGAGGATAATAAGCTCACGACGATTGTTTTATTTTATTTATTTCTTTTTTTGCCTTTCACCATCCAGCAAGGCAATCAGGATACCAGCAGTTAATTAAGTTAAGTTTATATTCGTTCAAAATATTTAAAAGCTCCTCACCGCAGTCGGAGTGTATTGTGTAAAGTACGAGTGCATTATCCGGTAAAATTAAATATTGGTTTAAATTTATCCAATGTACGATATTCATTGCTATCCGGTTCATCGTGAGCTATCCGTGTTTGCTCTGCGTTTAATAATATGCTGGATTACCCGTCCCGTGGCCGCTGATGTTTTTGTTAATATTCTGTATGTTTGCTTATTTCGTATCCACCTGCTATTGTGTAATATTTGCTGAGCCTCCACTGTAGCCGCATTCTGTGTGCATCATGCCTGTTTCATATACAGGATGGGTATTTCATCGGTCTTTGTTTAGTGCTCTGCTCCTGCACTGTACTAGTGTACAGTCTGATATCACGTCTTGATCTTCTCTATCAGAGAGAGACCACCATGGCACCGAGACAGAGGTCTAGACTATGAAGTCTACGATCTACTTTTCACCGAAACATATCTGGGACGAAGTGACAGGTGGTGAGCCTATCGCACTCTTAGTGGCCAAGTTAATGCTACTATATTATTACATACATATAGATTTACTTAGAGTTGACTATCGATAAACGAATGTACATTCTTATATCGATGAATAAATGATTTGATTTGATAAATATTTATATAGACATCTATAACCCATCTACAAACATTCATATACATTTCACAAATGTTTGCCCCTAGCGAAATTCAACTCGCAACCCTTAGCTTTGAAGGCAGGGTTACTTCCAACTCGTCTATCGAGTGGATAACTATTGATATCATCATAACGGCCTGTAAAGTCCATTGTAGGACGTGTGCCTCTCCCATATCGTGTTAACCAAAATCGCCACCACGCAAGATCGCGATGGCAATGCATTTCCCACGAAGCGGGTTGGCAAACGCAATACCTGGCACCTCAGATGCTCACGGTGACGGATCTTCGTAATTTTAGTTTGGTATTTTTCAAAACGTTTATCTTAGTATCAGTCGGTTGTTGAAGATATTTTTAAGGCACAAATAGATATATTTCTAGATAATAATGTGTAAAATTTTTGCATCTCGATTTACAGAAAAAATTATGTTAATATTTACAATACTTATTAACTAAAAACTATTATAATCGTAGAGCCCTACTCCTCGTGGCATGGTACCAAGAACGCTATCTGCATTTCCACGTTGAATAGCCATTCAGTCTAGCCAGACTTAACCGTTGAGCGAGAAAAGGACCAGCCCTCTTGTCACCAGCGGCAACGATAAGTCGCGGATACAATTCCTTTAGAATATTGGTATATTCAAATAGATTGGTATATTCTCAAGCCGAAACCACACGGCATTTGTTATAGTATTAAAACAAAAATAAAATTAAAACCAAAAGAATAATATCTTCATGAATTTCTCCAATACGGCGGTTGTAAAAAGAATAGACAATTTAGTCTTTTCGACCCACGTTTCACCGGAGTTTATTTGGGACAACGTGTTAGATGGTGAGCTTATCACTGTCTGTGTTAAAAAAGTGTGAAAATCGTAGAATAGTTTCGAAAAACTAATTGCCCTTCCTTCCGAGGAACTTCGACAGTGGTAGAGCCAGGCATCAGGTTTTGTGGTTGCATGAATGGGCCGGCTCGACCGGGGAAGTACCACGACCTCACAGAATACCGGCGTGAAGTAGAAGTCTAACAAACTTCTGCGTTTCGTCTGGTGAGTGCAGGTAACCGGAGGCCCACACACCCCCCTCCCCCAATCCTGGGAGGGATGGGGCCACTCTAAGGCCGGCAACGCATCTGCTATGCCTCTGGTATTGCGGGTGTTCATGGGCAGCGGTAATCACTTACCATCGCGTGAGCCACTTGCTCGTTTGCCTCCGTTTTCCATAAAAAAAAAACTAACAAGATTGTTTTTTTTTTTAATCAGGAAGTGCTCTCCTATTTGAATAAAAATTTCCAATAAACTGTAATTTCACGTGACTCACATTATATGAGCAAAAAATTACAATGAATTTGCTGAATCAATCGAACGTAGCCCGATAACAGGGCTTACGGCAAAACCTTATCGGAGTGTGTAAAATTGCGCGAATGATGTCTCATAATTGCCTTAGATATTTATCCTTTATCAACTTATTCGTGTTTGAAGATTGTTACTATCAATATTTTAATAATAGGTACATTAAATAGAATACAACGTTAAAAGAAAAATCTTCACGCGATTCCCAATATAGGAGTAGATAGATGTCTAGGCAATGAAGTCCTCCAACATGACAGGTGGTGACCCCGTCGCCGTCTTTATATCCAAGCCAACAACGTAATTCGTACTTACGTTTTTGAAAAAGCCTATTGGTACGAACCTGTCACCCATGGATCGAATTCGGGTCTCTTAACTGTAATCCTATCACCCAACCAGTCGACTATCGTGACTTTTTTTTATAAAAAATACAACGTTCATAATACAATATTATATTTTATTTAGCAATCTTTGCAAAAAATATTTAGACTACACTGGAAGAATCATTCCGCCCTCAGTCCGTTGCTACTAAGGTATTCATGGCTTTTCATCAGTATCCTCTGGCGACACCCACGGAAAGACGAAAGGGTTGTATAACTTTACACTACCACCGCGCGGCACCGCGTTTTGGTTGTGTAAAATTATACAACCCTTTCCGCACCCCGATCTTTCGAATGACCAAATCAAATTATCACATTTCTAACAGTCACTAAATGACCATTTTACTAACTGTTACACCGGCCATTCATTTTGACATTGAAATATGTTTCTTGCGCATATATAATTCTTGCGCGTTGATAATTTAAAGACAACCGACCTCCGAGTGGAGTACAAACAAGTTTTCAAAGTCTAAGCTCTCGGGTCTGAGGTCTCTGGTTTGTTCTATAGGTTAATGTAGAAAACCACTTTTTCTGCATTTTGCCGAGTCTGGGTGTTTGTGGTGCGATTCCATATAAAAATTATACTTTGGGAACAGAGCAATGTAAGTGATGCTATCCCTATCTAGGTATTTATTTACGACCTCCGTGGACTAGTGGAGTAAACACCGGTTTTCAAGGTGTCGCCATCTCGAGGTCCCGGTCAGGTCAATGTCGAAAAACCACTTTTTCCACATTTTCTCGGGGCTGGGTGTTTATGGTACCTTCGTTGTTTCCGATTCCCATACCTCAAGTTCTTTAGCATCTTCCTTTGGGATCGGAGAACTCTATGTGATGTTGTCCCTATCTATATCTATTTATTTTATTTATCTGTGTATTCATTAACAATGTCAGTACTCGAAATTGTTTCACACATATTCAAAAAGGCACTCGGTTCCCGCTGGTGGCACGGTCGCGGCCTGCCTCCGCTGACCCCGGAACCGGGCTGCCACAATCTTATCAGTAGTACGAATTACAGATTTCCTCAATTTGTGTTTGGAAAATATGATAAACTGATTACTCGCTTAATAGCGTAATGGCCACGTGAACGCATTACATTATCGCGATCTGATACGCTGCTCGAATGTTATCGACTGGTCACTGCGTCACCTAAGCACTGGATACGTACATATGAAATTTGGATAAAAACATTATTTTAAAACAGATTAGGATATGTCATTGAAAGTAATTTTGCATTTTCACGTTTTACTTCACTCCACCTCAAACAATTTATTTGGAAAAGAGCTGTAGGGATGGTCCAGCACTGTTTTCTTTAAAGGATCGTCCGACACAATTTAAATTGCATAAAATAATCCGGTCTAAAAGCAGTATCAATCTTTATACACTATTTAAGTATCCACACAGGCACATACGTACACACTCAAACGCACACGCTCACACTGAATTTCACAATAGTTCTGGTAAAATATTAAAAGTTATTGTTGACACCAGACTGTCACCGATTGCTAATTATATTATAAATCGTTATATATAGGTCATTATATCGTACATATACAATTATATTATAAATCATTATATACTTTACTCATTATATGGTGGTTACCCGTTTCTCTACCTTCTCCAATGTTAATAATGGTTAGTTGCGATCTGTAAAACATTATCATTTATAAAACAGCCATCAAATGAGGTTACAATATAATTTATATTCTAGAATGGTAACAGAAACGGATTAATGACTCTTTGTTACAATTCTCTGAAATGCCTGATTGATCGAGCAATCAAATATACAAAAGTCTCCCTTTCTTGTTTACACCCAATCAACTATTGAACATAGGCCTACCCCAAAGACTTGCCACACGGAATACTCGTGAGCTACCAGAATCCATTGACTCTCCAGAACCCCTATTAAGTCTCATGCATCTCTCAGTGCAGGATGGGCGAACTGAAGCGGTACACGCGCGCAGACGTCGCGACCCGGAGCGGCAAGAACGGCAGCCCCGTCTGGATGATCTACAAGGACTCCGTCTATGACGTCACATCCTACGTCAATGAGGTAAAGCTGCTCTTAACTAGAGAGTCATGGCAAACTGGTGACGGTATGAGAGCGGATTTTGTGGACAATGTGAAAACGAACATCGATATCTTTTTAACCAACGCTATAAAAGGCTGAGGATATTTCCAATTTGTATGTTTTTATTGCCCATTTAGTTTATTTACCTTTATTTATTTTATGTATTTGGAAAAGTACTTATAGAATAGAATATTATAACTTACTTAAAAGCCTAGTATCAAGTTTCAACTTTTACAAAAATTCAACGTCAGAATGAGCTGATGTGAATGATACATAATCATGTCTCAAAATTTTAATTAAACGCTCGTAATGCCAATTGGAAAAGTTACAAAATTTCAACTGAGCATACAGATTTATTAAAATCTATCCTTTTAAGTCTTCTGCTGGCTTCATAGCCTCCCGAAGATAATGCAGCCAAGCCCTAAGGGATTATTTCTGAAAATTTCATACTGACCATGCTGCGACGGATTAGGAGGTGTAATGTACAATTGGCTGTACTCGATGAATCAAATTCCGATGCAACTTCCGTCATTACTATAAGGGGTCCCCGGCGCCGCGCGGAGCCGACTTGCAAATTCACCATCCTCTTTCTTATCGGAAGAGACAACTAAGGCAAACATATAACCATCTCGATCATCAATAGATAACCATCTCGAGAGATATTAGAACACAATTATGCTGACCGGTGACGGGAGATACGAAGGATCTGGTACTGCGATCACTAATCCGGTTGTCTATCGCCGCCATTACGGCAAATCCTTCTTACGGACTATGTCCTGCAGTAGACTTTAGTGGACCGTTGTAAGTATATTGCATTTGTTTATAAAATAAATGAGTGAAGGTGTGTTGGTTATTTGAATAAAGTGATGGGATATGACTCCTTACATCTCAAAATCTTTAAATTCAATCTCCAATATCTTTAAATGTTAAAAGATCACTAAGTTTTAGCGAAAAATTGTTCAGTGCGGCCACAGAACAATACTTCACAAAGGAATTCTATTGTGAAGTAAATGTATACAAAGCTTAATAAAATTCTCCCAGAAAATCTTTTTGGAGCCTTACTTTACACGTCTCGCTAAACTGGGGCGACCGCGGCGCTACAAACTTTCTCTGAATAAATGAATAGCGGCCGGATTAAACTGATTCTTTTTAAATTTTTGGAAATATGCGGAATCCAAAGTTTACAGTTGAAGCAGGAAGTTGGAGTGAAGCGTATTTTAGAATTATGTGAGAGTATTCCTATCAGAGGATAATGTTAATCGGATGTATATATAAATCATATATATATCTATATAAAATCAGTATAAATGAAACGATTTTATGTTTGAGAAATAATAACAATTTAATAGCAATAACCATTTTGTGTGTATAGAAATGATAAATTTATGTTTACTATACTTATATATAACCTAAAATGAATATCAAAATTATGTCAAATAATTTATTTATCGAAATAATATAATAATATATTCGTTTATCGATAGTCATTTTTAACTACCGTTTCGTAAAGAGATTCCTCTTTCTCTATAAACTACCCATGAACGAACTGTATGACCAGTCGCGGAGACAATCCCTTTAGAAACTGCATCGATGACCCTACGAACGTATTGTAACGACAACGTGACAGGTGGTGAACCTGTCGCCGTGTTATGTCCAAGCCAACGACACAAATCGTACATAAATTGTCTGTTGTCTGGAAGATATCGTTATGAAGCAATAAGGCCACCAAATTGGTACATAAAAAAATAAATATCTTCACGCAATTCCCAATACAGGGGTAGACAGAGGTCAAGTCTAGACAATTAAGTCCCTTTGACCCACCTTCCACCGAAAATATTTTCGAGACAACGTGACAGGTGGTGAGCCCGTCGCCGCCTTTATGTCCAAGCCAACGATGAAATTCGTACATAAGTTTTTGAAAAACTCATTGGTACTGCCACCTGGGGATCGAAATCGGGTCTCTCGACTCGAAATTCCGACCACCCAACAACTCGGCAATCGTGACTTGGTCATTTCTTAAAATTTTGTAAACTTTGTTACTTTTGTGTATCCTGCTATTTGTGGTGGACAGTACAAGTATATTCATTCATTCATTCATAAATTGTTAGGAGCGAATACTCGGCTATCGTGACACTATGCATGGTTAGAATACGTTTCTTCATGAATTCAATGTTCAATTTTCGTGTCTGTCAGCATCCCGGCGGCGATGTGATCCTAGAAGAAGCGGGCGCCGACGCGACCAGAGCCTTCGACGACGTGGGCCACTCGTCCGACGCCAGAGACATTTTGGCCAAATACAAGATCGGAGAAATTGTCGAGGTGAGCGAAACTGTTGGCCACAGAACTAAGTTACCGCCGCCACCGGTTTTTAACTGCAGTCTTCTGCCAAACCCATGCTTCTGCGTTCGACCTGCCAATGTATATGAAATAATAACTTAAAGAAATCTCCGGAAACGCATCTGCTATGCCTCTGGTATTGCGGATGTTCATGGGTGGCGGTAATCACTTACTATCACGTGAGTCACCTGCTCGTTTGCCTCTCTTCCCTATAAAAAAATATGCGAATAACAGAGATCAACAGGAAATAAAATTTCGTAGTGGTGTTATAAAATTAATTATTTTTAGAAATAGAAATACGGGTGAAACCTGAACCCGTATCCCACATCGTATCATGGTAACGCTCTAAGTTCCATCTACTGTTTAATCGACAATCAAACATACTAGAAATATGAAATAGCTATGAAATAGCTAAAACTTTTTGTTACATTTATAACAAAAAGTTTTACCTATTTCATAAAATATTCCTTTTTTAATACTTTATTTCAAAATTATGTTAATATTTACAAGACTTATTAAATATTAATATATACATATATAAAATATTATTTTAATCCGTTCTCTCAGAGTACCTCAAAATCCACAAAATATTGATCTAACATACATACACACATACATAACGGCCTGTTTAAGTCCACTGCAGGACATAGGCCTCTCCCATGGGGGGATTTACAATAATCGCCACGCTTGTCAAGCGGATTGGCGATCGCAGTAGCAGATCACTCCAACCACAAGCTGCTGCCCATCTTCGTCTGATTATCTTGGTCTGATATTTTTAGAGATTGTTATCTCGCCTCTATCGGTTGCCATAACGAGGCTATTTCCTTATCAAGGCTGTTTCTCTTAGTCGCCTCTTACAACACCCACGGGAAGAAAAGAAGTTGGAATACTCTTACACCGTTACCACTCGGTAAAAAAATTGATCACTTTAGTATAATATTTTATAAAATATTGTTCTTTGGTTCACTTTAACGTAAGTAAAATATGTATGACCCAAATAATCATATTTTCAGCAGCATTTATGAAAGACTAGGATCTACCCGCTTATTCTTTTACGCATTCGATTTTCGAAATTCAGGCGGGCATATTTTATTTCTCTGTGTTGCCAATGTTCTCCAACACTAAAAAATATCAATTTTCTCTCTCTCTCTCTCTCTCAGAAATCTATTTTTTTTTGTCTCGCGGGAATCTCGTAATAGTAAAGTTTTAGATTGTGATTTTAGATTTGTGATTTATGTTATATATACAATATTTATTTCAGGAGGAGAAAATTTACGATGCAAACGGCAAAAAGAAAAAACGCGTGGTGTCCGCGCAACCTGAAGCCGAAACAAGATCCTGTCTCAGTAAAGTGTCCTGTGGACTGCTCGGATAAAAAAATCTAAGGTAATTATTTAGGAATGTAATGAAGCTTAGGTCTCCAACACACTTGTGTCGTTTACGACAAATTAATGTCACAATGTTCTGAGCGGCGCCAGCTAGAAGCTGATAGCTTTAATTATTTTAAGTTACCTATACCCGTTCGCATTGATAAACAAGTGAGACATTACATGTTATTTATTTGTCTTTTGTATCGGTAAGTTTTTATAAATTTGGAAGTAAACTATGTCTTTTATTTGCTGATGTATCTATATAGCTTTTCATGGCTGTAGGATGAGAAATGAACCATCTGTATAACTAATCGTGACACCTCCAACGGCTAAGATGTAATTGCTGTCCGAAATATCCGTGTCCGTGAAACCGGAAGACAACAGCTGTTACACTACTGCTACAGAAATAGGTCAGAGTGTGCAATGACCCAGACGACTCCTGGGGCTGCCTTGTCCAAACCAACAAGCGTTGCCCTGTCCAAAAAAAAGTTGAAAAAAAAGAAGACATTTACGAACATCGATAATCTTAATAACATTCGGAATTATCGAATGTACGTCAAATGTACGTCAAAACGTCAATGTAAGTCAAATGTTTTTTTTTTAAGTACATAGAGATAATAATTGTAGATAGAGACAACAACACATACATAGCTCTGATCCCAAAGTAAACAGCTTCAGCACAGTGTTATTGAATTAGAAACAACAGAGGTACCACAAAGACACCCCCGGGAATCATGGGCAATCAATAACCGAAGAGGTTTCCAAATGTTTACCTACAAAAAAGTAAAGTAGAGTACACAAAACAGAATTTAAGCAGATGTTTTGTGTGACAAATCGTATGTGCACTCCGCACCAGCTTAACAAAGGTTTAATGCGTTGGAGCGCAGTAACCTCCCTGGCCGCTTATGGAAAAAGGTGAGCAGCGCGCTGGGCGGCGAGCGGGCGGCGCTAAGTGCCCGCCGCGTTATTTCCTTACAGCATTACTTACTTAGCGGCGCGGCTCAGGACCCGCCGTTGTGGACCTTCAGAGCAATCAACGAACATTGAGCTGAACGACCCAGCGGTCGACTGTAATGACGCATGCATTACCTAATGCGCTGATTATGATTTTTTTTTAGTATTTGGGTTAATAAGTATAATAATTAAATAACTAAATCATGATAGCCGAGTGGTGATCATGATTTAGTTATTTAATTATTATAGAGATCGGAGTTCGATCCCTAAGTGGCACGCTCGTACCAATTGGTTTTTTTTCTAAAAATAATACGAATTATGTCGTTTACTTGGATATAAAGGCGGTGACGGCCTCACCAACTGTCACGTTGTCCCATCCTGTATTATTGTCTATAGTCTATACGCTGTCTACCCCTGTATTGGGAATAGCGACAATATATTTTTTTAAATTAAATATAAAGCAATAGTGCATCCGACACCGATCCGACACTGATTAAACTAAGTATTGTACATCGTATCATGTACTGTTGTTGAATATTTAAGTGGCTTTAATCTCGAAGGCAGCAAAGAATAGTCTCATTGGCTAATGCCTGGTCACATTTTTTCTCTATTAGCATAGTGCGTTAATACGCACTATGCTAATAGAGAAAAAAATGTGACCAGCTTCCACAAGAAGCGCCTGACCACATGGCCTGACGCATGTGCAGCTATCGTCCTCCTCTACTTTAACAAAAATAAAATAATCAGACCGAAGATGGGAAGCAGCGTCTTAGGTGCGTATGGTCTGTTACTGCGATCGCCAATCCGCCCTATGGGAGAGGCCTATGTCCTGCAGTGGACTTTAATAGGCCGTTATGTATGTATGGACAAACCGTCAAGCAATTATGGCGTACTAAATACCAGTCAAAGTATGTCAGGGGAACGTTTTAAAACTTTACTGAATCATGCACGGTCACTTGTAATTTGTGTTTTAAAATAACGTGACTGGTGTCGTCTTTTATCGGTGTACTTACTTTTTTACAATTTTAGAAGATAGTTATTTAGTCTGCGGTCTTTGCAATATTTAAGGTAAGGCCAGTAGTCGGCACTCATAGGGAGAAAGAGGGTGATACTATTCCTATGATATTATACACCACCGTAAGTGATACCACATGGTTCAAAATTTTGACGCAAATTAGTAGTTATAATTGACTGTCTTTAAAACTGTAACACAATATTATTTATACTGCTTGGCTAGCCAGGGATGGATCTTAACTAATTAGCTGCTAAACAGCAGCAGGTTTATAAAGAACAGATAAATTACTTCACACATATTTCGCATACTGGGGTAGACAGGGATCAAGACAATTAATTTGTTTCGACGGTCCTCCCATCGAAAACTATCTTAGGGTCCAATCCAACGGTAAAATATACATACACATATATTAAGTAGGTAAATAATATTCAAGTATCAATGTACTAATAAATGGGGAAGTGTTGAACTTTGTGGATACAGCTGTTTTTCTTGGAATAACACTTGATGCGAGGCCCCCATATATCCCGCCTTGCGAGTAGATTAAGCTCTGCAGCATATGCTGTAAGAAAAATAAGGCTCTTAACTGATGTACAAACGGCTAGACTTGTTTATTTTAGTTACTTCCATAGCATAATGTCTTATGGTATTCTGCTATGGGGTCATGCAGCTGACGTAGAAACAGTATTTGTTTTACAAAAGGGAGCCATTCGAGCTGTATATTGTCTAAATTCACGAGCAACTCTGAGAGAGAAATTTAAAGAAATTAATATTTTAACACTGGCCTCTCAATATATATATGAAAATTTAATGTATGTGCATAAAAACATTAATACTTTTAGCAAGACTTCTGATGTACATAATGTAAATACTAGGAACAAACACAAGCTTATAACACCGTTTACTAGACTCCATTGAGTAAGTAACTCGTTCTTAGGGCGGTGTATACGCTTCTATAACAAAGTCCCGGTAAATGTGCAAAGCCTGTCTATTAACAGGTTTAAGAAATGTATTAAAGAAAAGCTTTATAGGAAGGGATATTATAATATACGTCACGATAGCCGAGTTGTTGGGTGGTCGGAATTTCGAGACGGTAGACCCGAGTTCGATCCCCAGGTGTCGGGCTCGTACAAATGGGTTTTTCTAAAACCTATGTACGAATAACATCGTTGGCTTGGACATAAAGGCGGCGACGGGTTCACCACCTGTCACGTTGTCCCGAAAATATCTTCGGTGGAAGGTGGCTCGAAGGGACTTAATTGTCCAGACTTGACCTCTGTCTACCCCTGTATTGGGAATTGCGTGAAGAAATTATAATATAAATGAATATACTAATGACAGTAACCCCTGGGAATGGGGTGATCGATCGAAATATCACATTATATTTGTATAATGTATTATATTGTTAAAAATATTGACCAAAAAAGAGGATACCTTCGGAGTTTCTTTCGCCTGTTTCTTCTCCGTTAGAGGAACCTCTTTACGAAACGGTGGTAGATTAAAATGACTATCGATAAACGAATGTATGTTCTTATGTCGATGAATAAATGATTTGATTTGATTTTGATTTGATTTGAGTATACTGTTAAACATCCATCACTCGAGTACAAATCTTCATCTTCTATTTGTATGATGAAGAGAAATGTTGGTACTAGTCATGGTCTTTTGCCACTAGGGACATGCGAACTCCCAAGCCTTAGCATGTTCACTACCAACTAAGCTATCGTGTTATTTACACTTAATTTTTGGTCTTGGTCGGAATTGGTCGGAATGGTCGGAATTCCAGTTAAGAGACCCGAGTTCGATCCCCAGATGGCAGGCTCGTACCAATGGGTTTTTCAAAAACTTATGTACGAACTATGTCGTTTGTTAAGATGGCGACGTGCACCACCTGTCACGTTGTCCTGAAATATCTTCGGTGGAAGGTGGGTCGAAACGATTTAATTGTCTAGACCTGTGCCTACCTCCTATTGGGAATGGTGTGAAGATATAAGATAATCTTTTTGTTACTAAGTACTTGTGAAAAACACGAGGATAAAGCAGTACAAGCCAAAAAGTTATTTATAAAAGAAGTTATATATTTTCTTAATTTGTTTTTATATCAATCAAAGTCATCGTGACGGCGACTTCCTGCGCGGCATTGAGGCATCGCCTCACTCCGGCGCGGCCCCGCTGCGACCCATTCACCGCTCCTCTGCGAAGATTACTCGCGACAAATGTCTCTGTCACCAGCAGAAATAACATTTATTTACACTTTTATGTAGCTAATAATATACTGTGTAAGCGCGACCTCCGCCGGATCGTGGCAATACTTATCTCAGCATTCTTATATTCAAGCCACCATGTCTTTCCGAATATGTTTAATCTCTTTATATTTTTAAATTTCTTATTTATTTGACGACCACGTGTACGAGTAGCTTACATACAAGTTTTCAAGCTATTGTCAGCTCTGAGATTCCCGGACGGGTCAATGTATAAAAATACTTTTTCTATATTGCCTCGGGTCTGGATGGATTATTGTTGTACGTTTTTGTTTCTTATTTCACAATGCAAGTGCTTGGCCTACTTATTTTAGGATCAGAACAATGTATGTAATGGGACCTGTGTAGATGATGTTGACCCTATTTATCTATATTATTTTATTTTTATTATCTTCACGCAATTTCCTATACTGGGGTATGCAGAGGTCTAGAAAATGTAGTCTTTTCAACCCAACCAAAAACAGGTTAACAATACAGTTTTAAATTACAAGTGAAACACAAATAAAAGGAGAATATCATTGTGATGCCAACACTGATGGTCACAGCTTTGATTAAAAACTAAAAGAAGCAAATATAGGCATGTATATATATATATATATATATATATATATATATATATATATATATATATATATATATATATATATATATATATATATATATATATATATATATATATATATATATGAATGCGCTTAGCACATATAGTTACACTTTGAATGGTCCTACAACAATGTATGTCTGTATGTATACTGTAATCATAATGCGTCAGTTCGGGGTTGGCAGAACTTCTGGCAGATGTTGCCAACGCACCTTTCAACATTTAAAAGTCACGATAGCCGAGTGGTTGGGTGGTCGGAATTTCGAGTTAAGAGACCCGATTTCGATCCCCATGAGGCAGGCTCGTACCAATAGGTTACAAAAACTTACGTATTATATCGTTGGCTTGGACATAAAAACGGCGATAGGCTCACCTCCTGTCACATTGTCCCGAAAAATTCATCGGTGAAAGGTGGGTCGAAGTTTCGACTAGACTTCTGTCTACCCCTGTGCATTGGGAATTGCGTGAAGATATTTATATTAATTTAGTTTTTCAATATGTAACATCATTAAAATTTTTATTAATGCTCATTTTCTGCATTCTACTACTGTTGCAACTTGCTAAATGGCGACTATTATAGTACTCCTGCCCCCCAAAGTTATGACATGTTATCTCTGCTTATTGATATCTGACTACACCGGGCACGCGGCCGAAAGCTCGGAGACTGCTCCGTCAGCGGGGGCCCTCGGGCGCGTTACGACCTGCGGGGTCGTTGTCCACATGTCCCTACACGACGCTTGTATTTCAATTGTTCAAACTTTCGTGAGACAATAATAATCAAGTAATTAAAAACAGCTAAACTCACGTGTAAATCCTCGGTGTAGGTACTGATTGGTTTCGGACCTGTCGGAGGTCTGTGTAACCCGGACCTCTCACTCGGTACCTGCACCGATTATTTATACGTGAGTTTAGCCATTTTTAATTATTTGAGACGTTTGTAGCTATTTAGTTCAGAGATTTGGGAACTAAATAAATTCAGAAGAATATTCGTATTGTCGTGCTCTCGCGTCGCTGCTGTCACGAACCAGGCGGACACGGAGTGTTCAGTGTAAGTAACATAAATTGTAAAGCTTCATAATCAAATGAAATTATTTATTTATTGATATAAGTAACATTCATTACATTCATCGATCGCCGTTTTCTAATCTTCCTCCGTTTCGTAATTAGGTTCGTCTAATGGAGAAGAAAATGGCGAAAGAAAGTCTATAGCATCCTTTTTTTAGCTTTTTTAACAAAGAAAATACATAATTCATCATTAATTAAAAATAGCATGGGAGCAATCAATTCATTCCCAGGGGTTACTATCATTAATATATTCAATAACCCTTTTGTACAGTTTTTCTTTGATAAATGCTTTAAACCTGTTAATAGGCAAACTTTGCACATTTACCGAAATTTTGTTGTAGAATGGTACACACAACCCCATGACTGATTTACTTAATATATTGATTATACCTGAAGTACGATAAACATAAACGATAATTATAAAGGTTGGTTCTTTAAGAGTCTTTGCAAATTTATTTTTTATAGAAAAGGGAGGTAATCGAGCAGGTGGCTCGCGTGATGGTAAGTGATTACCGCCGCCCATGAACATCCGCAATACCAGAGGCTTAGCAGATGCGTTGCCTCCCTTAGAGTGCACCCCTCCCCCAGAATTGGGGGAGAGGGGTGTGTGGGCCACCGGTTACCTGCACTCACCAGACGAAACGTAGAAGTTTGTTAGACTTCCACTTCACGCCGGTATTCTGTGAGGTCATGGTATTCCCGGTCGAGCCGGCCCATTCATGCAACAACAAAAGCTGATGCGTGGCTCTACCACTGTTAACCAAAATTTAAAAAGTTTGCAAAATCCCAGAGTAATAAACTAATTTTGTTACAAAAAACTTCGCGTACTCTTGATATATAACAGGAAAGCAGCGTATCGAATTCTGAAACTAAGAAAAAAACGCGCTTCCAATACGTCAATTTTCTTTCATACGTCAAATTTAAGTTTATTTTGTTTTAATTTACTTAAAGTTTAATTTAGTTTAAGTTGAAGCAATAAGCAATATGAAAATGATATTTTGGAAAATTCTATTCAAGTTATCGTATAAGTGCAAACAGGTTATAATAGAGCCATTTCAGACCACAAAATTGTTTAACATCGACATTTCGAGAGTAAAGCATTTACCCAACCACTTCGCGTTATGAGTATTACAATTTACAACACCAAGCATATAATACAACGTCTCAATTTGTTTCAAATTTTTCTAAAAACGAGAAACAGATTAGATAAAAAAATTTTGTCATAAAATTGTTCTTATATATTGTCTTAATTCGTGCCCATTCCCGTGGCTGTATGGAACGAGAGGCTTAAAGTTGCTAGATAGGAAAACCGCCTTAAGCATTTAACGACAAAATAAGACATAGCATTTCTTTATCTGCACAGGTCGTAATAATGAAGTAATTTCAATCCACTTTTCACTAAAACCCTTATTAAAGAAGCCGAATTATAAGAAAGAAGCAGACTAATTGTTATTATAAGAGAGAAGAATATAGTACATATCTATCTATCTTATAATAAATTAAAAACAAGCCTTCGGCCGACACGCAGCCGCCGCCTGTGGACACGGCGACCTCGTCCTTCCGAGCGAGCGCGCCCGCCGCTGGGCCGGGGCGCACCGAGGAGCAGTTTCGACTCGTATTAAATTTTACAATCTCACCAACGTCCGATGCTAATGTCTTTACGAAATGAAATCGCTCAGAAACTAATGAGGGGGATCCGTCTGCCACTTTGCTGCACCGAGAATTCTAAGCGACTAATTATAAAAGCTAACTCAGCCCGAGGTTTTACCGCCCATCTTTTACACTTAACTGAACTGCAACCGTTTTTAAGGGACTGAAAATAATCAATTAATTTCGCTCAAACTCGTTCCATCCCTTAGATTGTAAAATGGTAACAAACCCATCCCCATACAGTTTATTGTGTTAACTAGAAATAAGATGTAAAAATAATTAAGACATTTGCGCATGAAACGAAAGAAGCAAAATCATGTAAATGAGAAAATGAGTCACTGTTTGGTGCTCCGGTTGCATTTGTATACACATCCGCCTTGTACTCAGCAAGTATATTGCAATTGGTAGTAAAATCTGCGACGAACAGACAGTTAGTAGCTGCTAATGATGATATTTAGTTTAGTATTCACAATTTATATAGCAGAGATCAAATCACTTATTCATCGACATAAGTAACATTCAAATTCAAATTGTTTATTTGAATATATACCCAACCACTCGGCTATCGTGACTTAAATTCACATTAAAAGTAGTTGGTAGTTGGTAGTTGGTTGAGAGGTCGGTGTTTCGAGTCACGAGACCCGAGTTCGATCCCCAGGTGGCAGGCTCGTACCAATGGGTTTTTCAAAAACTTATGTACGAATTATATCGTTGGCTTACACATAGAGATGGCGACGGATTGAGCGACAATTGGTGTCACGTTGTCCCGAAAATATCTTGGAAGGTGGGTCGAAGGGACTTAACTGTCTAGACTAGACCTCTGTCTACCCCTGTACTGGGAATTGCGTGAAGATATTATAACATAAGTGAATATACTAATGACAGTAACCCCTGGGAATGAGGTGATCGATCGAAATATCACATTATATTTGTATAATGTATTATATTGTTAATTATTTATTAAATAAATAAATAAAATATATTGTTAATATATTTTATTTATTTATTTGATGATATCTTGTAATAATAATAATCGATGACTCTATTATATTTTTTCGTACATTTTGACATTCGCCCCATCTGGGGTTAAGCGGAACAAATGAGGACTGCTTGCCCGGCTTGCCTATGACGGGCGGCAGCTGTTCGTTCCTTTTACTCTGCCTATTTATGCAAAACTATCTCAGTTTGTGAGTTCTTTTCCGATGATACAAATTTGCAGTAGTATGCCGATCCCGCTACGTTACACACTATCTCATTCAGCATTATTTCTCTCATACATCATACATTGGACAAAGTCAAAGGACATGTAGATCCTTGTGGCCTTGTCCACAGCCGCATATACTGCTATGATTCCATTACATATCAAACAATATCTTACGGCACAGCACCCATGTCTGGTCCGAATCTGCGAAGTTTCATAATCCGGGACGACGCATACAGCTTTAAATCGATAAATAATATTAAGATATTGTAGTAGATCAAAAAATAACAATCAATAAATGTAGTGTATGTTACTACTTATAGCGATGAATGAATGATTTCATTTGTTTAAAATTTGATAAAGATTTTCACGGGAGCATTCAACTTATTTACAAGGCTCTGTGCTCTCATTGCTCTCATTCATGTATTCATTTACATTAAAATAACTATTTTTGTAAAGTTGTTCTCTTATAAGTGTCCTGAGCCCGTTAATAATTAGGCTTTGCACATTAACTGGGATTTGGCGAAGCCAAACCATATTACATAGGAGAAGCCACTCTCCTCCTTTATGATACTTATAATTATTTTAAAATAAATTTGATATTATGTTATGATCAAGTAATAGGTAAGTACTAAAGCGGGAAAGGGTAGGGACAATCCTACAGTAAACACTTCAAATGCAATTCTATTGATCGAAAGAATTAACGGAATGCATTTATCTTCCTTTAAAATCTCTTCGAACACGTGTCCGAGCATAAGAGATGAAAACTTAAGGGATTTCACACTGTTACCAAAAAATATGGGTTTTTGAATTTATATTTTTTTTTATAGAAAAGGGAGGCTAACGAGCAGATGGCTCACGTGATGGTAAGTGATTACCGCCGCACATGAACATCCGCAGTACCAAAGGCGTAGCAGATGCGTTGCCGGCCTTAGAGTGCCCCTCCCCCCAGAATTGGGGAGGGAGGGGGGGGGGTTACCTGCACTCATCAGACGAAACGCAGAAGTTTGTTAGACTTCTACTTCACGCCGGTTTTCTGTGAAGTCGTGGTACTTCCCCGGTCGAGCAGGCCTATTCATCCTATTCATACAAGCTGATGCGTGGCTCCACCACTGTTGAAATAAAACGTAACTTAAAATAAAACATAAACATGATGCAGTAGAAAAGAAAATCAAGAAGAAAGTTACACTGTTACAAAGTTACACAAAAGAGAAATAAAATAGATTCAGATTCTATTTTTAAGTACTAACCTAATATGGCTTTTTGGTTATTTTTACTGTAAGAATCAGTTTATTTTTTTAATATTTTATTTAAGATAATTATCCTCAAGATATGTAGTTATAAGGTTTTGTAAAGCGTTTCGTCAAAAGGCGGTTTTGATTTTACCAATTTTTTATTTAGTTATTATTTTAATATAAAAAAAGTGATTTTAGTTTATGAAAGTTAAAGGTTTTAACTAAGTCATACTTAACGTAGACTAGCCGACAATTTTTTTTTATTAATACGGTTTTTTCAATGTTAATATTTTGTACGGAACCAAAATGCATATTATTTATCTACCCCCGGTATCGAGAATCACGATACGCTGCATTCACTATGGCATACCTCGGTAATAGCTTCATTCTGATTTATATTTTAAATTTTAGTAGACTATTTTGACGCATCAGCCTTTGTTGTTGCATAAATGGGCCGGCTCGACCGGGGAAGACCTCACAGAATACCGGCGTGAAGTAGAAGTCTATCAAACTTCTGCGTTTCGTCTGGTGAGAAGGTAACCGGAGGCCCACACACCCCCCTCCCCCAATTCTTGGGCACTCTCAGGCCGGCAGGTGTTCATTGGCGGCGGTAATCACTTACCATCACGTGAGCCGCTTGCTCGTTTGCCTCCATATACCATAAAAAAAATATTTTTTCTTTATATGTTTACTCAAACATACCTAAATCTTAATATATATCTAAAGTCCTAAACGTAAAGTATTAGTATATACCTGTAATTGTTTAACCATAAGGTCTTGAAATTACCTCGCTAATAGCTGTGTTCCTCCTCCTCGCCTCGCTAAATCGTTAGATTTTCAAAACAATCAGGTCGAAAACCCCCATTTCTCTTTACGAAAAATTAGTTTGAGCTCTGGAAGACTCTTCAAATTATATAACTATTGCCTCCAGCTACTAGATGTCGGTATAAATTCATCATTCCGCTGTTTTCAGGGGAAGTTTTCGGTATGCGGCAACTAAGTATTGGAACAAGCTACCACCCACTTTTCGAAATCTGCAATCGGTAGATAATTTCCGCCAAAAGTTCATAAATAATTGCTACTGTTGCACTACTGCAAAATGGACTACTGTTTTAAATTTTAGTTCTCGTAGAACTTGTTTACATTTGTCTTTAATTTTAAATATAGAGCCCGACGCCGGCATTATGTCCAAGCTAACGATATAAATCGTAAATAATTTTTCAAAAACCCATTGCTCTAGCGGTCACTTATGGATCGAACTCTAATCTCATGACTCAAATTCCGATCACCCAGCCATTCGGCTATCGTGAGTAATAAGATCATCTTTCCAACTTGCCATATTGGAAATATCTTGTGACAAGTGGTGAACCCGTCGCCGTCTTCATGTCCCACCAACGATATAAATCGTACATAAGTTTTTTGGGAAAAAAAAGCATTGGTACGAGCCTGCCACCTAGGGATCTAACTCGGGCCTCTTTATTGGAAATCCGATCACCCAATCAATTATTATTTTCTTAATTTTTACTCCAACGCCCAATTATTACTCTTTAATAAAGCCAAATAATACGATTTTCTTGTTTTTACATTTTATGTCTAAGATTTTTTCTCATAAATTATTTAAACATACATTTTACATTTTTACAGAGGCGGCTATTATCCGACGCAACGCACTTAAATTAAATCGATTTTATCCTGTAAGGTACTCGTTCAAATCAATTCAAAGGACATTTTCAATCTACATTACATAATGAAGATAAATACCAAAGTTATTTCAATAAGGATTGATAATGAATAGGAGGAAATTAAGTAGTAATTGTAATATTGATTTTGCTAGAACGTTTTAGGAGCAATGAACCCCGATATGTCATTTTTGGATAACTAACTATTTAGGCTCTTTAAGTCACGATAGCCGAGTTGTTGGGTGGTCGGAATTTCGAGTCGAGAGACCCGAGTTCGATCCCCAGGTGGCAGTACCAATGAGTTTTTCAAAAACTTATGTACGAATTTCATCGTTGGCTTGGACATAAAGACGGCGACGGGCTCACCACCTGTCCCGTTGTCCCGAAAATATCTTCGGTGGAAGGTGGGTCAAAGGGACTTAATTGTCTAGACTTGACCTCTGTCTACCCCTGTATTGGGAATTGCGTGAAGATATTTTATATTTTTTTTACTATCAAAAGATGGCACAAAACTGGTTGCACTGTGGTCATCACTTCAAGTGTAACAACCTGTATTGGGAATTGCGTGAAGATATTTATTTATTTATTTTATAACTATTTAGGCAGCAATAATAACTAACAGATTTACTAATGGGAAATTTTCTTGCCATTGGGACAGGGGCCATCTGTCGGTAGCCAATTATATTTAGACATTAAACAGAAATGGTCATATTCTGGCTCAGTAACCACACAGCAACTGATTTTTCTTCCTAATAATATTATAGATTCAAAATGCGAGTGTAGTACATGTAATATTTTTAACCGTAACAAAATTTAGAACAAGCGCCATCTAGAGGCTCTTAGTGGAATTTCTGACATCTCTATCAAAAAACATTGTAAGTTCAATATATACCGATAGATTGCGCTGTTTTTCAAACAACAAAAATTCTGATTTACTTTCAATCACCGGTTACATTTTAATTTCAATTTATAATTTCGAAATATAAGAAGCATTTCGTATACTTGCGTATAAGTTTTAACGTGTCGTCGTCATCAAGTTTACACATTAGAAATTTCTATTTCGCAACAGTAGCGCAGTCTAGTGATATAACGAATTTACTAATTTAATGCCTTCACTCTTGACTGTATCTACTGATTACTTTTATCATTCCTTAAATTATAACCTTCACATTTAAATAACATATTTTAAGTATAGAGTATTCTCTCTCTTAAATTATAATAAGGCCATCTATAGATGACCTTATTTTAATATTGTATACTATGACACCGTATAAAATTAAGACTCTGTTTGATCTATTAAATAAGTTTAAGAACGATTCAAACTATTTTAGTTTACCCGTTAACAAACTAAGTAGGTCAAATAGGATACGTATTTTAAAACTATTTAGTTTTAAAATACGTATCCGTTAAATCCGGAAAAGCGTTATTATTTAATAAAGCCTTTCCTATTTTACTGGAAAGAACTATGTGGCCTAAAATTTAAAAAAAAAACCCCCCATTTAAAAAATCCTGAAGAATTTTAAATGCCAGTGCAGGATATAATCACTTACCATCACGTGAGCCACCTGCTCGTTTGCCTCCCTTTTCTATTAAAAAAAAAACGGTGTAAGAATATTACCACTCTCTTTGTTCCCGTAGGTGTCGTAGGCGACTACGGGCAACAGCCTTGAGTATTGTAATGGCAAAAGATAAGATGGCGGGATAACCATCTCTAAAACTATCAGACCGAAGATGGGCGTCTAAGATGCGAGTAGTCTGGTGCTGCCATCGCCAGTCTGCCTGCCAAGCGTAGCGATTATGGCATATCCTCCCCATAGAAGAGGCCTATGTGCTGCAGTGGTTTTTAACAGGCCGTTATGAATGTATGTATTGAGATTTGTTTAGTAAATAATTAGAAACGGCCAATAGCTGTAGCTGTCCAATAGTTCCGGACCTGACGGACGCATTTCGTCAGGGTGAGTGGGATGAGTTTGCGGTCGCGCCCCGTCTCGCACTCTCGTAATCGTTATATTCAAGTCTTGTAAATACCAGTAATAACATGTAGCAATAAAATAACTGCTATAACTCTTACCATCTCCATATTGAAAATGCGGAGCTCATTTGTTTTTATATCAACATTATCTAAAGAGCACTATTTTTCACGACGGTCTGTAAGTCCCATAACGGCAAAATCGCCGTGATCGCCACGCCTGGGAAGCAAATAGGGGTTCACAGACCCCTTGGCCCTTAGACCGCTGCTTCCCATCAACGGTATGCTTCATTTCTACCTGGTTAATTTTACGAGATGAATATCGCACCATCCGACTATAGCCATTGCGATATTCAACGTTAGGTCACCCTATGACAGAAAGTACGATGGCAAGTCACTGTGAATAATATATGTTGATTAGATGTGAAAGAGTCACGATAGCGGAGTGGTTGGGTCATCGGGATTCGAGTTAAGAGACCAGAGTTCGATCCCCAGGAGGTAGGCCCGAGTCGTACTAATGAGTTTTCTCAAAACTTATACTACTCTAAGTACGATTTATATCGTTAGGTTGGACATAAAGACGGTGACGGGCTCATCACCTGTCACTTTGCCCAAAAAACTTCCTTCGGAGGAAAATGGGTTGAAAGGACTTTATTGTCTAGCCCAAAAACTTCCTTCGGAGGAAAATGGGTTGAAAGGACTTTATTGTCTAGCCCAAAAACTTCCTTCGGAGGAAAATGGGTTGAAAGGACTTTATTGTCTAGACCTCTGTCTAGCCCAGTATTGGCAATGGCGTGAAGAGATTTTTTTACTGATTACATGTTAAACTGAGCTAGCATTGTGATCAGGATGGTCGCTTGAGAACGCGAGTGACGACAAGCTTGAGATACCTGGGCAGGTACAATTTTAAAATGCTGAATTTATTAACTTGGCGACAGAAAGCATTGTGAATAAATCTTAATGTCTGTGAAAAATGAAAAGAAATATGTTGTTAACTAACAATTCCACTAAGCTCCAGAAGGGGTTGGCGGACGCATACATGAGATTACCGGCAAACATTATACTGTTACAATCTATTTAAAAAAAAACCTCCATTTAAAAATCCTGAAGAATTTTAAATGCCAGTGCAGGATATAATCACTTACCATCACGTGAGCCACCTGCTCGTTTGCCTCCCTTTTCTATTAAAAAAAAAACGGTGTAAGAATATTACCACTCTCTTTGTTCCCGTAGGTGTCGTAGGCGACTACGGGCAACAGCCTTGAGTATTGTAATGGCAAAAGATAAGATGGCGGGATAACCATCTCTAAAACTATCAGACCGAAGATGGGCGTCTAAGATGCGAGTAGTCTGGTGCTGCCATCGCCAGTCTGCCTGCCAAGCGTAGCGATTATGGCATATCCTCCCCATAGAAGAGGCCTATGTGCTGCAGTGGTTTTTAACAGGCCGTTATGAATGTATGTATTGAGATTTGTTTAGTAAATAATTAGAAACGGCCAATAGCTGTAGCTGTCCAATAGTTCCGGACCTGACGGACGCATTTCGTCAGGGTGAGTGGGATGAGTTTGCGGTCGCGCCCCGTCTCGCACTCTCGTAATCGTTATATTCAAGTCTTGTAAATACCAGTAATAACATGTAGCAATAAAATAACTGCTATAACTCTTACCATCTCCATATTGAAAATGCGGAGCTCATTTGTTTTTATATCAACATTATCTAAAGAGCACTATTTTTCACGACGGTCTGTAAGTCCCATAACGGCAAAATCGCCGTGATCGCCACGCCTGGGAAGCAAATAGGGGTTCACAGACCCCTTGGCCCTTAGACCGCTGCTTCCCATCAACGGTATGCTTCATTTCTACCTGGTTAATTTTACGAGATGAATATCGCACCATCCGACTATAGCCATTGCGATATTCAACGTTAGGTCACCCTATGACAGAAAGTACGATGGCAAGTCACTGTGAATAATATATGTTGATTAGATGTGAAAGAGTCACGATAGCGGAGTGGTTGGGTCATCGGGATTCGAGTTAAGAGACCAGAGTTCGATCCCCAGGAGGTAGGCCCGAGTCGTACTAATGAGTTTTCTCAAAACTTATACTACTCTAAGTACGATTTATATCGTTAGGTTGGACATAAAGACGGTGACGGGCTCATCACCTGTCACTTTGCCCAAAAAACTTCCTTCGGAGGAAAATGGGTTGAAAGGACTTTATTGTCTAGACCTCTGTCTAGCCCAGTATTGGCAATGGCGTGAAGAGATTTTTTTTCTGATTACATGTTAAACTGAGCTAGCATTGTGATCAGGATGGTCGCTTGAGAACGCGAGTGACGACAAGCTTGAGATACCTGGGCAGGTACAATTTTAAAATGCTGAATTTATTAACTTGGCGACAGAAAGCATTGTGAATAAATCTTAATGTCTGTGAAAAATGAAAAGAAATATGTTGTTAACTAACAATTCCACTAAGCTCCAGAAGGGGTTGGCGGACGCATACATGAGATTACCGGCAAACATTATACTGTTACAATCTATTTAAAAAAAAACCTCCATTTAAAAATCCTGAAGAATTTTAAATGCCAGTGCAGGATATAATCACTTACCATCACGTGAGCCACCTGCTCGTTTGCCTCCCTTTTCTATTAAAAAAAAAACGGTGTAAGAATATTACCACTCTCTTTGTTCCCGTAGGTGTCGTAGGCGACTACGGGCAACAGCCTTGAGTATTGTAATGGCAAAAGATAAGATGGCGGGATAACCATCTCTAAAACTATCAGACCGAAGATGGGCGTCTAAGATGCGAGTAGTCTGGTGCTGCCATCGCCAGTCTGCCTGCCAAGCGTAGCGATTATGGCATATCCTCCCCATAGAAGAGGCCTATGTGCTGCAGTGGTTTTTAACAGGCCGTTATGAATGTATGTATTGAGATTTGTTTAGTAAATAATTAGAAACGGCCAATAGCTGTAGCTGTCCAATAGTTCCGGACCTGACGGACGCATTTCGTCAGGGTGAGTGGGATGAGTTTGCGGTCGCGCCCCGTCTCGCACTCTCGTAATCGTTATATTCAAGTCTTGTAAATACCAGTAATAACATGTAGCAATAAAATAACTGCTATAACTCTTACCATCTCCATATTGAAAATGCGGAGCTCATTTGTTTTTATATCAACATTATCTAAAGAGCACTATTTTTCACGACGGTCTGTAAGTCCCATAACGGCAAAATCGCCGTGATCGCCACGCCTGGGAAGCAAATAGGGGTTCACAGACCCCTTGGCCCTTAGACCGCTGCTTCCCATCAACGGTATGCTTCATTTCTACCTGGTTAATTTTACGAGATGAATATCGCACCATCCGACTATAGCCATTGCGATATTCAACGTTAGGTCACCCTATGACAGAAAGTACGATGGCAAGTCACTGTGAATAATATATGTTGATTAGATGTGAAAGAGTCACGATAGCGGAGTGGTTGGGTCATCGGGATTCGAGTTAAGAGACCAGAGTTCGATCCCCAGGAGGTAGGCCCGAGTCGTACTAATGAGTTTTCTCAAAACTTATACTACTCTAAGTACGATTTATATCGTTAGGTTGGACATAAAGACGGTGACGGGCTCATCACCTGTCACTTTGCCCAAAAAACTTCCTTCGGAGGAAAATGGGTTGAAAGGACTTTATTGTCTAGCCCAAAAACTTCCTTCGGAGGAAAATGGGTTGAAAGGACTTTATTGTCTAGCCCAAAAACTTCCTTCGGAGGAAAATGGGTTGAAAGGACTTTATTGTCTAGACCTCTGTCTAGCCCAGTATTGGCAATGGCGTGAAGAGATTTTTTTACTGATTACATGTTAAACTGAGCTAGCATTGTGATCAGGATGGTCGCTTGAGAACGCGATTGACGACAAGCTTGAGATACCTGGGCAGGTACAATTTTAAAATGCTGAATTTATTAACTTGGCGACAGAAAGCATTGTTAATAAATCTGAATGTCTGTGAAAATGAAAAGAAATATAAGAAGCATTTCGTATACTTGCGTATAAGTTTTAACGTGTCGTCGTCATCAAGTTTACACATTAGAAATTTCTATTTCGCAACAGTAGCGCAGTCTAGTGATATAACGAATTTACTAATTTAATGCCTTCACTCTTGACTGTATCTACTGATTACTTTTATCATTCCTTAAATTATAACCTTCACATTTAAATAACATATTTTAAGTATAGAGTATTCTCTCTCTTAAATTATAATAAGGCCATCTATAGATGACCTTATTTTAATATTGTATACTATGACACCGTATAAAATTAAGACTCTGTTTGATCTATTAAATAAGTTTAAGAACGATTCAAACTATTTTAGTTTACCCGTTAACAAACTAAGTAGGTCAAATAGGATACGTATTTTAAAACTATTTAGTTTTAAAATACGTATCCGTTAAATCCGGAAAAGCGTTATTATTTAATAAAGCCTTTCCTATTTTACTGGAAAGAACTATGTGGCCTAAAATTTAAAAAAAAAACGGTGTAAGAATATTACCACTTTGTTCCCGTAGGTGTCGTAGGCGACTACGGGCAACAGCCTTGAGTATTGTAATGGCAAAAGATAAGATGGCGGGATAACCATCTCTAAAACTATCAGACCGAAGATGGGCGTCTAAGATGCGAGTAGTCTGGTGCTGCCATCGCCAGTCTGCCTGCCAAGCGTAGCGATTATGGCATATCCTCCCCATAGAAGAGGCCTATGTGCTGCAGTGGTTTTAACAGGCCGTTATGAATGTATGTATTGAGATTTGTTTAGTAAATAATTAGAAACGGCCAATAGCTGTAGCTGTCCAATAGTTCCGGACCTGACGGACGCATTTCGTCAGGGTGAGTGGGATGAGTTTGCGGTCGCGCCCGTCTCGCACTCTCGTAATCGTTATATTCAAGTCTTGTAAATACCAGTAATAACATGTAGCAATAAAATAACTGCTATAACTCTTACCATCTCCATATTGAAAATGCGAAGCTCATTTGTTTTATATCAACATTATCTAAAGAGCACTATTTTTCACGACGGTCTGTAAGTCCCATAACGGCAAAATCGCCGTGATCGCCACGCCTGGGAAGCAAATAGGGGTTCACAGACCCCTTGGCCCTTAGACCGCTGCTTCCCATCAACGGTATGCTTCATTTCTACCTGGTTAATTTTACGAGATGAATATCGCACCATCCGACTATAGCCATTGCGATATTCAACGTTAGGTCACCCTATGACAGAAAGTACGATGGCAAGTCACTGTGAATAATATATGTTGATTAGATGTGAAAGAGTCACGATAGCGGAGTGGTTGGGTCATCGGGATTCGAGTTAAGAGACCAGAGTTCGATCCCCAGGAGGTAGGCCCGAGTCGTACTAATGAGTTTTCTCAAAACTTATACTACTCTAAGTACGATTTATATCGTTAGGTTGGACATAAAGACGGTGACGGGCTCATCACCTGTCACTTTGCCCAAAAAACTTCCTTCGGAGGAAAATGGGTTGAAAGGACTTTATTGTCTAGCCCAAAAACTTCCTTCGGAGGAAAATGGGTTGAAAGGACTTTATTGTCTAGACCTCTGTCTAGCCCAGTATTGGCAATGGCGTGAAGAGATTTTTTTACTGATTACATGTTAAACTGAGCTAGCATTGTGATCAGGATGGTCGCTTGAGAACGCGAGTGACGACAAGCTTGAGATACCTGGGCAGGTACAATTTTAAAATGCTGAATTTATTAACTTGGCGACAGAAAGCATTGTGAATAAATCTTAATGTCTGTGAAAAATGAAAAGAAATATGTTGTTAACTAACAATTCCACTAAGCTCCAGAAGGGGTTGGCGGACGCATACATGAGATTACCGGCAAACATTATACTGTTACAATCTATTTAAAAAAAAAGTATATAAAAGAAACTGTTTGTCTAGCAGTGTGCATTCACAGGCTGCTACTGTTCATACTTTAGACAGTTCACATTGTGTCTATGATGATAATTGATTTCAATTTTAGTCAATCTTTTTTAATTTTTAAATCAATTTTAATAAACTGTCTCTTGTGTAAACTATAAATTTATACTGACCTCTTTTTGCAAATTATTATGAGTATTATCAAAAGATTTAAAGTCACGATTAGTTGGGTGGTCGGAATTTCGAGTCAAGAGACCCAAGTTTGATCCTCAAGTGGCCATACCAATGGGTTTTTCTAAAAACCTATGTACAAATTATATCGTTTGCTTGGACATAAAGATGGCGACAGGCTCGCCACCTGTCACGTAGTCTCGAAAATATCTTCGATGGAAGGTGGGTCGAAGGGACTTAAATGTCTAGACTAGACCACTGTCTACCCCTGTATTAGGAAGTGCGTGAAGATATTTTATATTTTTTTTACTATAAAAAGATGGCACAAAACTGGTTGCATTGTGGTCATCACTTCAATTGTAACTACTTTGATAATGAAATATGAATAAACAAACGGACAGACAGCAAGAAATAAAATTCGCCGTTATCCAAATCGTTTATTCAAGCAAATGAACATAATATGAACAAACTGTAACATTAAATTTATCTACTTAATGATATTTACAATCCATACCTCGCTTACTCTAATTTAACCTAATACCTAGATGCTTAATACTACAGTATAATGAATGCAGAATAAATTTTTAAAAATATATATTTCAACCAACTTCATATATGTAAAACATATTCTGCATTTGTTTTTATATCAACATTATCTAAAGAGCACTATTTTTCACGACGGTCTGTAAGTCCCATAACGGCAAAATCGCCGTGATCGCCACGCCTGGGAAGCAAATAGGGGTTCACAGACCCCTTGGCCCTTAGACCGCTGCTTCCCATCAACGGTATGCTTCATTTCTACCTGGTTAATTTTACGAGATGAATATCGCACCATCCGACTATAGCCATTGCGATATTCAACGTTAGGTCAACCTATGACAGAAAGTACGATGGCAAGTCACTGTGAATAATATATGTTGATTAGATGTGAAAGAGTCACGATAGCGGAGTGGTTGGGTCATCGGGATTCGAGTTAAGAGACCAGAGTTCGATCCCCAGGAGGTAGGCCCGAGTCGTACTAATGAGTTTTCAAAACTTATACTACTCTAAGTACGATTTATATCGTTAGGTTGACATAAAGACGGTGACGGGCTCATCACCCGTCACTTTGCCCAAAAACTTCCTTCGGAGGAAAATGGGTTGAAAGGACTTTATTGTCTAGCCCAAAAACTTCCTTCGGAGGAAAATGGGTTGAAAGGACTTTATTGTCTAGACCTCTGTCTAGCCCAGTATTGGCAATGGCGTGAAGAGATTTTTTTTCTGATTACATGTTAAACTGAGCTAGCATTGTGATCAGGATGGTCGCTTGAGAACGCGAGTGACGACAAGCTTGAGATACCTGGGCAGGTACAATTTTAAAATGCTGAATTTATTAACTTGGCGACAGAAAGCATTGTTAATAAATCTGAATGTCTGTGAAAAATGAAAAGAAATATGTTGTTAACTAACAATTCCACTAAGCTCCAGAAGGGGTTGGCGGACGCATACATGAGATTACCGGCAAACATTATACTGTTACAATCTATTTAAAAAAAAGTATATAAAAGAAACTGTTTGTCTAGCAGTGTGCATTTACAGGCTGCTACTGTTCATACTTTAGACAGTTCACATTGTGTCTATGATGATAATTGATTTCAATTTTAGTCAATCTTTTTAATTTTTAAATCAATTTTAATAAAAACTGTAGTTACTTTTGGTACTAAGTTATGAAATATGGAAAAACTAACAATTCTCATCAGGGGACACACAATTATTGCGTGTGAGGCAAATTTTTAACCGGAAGTCAAAAGGAAGAAAAGTTGGTCATGTGACTCTTTTACATAATGTTTGAGCAAGTCAACTCATGAAACTGGAATTGCTAATTGAAATTAATATCTTTGGACTATTGTTCCTACAGTTGGGGTCAAATATATTCCTCATTATAACTTTGAAGCGATATAATTTTTGTTTCTATAAGTAATGAAACATGACTTCTGGGTATTCAACATTCCTCATTCCTCATTATTGGTATTGGTAGGTACGTCACTTGGGCCAGTGGTGTTCCAACATTGGAAATAGCCTCGGACAGTCTCTCAGTGGAATGAAGTCACACCACCGGCAAGCACTTCATTAAGAAACAACACATCAACATTAACAGCAGCTCGTCATAAAAAACTTAAATAGTGCATATTTATTTATTATGTGATTTAACTAAAAACTACAGAACCATAGTTTTAACAGCTGCAAAGATTCAACTAGAACACTTTGTGCCCCGGACTACAAGGCTGTTAAAGCTAGGTCATTATTAAATATATTACTATAATCCAGTACACACAATCATTTGTCTGATATTTTATTATATATCTCTGAAAATATACAGATGCTTTATAATTTAAAAATTTAGGAAGACTATAAACAAAAGGCACAAAAAGAACATAGATTGGTAGTTAATTCAAAGAAATTAAATAATTTGCACAAAGATCATGAGATAGTAGTAAAGTAAAAATAATTGTGTTTACAAGATACTTAATTCCCTCAATTACTATAAAAATATTCTAAATCAGAAATAGACTTATCAAGACATAAACTAAACCTCAACTTGTATCATTTTTAAAATATGTAATGTTTTCAAAAAATCTTCAACTGAATTCAGTCCTATTAAACATATAAACATATCATTACCTTACATGAGTTCAGATACGGTGTTACCCCTAGCATTTGATTTGTGGCGCCCCAGGTGGTGGATCCGCACCCAGGCTTGGCAAGTATACAGGCTTCAATTCTCTCACAGGAGGAAATTGGAAAACCTGCAGACCGCGAGTAGATTTCAACTCTTTGCCCGATTCAACATATGGCTCAGAGATAAAAAAAAAATATCTTCACGCAATTCCCAATACAGGGGTAGACAGAGGTCAAGTCTAGACAATTAAGTCCCTTTGACCCACCTTCCACCGAAGATATTTCGGGACAACGTGACAGGTGGTGAGCCTGTCGCCGCCTGTATGTCCAAGCCAACGATGAAATCCGTACATAAGTTTTGAAAACTCATTGGTACTGCCACCTGGGGATCGAACTCGGGTCTCTCGACTCGAAATCTGACCACCCAACAACTCGGCTATCGTGACTTTGTCGCCTCAGAGATGAGGGCGATATCGTAATTACCAGCCATAAAAGAGATAAGAATTTCGCGAAGACTGTTGCGGGATTTATCAATGTTGCACTGTAAAATTTTAATGGCTTGAATTTATCCATAATCTATTCTGTTACAAATTCTCTTTCGTGGCTCGCAGAAGTGGGCATGTGAATGAATTGGCTGTGTGGTTGGTGTCTTTTGTATTAAATCTGCTATTGTGTAAATCACAGTTGTAGCACTTAGTGCTCCGTATGTTACTTTTATTAGGCAATCACTTACTTGGTGCTTTTTGCTGGCACAATGGGCGCCTGGCTGGTGGCTGTGCATTTTGACCTCATGTGGCCAAACTGTAAGCATTTGTGGCACTGCAGGAAAAGGGAGAAGTTGCATACGAGCACTGGTTGGTAATCGACATTTACTTTGCCCATGTCCAGCAGTTTTCGATGAACTTTTGACTCAGTCAAAAGGACTGCATTATATAGATTATCGTTCTTATTGTTACGTTTGAATCGAAATTTGCAATTCTCACCATCGCTGCCCCCGCAGGTGATAAGGTCGTTGAGTTCAGCATTTTGGTTTTCAGAATGGATATTAACTCGTCGGCTGGAACATCTTTGGAAATTCCTTCAAGATGATCATGGGTTTTAATTTACGCACCGGCTCTGCTCTGAACGCTGGTTTGTCCTGCAGCCTTGTCAAGGTGTCTTGTTTTTGTTCCTCAGTATCGAATACAATTCTCAGCTTGTTATTGGACACTGGTTGTACCTTAGCCGGCCCGTAGTTCAAAGCTCTGTAAAAATGCTGTCCCTAAAGGCTTTCACCACCTCTTGCCTAGTGCGTGCTTCAGAAGTTGTGGAGAAAATTATGGCCGGCTTCGTCTGAAGAGGCACCGGAGACTGCGATGCTTGTGTCCGTCCATGTGCAACAGTTCCGTTGCTTCCGCCTATGTGGGCGGCTGCCTGAGCGTAAGATGTCGGTCGGTTGGTGTTTTTGATTTGTGTGGTAATCTGTCCCTTGAATATAGTCTTTTATTTGCGGCTGTGACAGACTTTCCATCGGACACGTCATGGGTAATGCATTCGGCTAATTTATGAAGAGTGGTTACAAATGATTCAATGTCTGTTATATCCTCCACTCTAGCCGTCAGAACTGGGGCTGGGAGGGTCCGAGGGGCGACTTCGTCGCGGTGGCCATTATGGGATATTAATGGTTTGAAAGAATTATTGTTTGAAGTTTGAGGCCGAGAAATTATTGAAAAGTCTATCGGGACCGATCAAATACCATTAGGATTTCAAATTTATGTTGGGAGCTACTTTTTATTAAAGGAATTTAATTAAGAAGAAAAAACGGAAAAAGTGTAAAATGAAAAAGTTAAAAAGTTTGAAAATACTTAAAAAGTCGAAATTTGCAAAATTCGGGGTGTTTGAATAAGGGATAGGTAAATTACCCTAAAACTGGTTCTCTTAAGAGAACGAAAATGTGGTCAGAATTTCGCTAGCTTATCAGGTTTTGGAGATATGAGCGTTACCAACTAAACAATTAATGGCGTAACACGATACGGTTCAGTAAAAAAGTTTTCACTTAAAAAGTACTTGTGATAAAATTCTCAAATTTTAGCGCTATTTTAATTCATGAACTGGAGCACTACATAAGCACAGAAAAAGGTGGGGTTGTCAGTAAAAATGTTTTATTATAATTGCTCAAACTTACGAAAGAAAACCATTTTCTGAAAATAGCACCAGCAGGTCAGGGTAAGAGTCTGCGGCTAAATTTGATGATTTCCGAATAGTGCTAAGTTAGACGAAGCTGCACGCACGTGCTTAGGTTAGTTTTTTTTTAATTTAACTCTTCTTACTGCTGTTATTTCTTTTACAGCACCCTTTGCTACTTAAAATTTTAACTGTATTATAACGGTTCTTTTTTATTTTTTTTTAATTTTATATTATTTTTATTTTTATCTCCTTGTCCGCATACATATACCTCTTACATGCTTATGATTCCTATGTTTTTATACTCTTTTAGATTATATTACTCGTGCAGTACGTATTACTTTTTATTAACATAATTATTCTTACTACGATACGGTACTGCTACTATACTTAATAATATATATATTTTTTTTACATTTCTGGCCATTTTATACTCCTTTGCTATTATTACCGGGAAGTACCACGACCTCACAGAATACTGGCGTGAAGTAGAAGTCTAACAAACTTCTGCGTTTCGTCTGGTGAGTGCAGGTAACCGGTGGCCCACACACCCGCCTCTTCCAATTCTGGGGGAGTGGGCACTTAAGGGAGGCAACGCATCTGCTTTGCCTCTAGTATTGCGGGTGTTCATGGGCGGTGGTGATCACTTACCATCACGTGAGCCACCTGCTCGTTTGCCTCCTTTTCTATAAAAAAAACTTATACAGTTCTACTTTGTTCTTTACCTTATTAACTGCATAGATTTACTATTACATTTCTGCCTATCTATTTAAATTAGTGTGCGTACATTGGCTATTCTATTTTCGTACCGCACGTAACAATTACTTCCACAGTGTGTTTTATATGTATGTCTAAAGCTCATTCCTTTGAATATGGCGGGCCACCAAACTTTATCAAATGCTGCCTGTATATCAAGAGACACGGCTAACGTTTGAAGGTTCTTACTCTTGGCATATTTTATTATTTTAATTGCATTTTATATTGCATTGGTTGTGCATGTTTGCTCTTTAAATCCGTATTGTAACTTATTCATTGTATTAGTTTTTTGTAGATGATACGTTAGTCTTTTAGTTATAAGTTTCTCCAGTGTTTTCCCAAATACATTAATAAGCCCAATAGGTCTGTACGAAGAGGTACTTGCTTCTGATTTGTTATTTTTTGGAATGATATTCACACATGCAGTTTTCCAGATCTTTAGGAAGTATCCAAGCTTGAGGTATCTATTCATTATATCAGTTATAAGATTAGGATAAAGTTTTGTGAAATGATAGCATATGTCTGCAGTTAGATGGTCTTCACCAGGAGATTTCTTAGGATTCATTATTTCAACATTTTAAAACTTCTTCCATAGTGAAAGAAGGCTCTGATGGCGTGTCAGGTATGATGTCTAATTGAGCGTAGTTTTATATGGTTGTCATGGGTGTCTGGTTCATCTTCTGGGAAATATTCCTTAAAAATGTGTTAGCTGTTTCTTGTGTGGATGAAGTGTGTAGGCCTGTTTAGTTTAGTTAGTTTTCAGAGTTACAGGGGCTTTTCTAGAGATAATAATAATATACTATATTGTACACCAATGAAGGAACAATAAAAAGAAAAACAAAATATATAAATCAAATATTGATAACAAAAAGGCGACCTTATTGTTACATAGCAATTTCTTCCAGGCAACCTAAGAAAATTACCAACAAGAAATAATGACGGGTAGTATGTACATGTAAAATCAACAGAAAAATTAAAACAAAAAAAAGAATATATAAATTTAAAAAAAATATGCATATATAAGTAAAACATACCTTCTGTGAGTGATCATTAGGATCTGAGGGAAAGGGGAACAGATATAGAGGGGAGCTAGAGAGATAGATAATACTCTTTGACCTGTTTTTTAAAAGAATCTAGGTTCAGAGCAAGTTTAATAGATAGAGGTAGAGTGTTCCAAAGGTTAACAGCAACAGCAGGAAAAGATTTATGGTAAAAATTAGAGGATCGAATAGGATGTTTAAGGAAGAGGGTTTCATTAGAATGTAGAGGAAGGTTATGAGAGGAACAGAGAAAGTGAAAACGGTCTTTTAAATAGGGTGGACTTGACACATTAAATAGGGCGCAGTAAAGAGCAGAAAGAAAATATGAGTATTCCGGCGAAGACGAATTGGTAACCATTTGAGCTTAATGCGATATTCGGATACATGATCATATTTAAGCAGTCCAAATATGAACCTTATACATAGATTTTGAGTCGCTCAAGTTTATTTAGTTGTTCTTCGGTGATGTCGAGATAACATATGTCAGCATAATCGAGGGCAGGGAGCAGCAGAGAATGAGCGAGCGTAATTTTGGTGGAAATAGGTGAAAAGTAGTTCAACCTTCTAAGTGAACCACATGCTGCAAACATTTTACGGCAAACTGTATTAATTTGAGGAGTCCAAGAAAACTAGAATCCATTAGTATACCTAGATTTTTATCACGTCATTGTAAGGAATTTGGATGTTATTAAATAAAATTGGTTTTATTTCAGCCTTATTCAACTTTGCTATCATTCTTGAACTCCCTATTATAATAGCCTGAGATTTTCTAGGATAAACAGTTAATCCGTACTGCCGACTCCAGTCGAGAATACATGCCAGATCCCTATTTATATCATCCACCGCATTTGAAAGATCTTCTACAGTAGTTCGAGTATAAATCTGGAGATCATCAGCATACAAGTGGTAGAGAAGATATTTGAGAAGAAATAGAATTAATGAAAATTGCAAACAGCAGAGGAGACACGCCACCTTGCGGAACGCCAGCCACTGAATCAAGCCAAGTAGAAAATTTATCCTTAACTCGAATCCGCTGCCGGCGTCCATACAAGTAATTTTAAAATCAGGTAATTGCAGTTGGAGATATGTTACGAGAACGCAAAACACCTAGCAAAATATCGTGATCTACAGTATTAAAGGCATTGCTGAAATCGAGCAAGACCAATACTGTGATTAGACGATTGTCCATTCCGAGGCGAATGTCGTCGGTGATTTTTAATAACGCCGTAGTCGTACTATGACCAGATCTAAAACCAGACTGAAGAGGATTAAGGATATTATTCCTACAGCAAAGGAGTAAATTTGTTCTTGGACTAGGCGTTCAAGAACTTTGGAAAGGAATGGGAGAATCGAAATGGGACGATATTCGGAAAAAGTTGTTGCATTAACTTTTTGGGTAAAGGATTATTTGTGCATTTTTTCACACGGAGGAAAGGAAGACGTTGATATGGAAAATTTAGGATATGCGTTATCACAGTTGCAAGAATGTCTAGTAAAGGAATGATCATTTTACGACTGACGTCATCACTTCCTACAGCGTCGAAATGAATCGACAGTACGTGTCTCTTAACATCACAATCTACAAATTGCCTAAAGACAAAAGGAGAATAATCAGGAGGAATTTGAGAAAGTTGAGTCAGTGTATTTGATTTAGCAACAGTATCTATGCAAGAAGAAGAAGAAAAATGCTGGTTAAGCAGATTTAAATCTAAGTCATTTGAAAACGAGTCTGAGCGTATTTTCCCAACTCCTATGGACCGTAAAAAATTCCAAACACGACTTGGATCTTCATTTTGTACTGATTTATGAATATGGCGACGTCGTAAATCTCTACACATCTTGTTGCATTGATTCCGAAGAAGCCTATACTTTTCTTTAATTCTATCATTATTGGGATCTAACTTGTATTTCGACTTTGCAGCATTCTTCCTAGACAACATTTTTTTCAGATGTTCTGTTTACCACGGAGCCGGTAAATGACGTACTCGAACAGGACGAACAGGGGCATATTTGTCATAAAGTTTAATAACAAGAGAATTAAATAGTGTTACTTGTTCATCCACAGTGCCAGCGTTAATTACTGATTTCCAGTCTGTGTTAGAAGCCTCTTCTCGCAATCTATCTAAATCCATTCTAGCAAAATTACGCTGCTGAAGTATCCTAGATTTGGATTTGGGTGGTTTTATTTTATAAGAAAGAAACAAGAGATCATGATAAGAGAAAGCGTCTGCAGCGCATTGACCAAATTTGTCAACATGGTGACAAGAAGAGACTATAACCAAATCCAGGAGGAAGGGACACAATTGGGAAAGAAATCAGAAAGCGGGAGGATATTTAAGTTAGCCGCTTCTACAAGGGACTTAAGTCGTAAAGATTGCGTATCATTTTAATGAGGCAATGGAGTGAGCTCTTCAAAGATGTTATCTAATGTACTAAAGTAGTTCACTGTAGAAGAAGGGCTATAAAACACACCAAGTAGTAATTTCGTATGTGATAAGAGTACTTCAATAAATAAATATTCCGCTTCGTTCTCAGTTTGAAATTGTGACAATGAACGAATAACAGAAAAGGGAATATGGGAGCGTAGATAAATTGAAACACCACCACCACCACGAGCAGTCCGGTCGTTGCGTATTAAGTGAAATCCAGGAAGAGAATACAATATAGATGGAAGACATGGTTTCAACCATGACTTCGAAACTAAAACGCATGAATTTTATTGTTTTCAAAACTTGCTAACATTTCGGAATAATGTGCTGGAATACTCTGAGCATTTATATGTACAACGTTAAAATTATTACAATTTTGAGAAAACGTGGTGTCAAGAGCCTCTTTTAAGGAAGGTATGCTAACGAAACTGTCGTCACTACTCGACGTATCAGTGGCAGAATTAAAGAAAATGGAACTTTGATCCTGATCACTCTCACTCAAAAACATGTTTTCTTACAAAAATAAACAAAATATTAATTTTAACAAAAAAGAACAAATAAACATAAAAACTATAGAACAAACTAAAAATTTAGTTGATAAGAATCAACTAGAGATGTTGTTTTCTAGAGGTGAATAGCCTTTTTGTAACACTGGGTTAGGTTAGGTTAGGTTTTTTTTGGTTTTCCGCCGAGAGTTAAACCCACTCCGGACAGCAGTATATTGATATTTCCCGCAGAGTTTAAAATTTTCTTATTCGCTATCTTCTAGTTTCACAATAAATTAGCTTAACACATCTGCTATTGGATACAGATAATGATGAATACTAATTTACATTAATAATTTTGCAGTGTGATATTATTTTGCAGTGTAATATTATTATAACAGTAAATTTAACCTTACACATTACGATAGTTTCTATGTAGAAAACTTTGTGTACTAGCTTAAACTATTAAGTTTAGATGATAAAATTTAATCTTAGTGATTATAATATTTATAATATCTATGAGATAGACTATATGAGAGACTATAATATCTATTTATATGTATACTTTTAAGCAAAACTTAAAACTATGTTAAATAAAAGAGTTGAATAAAATAAAATAGAACCTTAATAGTAAAAAAATGTGAAATAACAATATCTTAATCGCATTGTAACAGAATGTAATCAAAAAAAAAAAAAGAATGAATAAAAAAGAAAGAATGAATGGTCAATAAAAAGAATGAATCTTAGAAACTAGTTATCTTAACTGGCAACTACATTTACATTCGTGTTTTTGCTATTGAAGTTTTTAAGCGATTAACCACCAACTCCGCGAATTTAACTAATGATTCAAGTGTTGATTCCTTTTTTATTAATTCTGTGAGCTTGTATGGCGATGTTCTCAAATTATTGCGTAATATTTCATGATTAATTCTATGTGCGCTGAAGGATGGACAATGTTCCAATAGATGTTCCCAGGTTCGGGGAGTGGTGTCATCGCATGGGCATTTGTTGTCATCAGTTATTTTGGCTTTTGTGATACCCATGGTTGCTTAAAACTTATGTAGGAGAGAAGGTCATGGCGGTAAGACTTCTGAGTGATTGAATGTTATGTAAGTTGGGGAGTAGCTTCTTGGTGTATTCTCCTGCTGCGCACTTGTGTATCTGGCCGACCATGCTGCGTAGTTGTCATCTTTGATACGCTATTTTAAGTATGATATCGGCGTAGCAAAATATTCGGGTTGAACACGGAGTTTGGCTGCCAAATTTGCAGCTGTGTCCGCTGCCTCATTACCAACTACCCCGTTGTGACTTTTGACCCATATGATGTCTATTTTACAACATGATTTGTGTTCATGTATTGTGTGGTGTATTTTTGTGACTATAGGGTGTGTGTTACGTCTATTGTGTAAAAATTAATGGAAGAGAGTGAGTCTGTGTAGATTGTTGTTTGAGTGTATTGGTTTTGTTGCCCACCTGCATGCCTTAAGAATCGCATATAATTCGGCCTGAAATACAGAGCACGTGTTGTGTAACTTAATTTTTTAGTGATGGGTTTGCAAGATGGAGTGTAACATACAAATGCTGCCCCATTTTCTTGCTTGCTGCCATCCGTGAATATTCTAGAGGTTTTGAGTGTTTGTGTTTCTTCAGTATGTTGTGTGTTATAGTGTATTTGTGTGTTTATGGATATTCTGTTAGCAGGGTAATAATTCTCTAATTGGTGTAGGCTTTTCAAGGGGAATGTCGTGTGGCAGATATCCCGAAATACCAAAGAGTCGGGCTTGTTCTATTCTGTGTATCTCTTTAACTTCTAAACTAGTGGCATAAAATATGCAGGAGCTACTGCCGCTGAAGTAGAAATTGTGCGAAAGCCTCTGATGGCTCTAATAGCGAAACCACGCTGGATCCTGTCGAGACTCCTCCTGATGGATCTTTTATTTACCACGTGTCCCCAAATGCCTGCGGCATAGGTGATAGTGGGTTCAATTACCTGTCGATATATGGTACGGATATTTTCAGGATGAGCTCCCCAGGTCGACCTTGTGTAAACGCATAAGGTGTTGAACAATCGGATAGCCTTTTTGGTGACATAGTGAACGTGTCGTCCAAACAGCAACTTCTCGTCAAGAATGACCCCCAAGTATTTGATCTCAGATGTAAAGTTTAGATCATGTCCGCTCATGGTGATATTGGCTGCTTTAGCTTTGGAAGTGTAAGCGATCATTTGTGTTTCAGTCGGGCCGAAGTTCAGCTTTACGCTGTTGCCCCACTCGATCACCCTCTGCAGAGCTAAGTTGGTATTGCTTTGTATGTCTTCGACATTCATCAACGATGTCATAAACAACGATGGCATGTTACGATGTATACTCCTAATATTTTTATTTAGGATTTTTATGGGTTGGTAAGTTCTGAAATATAAGAGGGACAGTCCTCTATATTGTCGAGCATGTGGTAACCGGCCAAAGAGATTTTATCTAAATCTCTGTTTAAATTGTCAATGAAATCGAATATTGCTCAATTAAAACTATTTGTCTAAAGTCTACTTTAACTAAAGTCACGATAGCCAAGTGGTTGGGTGGTCGGAACTTCGAGTCAAGAGACCCGAGTTCGATCCCCAGGTGGCAGTACCAATGAGTTTTTCAAAAACTTATGTATGGATTACATCGTTGGCTTGGACATAAAGACGGCGACGGGCGCACCACCTGTCACGTTGTCCCGAAAATATCTTCGGTGGAAGGTGGGTCAAAGGGACTTAATTGTCTAGACTAGACCTCTGTCTACCCCTGTATTGGGAATTGCGTGAAGATATTTATATTTATTTATATTTATATAACTATTTGTAATAATTTAAGAAAACTAAAAATAATAAGTCGACGCTGACGCATTTGAACACATTAAAATATTTTTTTAAGTTTTTATGTTTATACTCAAACTAAACGCGTTAGTGGCACTAAAACAAATTGGAAATTGTCATTTAAATCTGTAGAGCCCTTTCTGTGATATCAGTATCACTTGCAGGATTAGCTCATTTTTTTGGGGCTAGCTCTAACACCGGTAATGATGATATAAAGATGTGAATGATAGATAATAGGATATATCAGAGCACTTTATTACGTAATTGATATCTTGTTCCTAACCATGATATAATCAACATTCTAATTGATACATAAACATTTAAAACGTTAAGATATTTGCATGTTCCTCGCCAGGTATCCGACCTGCTGCGCCACTGCAGGGACCCCCACGTCCTCGGCGTCACCAGGTCCAATTGGGAGCCCTAGATCTAGTCACGAACGATGCTTTCATAATGAAATTGAGCTGAAACTCGAATTAAAACTATGTCCTTTCTGAACTGAGAAATTTACTAATAATTTGTTGTATTGTATTATATTTTTATAATAAACGGAAACTGACATGTTTTAAGTGTTTTATTTCTTTAACAATCTACGCAAAAACGACGATAGGCTCGCCACTACCTGTCACGTTGTCCCAAAATCTTCAGTGAAAGGTGGGTCGGAAGGATTTAATAGTCTAGACTTCTGTCTACCTCTATATTGGAGGAATATATATGTGAATATGTTTCTAAAATAAAAGTAGCCTACGATCGCGTAACGTGGTACGCCACAAAAATCAGCTTCCCGTTAAAATCGGTCTAGCCGACTCAGAGATTAGCCGGAACAAACGGACAGACATCTGTAACGTCTAAAATATTTTTGTTGTTGTGGCCGTGCTTTCCTCTTTATATCTCGATTCCATTCCTCAAGCGAGTCCATTCGGATTTCACGCTTGACAAAAGAAATCGGACATTTGTCGTGATGAGGTTTTGTTTTCATTTTAATGCAGCCTCTTTAGCCAGTGCGTCTGCCCTTTCATTTCCCTCCCCACATGTGCTTTTACCCAATGAAAGGTAAGGGATTTTCCTTGAATTTTTAGGTCTTTTAAATTCGCACTTACCTTTACCGGTAGTGGGTGGAGAGAATCACCACTACTAATTGTCTCCAGGGCAGCTCTAGGATCGCTGTATATGTTACAGCTACGCGCGGGGGTCTTTAATGCCACTTTAGTGGCTTCAAGCAGAGCCAACATTTCCGCCTGATAAACGGTGCAGAAGTGGTCCAGTTTTAACTTTTTAGTATTCGTTTCGGCAGCTCTGTCCCAAATGGACAAGGCTGCTCCTACTTCCTTCAATTTTGCTTCCGTCTGTAAATATCCTAATCTCTGAATTAATTGTTTGATCCACTTGTGCACCGTCCCCAGGCATACGAAATTTGGCCCCACCTGCTCCACAGGATGTGGTAATTTAACGTATTGAACCTGTCTCTCCAATTCTCGGTCACCAACCACCCGTCAGGTGTATCCTTTTTACTTCGTACATTGTTGCTGTCTCCTGAATCCTAAGGTCCAGGGGAAGCAAACCAGCAGTAGTAGGGCCGAGTTCAGAGAGACGGTTCTATATGCCCCTACGATTCTCTGTACGAATCCGCGTTGGACCGAGTTGAGAAGTTTTCTCGTTTGCATCATAGAGAATAACTGGTTCCACTACCGCCACGTAGATGGTTCTCACTATCTCCAGATTCAGGCCCCAGTTTATTTTGCCGCTTTGGACAGCTGTCTATATATTCCTTGAGCCTTCCTACAGATGTTACGAATATGGGTATTGAAAGTTAATTTGGAGTCAATAGTAAGCCCAAGTATTTTCACTTCGCTGGAATACTCAATTTCCTCCCACCCATGGTTAGAGCTGGCGAGCCATATTTTAGTTTATTGGTAAATATTACAGCCTTGGTTTTATGTGGCGCAAAACGTAATTTATTTTGACTCCCCAGCTCCAAACATGCGCGAGGATGGCATTAGCTCGTCTTTGCACTTCTCGAGCCTCCTCTCCTGAGACCATGATAACCACGTCATCCGCGAATGCTTGACAGTGTTCACCCTGAGTCTCCACCGATTTAAGCAACGGGTCTAAAAGTAAGTTCCACAGGGTGGGTCCACCTATTGAGCCTTGCACCACCCTCCGTTGTCTTTTAGACCATTCCACTCCAGCAAACCTAACGCGCACTGTTCTATCGTCAAGATAGCTGTCTATCAGTCGCCTCAGGTTTACTGGGCATCCGGTCTCTGCCAGTCTGCAGCGTATCGCCGGCTACCAAGCGTTATCAGCTCCCTCTATGTCTAGGGAGACAAGTATAACTAGTTTTTCTTCTTTAACTCTGTTTTAATGTACTGTACTATGTCATAGAGGGAGTCCTCGGTACCGCGTTGAGGCATAAAGCCATACTGTTTTTACTGATGGCCGGCATGATGTGCCACCTGATCCTTCTGATCAACATTTTTCTAAAATCTTGCCTAGGACTGGCAGGAGGCCAATGGGCTTATAGGACTTGGGGTGCGCGTAATCCTCTCTTCCCGGCTTCGGCAACGCAACTACTACGGCTTCTTTCCAACTCTTCGGGAAATAAGCCAATTCCAAGCACCTGTTCGCCAACACCAGAAAGAGATCGGTGTTCAGGGTGATGGCTGCTTTACAAATATCTGCAGTTAGCCCATCAATGCCAGGTGCTTTCTTAGCGTTAAAACTTGATGTGGACCATAAGAGTTCTTCTCTTGTAAAGGGCGAGTCGCACAGATCATCTTGCAAGCCCACATTTACCATGGTCGCTAACTCTGATATATATTTATGGTCAGCACTTTCTCCACGAGTTTCATCCTCTGGATAGAAACTGTCCGCTAAGATTCTGACAGATTCCATGCTTCCCACGTTTTTCCCGTCGCAGATTAGGGGAGTCTCCTCCTGTCTCACTTCCGTTCTGCCAATCACCCTGTAGATACCCTCCACTGGTTTCTCTTTCCTGTCTGCTAAAAACTGTTTCCAACTGGTTGTCTGAGCCTTTTTCACCGCCAGCTGGTATTTTTCTTTTATCGCGATATACTGCTCGACGACCCATTCTCTTCGAATTTGTGCCGCACAAGATATTCGGCCTTTTCTTCTGGATACTTCTCTTTTGAGTTCACTCAGCTCCTCATTCCACCAGGGCAACTCTATTCGCTTTTTACTACTTAGTCTTGGCATGCTTACCTCACAGGCCACAACTATTGACTTTGAGTAATTTTGGATGTAATTTTCTAATGTTGTTTTGTTTACTATTTTTTATTTTTGTTACATTTAAATTTTTGTGTTGGCAAAGCTGGGTTAGTTTTGTATAAAACTCGTCCCAGTTTGCTTTCCTTGTATTATATTTTCGAGTTTTTCTTTTGATGTCTGTACCGATCGCCTTGCCAAGACCTACCTCGAAGAGAATCGCCCTGTGGTCCGAACAGGTGATGGTCTCTGAAAGTTTCCTGTTTTCAATTCTACCTAGAAGATTCGCCGAGCAAGTCGTTATATCAACGCAGCTGGTGAATCTTTTCCACCCCTAATGGTGTCAAAAGTGGGCTCAGACCCTGGTTCAAGACATACAGTTGCATTTCGTTAAGTGCAGCCTCCATTTCAATTCCTCTACTGTCTGATTCTCTACTACCCCAATAGTTGTTCCATGCATTTACATCGTCTGCTAGGATTATGTTGTTTGTCTGCAAATCTTCAACAGGTTTTTTCATTTTGACCAGGTTAGGTTCGATGGGCTGATCGCACTCTGGGTAGACGGACACCACCCCATCTCCCAGGCTCCGGTCCTCACCTTGGCGACAGCTATGTTCTCCGTAGTGAGGTCCGGATAAAGAGAGACGTCGATGGTATCGTCAAACAGTACAATGGCTGCCTTATTTACTTTACCGTTTTCACGGTTCCCGCAACATTGTACAATCCTGGTGCCAGGATCTTACCAATATTTCCAATGTAAGGTTCCTGAACCATTGCAAAGGTGGTCTTGCTTTTGGCCGCGTGCATAATTAATTCGGCAGTAGCTAAATCGCTCCTTTGAAGATTTGCCTGCATGACTCTGTATTTTTGTTCCTGTTTAAAGTCTCGTTTTCACCTGGGATCACCTTAGCAATAAGCTATAGATGATCTAGCCAACGCATCCCATTTTTCTTTACTGGACACTCGGAGCTGAATGCATTGTGGTCACATCTTTCGTGCTTTGCTTTTTGCAATTATTACACGAAGGCGGTTCTCCAGAGAGCCATTCTGTGCATTCCGCCCTGAGATGCGGGCCTCCGCAGTGGCTGCACACATCTACACTCTCGGTACAAAGTTTTTGCTGTGGCCGTATCCTAAGCACTTGGTGCATTGTATTAGTGGAGACTGGTCCGTCACTCGTATCCGCTGCAAATCAACATGAATGAGCTCTTTCTCCATCATTCGTCTCCAAACTTGTGGAGACACCCTAATAACAATGTGAGAAGTGAGTGTGTTTCTGGTCCTCTTCCTATATTTTATTTCCATTCTTTGTTCTTCCTCATCTACTCCCTCAAAAATTTGTTTGTTTTGCATCTGTCATATGGTCCATTTCTGTCTTCCTTATTGTGGGATAAGATCTTATCGTGTCTGGGAAGAACATTTTCGTACTGGAGGCCATTTCTCCTTCCTTATAGCGGCGATCCCATTCGTCAAGCGATTCCAGACGTATCTGCCGCTTAACGAATGAGACCGGACACTTTTCGTAGTCTGGCTTGGTTTTTATTTTAGCGCTGCTTCTTTTGCCAGCTGATCTGCTCTCTCGTTTCCCTCAATCCTGCGTAGGCTTTTATCCAGAAGAGGTTTATTATGTTACCTTGTTTATTTATGCTATTGATGTTTGTTCTAGCTTCCACCGCCAGGGGATGGAGGGAATTTCTCTGCACAATCGTATGTAGAGCAGATCTAGAGTCGCTATACACATTGCATTTGTTTATTTGCTTACCTAGTGCGTATTTTGTAGCTTCCACTATTTCCAGCAGTTCTGCCTGAAAGACAGTGCAAAAGTTTCCCAATTTTAGCTTACGGGTGTTTATTTCTTTGCCGTCTCTCCAGATGGATAGGGCTGCACCGACTTTCCCTCAATTTTACTACCGTCGGTGTATATTTTTAGGCTTGTGTCGTTATTTTGGTCCATTTGTGCACCGTCTTCCAGACAAATGAACTGCTGCACAGCTTGCTCTGCAGGGTGTGGTGTCTCCGCATAGTCCGTTTTCGCCTCAATCTCTCGATCTCCCATGACTCGCCGGGAAAAGCCTTTCTTTATTTCATAAAGAGGCTGCTTCTGAACATAGGTCAAAGGAAGCAGCCCGGCGAGTAATAGCGCCGACTGCAGGGAGACTGTTCTGTAGGCCCTGACAATTTTTGAACGAACCCGCGTTGCACCATGTCCAACTGCTTTTTATTTTATTTTATTTGTTGCTGGGGCCCACGCACTCGCCGCGTATGTAATGACCGGCTCTACCACCGCTATATATATTGTTCTAATTATCTCGGGGTTCAGACCCCAATGTATTTTAGCTGCTCTGGACAGTTGGCCGTACAGGCTTTGTACCTTCCGACACACATTATTGACATGCGTATTGAACGTCAGTTTGCTGCCAATTGTTAGTCCAAGAATTTTATTTCGCTAGACATCTCTATATGCACACCGCCCATGCTCAGAAGTGGTGTATCATATTTTAATTTATTAGTTATTATCATTGCTTTCGTCTTTTGTGGTGCAAATTTAAGTTTATTTTTGATTCCCCACTCCCGAACATGCGCGAGTGCCGAGTTTGCCTGCGTTTGCACTTCAACGCCGTGTTCCCCGAGAAAATTAGAACCACATCGTCCGCAAAGGCCTGGCAGTATTTGCCTTCTCCATCCAGCTTCTTCAGCAACGGATCCAACAGGAGGTTCCAAAACATCGGACCCTAGGGCAACAGCCACTCCACAGATGTCTGCTGTGAGACCATCATTCCCCGGAGCCTTTTTGGGATTGAAACTGGACGCGGACTACATCAGTTCTTCTTCTGTAAACGGTGGGTCACATGAGTCATCATGTGTCCCTTCATTACAACTTTGTCTAGCTGTCTTATTTGCCTGTGTTCCGCGTCATCATTCCCAGTTATATCCTCCGGGTAGAATGTCTCTGCTAGCATCCTGGCAGATTCTGTACTGCTTAGGAATTTTCCTTGATGTTTTAGAGGAGCATCTTCCTGCCTTTCCTCAGTACGGCTTATTACCCTGTAAATCCCGTCCCACATTGACTCGCGCTCTTGCTTACTGCAGAAGTCCTTCCAGCTAGCAGTTTGTGCGTTCTTAGCCTGGTGTTGGTATTCTTCCTTCTTTTTTAGGTATTGTTCGACTACCCAGTTTCGACGAACCGGGGCTGCGTAAAATATTCTGCGTTTTAATCTGGATATTTCTTTTTTCAGCTGTGTGAGCTCTTGGTCCACCAAGGCAATCCTATTCGTTTCTTATTTTTATATCTTGGTATAGTTTCTTCGCATGTGTCTATAACTAGTTTTGTATATTTTTCTACTATTTCTTCAAGATCTTGGCAAGTTTCTATTTTATCGATCATTGTTGGTGTCGGTAGATTTTCGTTCCAAATTTGGGTCAATTTCTCACGAAATTTGCCCCAATTTGCCTTTTTCGTATTACATTTCTTTGTAGTTCGTTTAATTTCTATACTCTCTGATTTTTCTAGATTTATATTAAATAGGATTGCCTTGTGGTACGATCCAGTTATCTCTCCTGATGTCCTCCAGTTCTGAATTTTACCGAGTAGACTGGTAGAGCATGTAGTTATATCCACACAGCTGGTATATCTCGTCCCACCCCTTATCGTGTCAAAGGTGGGCTCTATTCCCGAGTTTAGTATATGCAGCTCCAGTTCGTCGAGTCTGGCAGCCAAATCTATACCTCTCTTGTTACTTCCACGGCTTCCCACCAGGTGTTCCAGGCATTTAAGTCCCACCCAGTATTACATTATTAGTATCCAGGCCCTCCACCGCGTTCGATATCGCATCAAGGTATGGTTCAATAGGCCTGTCACCCTCAAGGTAGACGGACACCACTCCAATCTCCCAGGTGTTGGTCTTTAGCTTGGCAACCGCTATATTCTCATCTGAGAGATTGCAACACATCTGAGGATGACATTGATTGTCATGTCAAATATCACTATCGCTGCTTTAATTACTTTTTCAGTGTTATGTCCTCTGCTGTGTTGAAATATTCGTGTACCCGGGTAGTGCCTCATCTCTCCAATACGGCCAATGTAGGGTTCTTGAACCATTGCGATAGATACCTTTCTTGTGGCCGCCTCTTTTATAAGTTCGGCCGTGGCTAACTCACTCCTTTGAAGGTTCGCCTGGATTACACTATATTTGTGGGTACTGGTGTGTAGGATACTGTTTCTTGCCGGGGCCACTTTAACAGTAAGCTATTGTGGACCTTGCTAGAGTCTTCCATTTCTTCCTTACCGGGCATTCCGCGCTGAATGCATTATGGTCCTTTTTCTCTATTTTCGCTTTCACACAATTTCTGCATGATGGCGATTCTCCGGCGAGCCAATCAGCGCATTCCGTTTTAGGTGGGGACCTCCACAGTGGCTACACACATCCGTCGTCTCGCAACATAAGCGTTTGCTATGCCCGTATCCTAGACTTCGTGAACACTGAATGAGCGGGGATTGATCTTCTACCTTCACCATCTCTTTGAAGATCCACATGAATGACGCCAGCTTTAATAAAGCAATTCCATAGCTGCGGTGATACTTTAAGGACAACGTGAGCTGTAAGCGGGTTCCTGGTCTTTTCCGGTATTTGACCTCCATTCTATCCTCTTCCTTAGCTACATCCTTGAAGAGGTATCTATTTTGTACCCGTATGGCTTTTACTATCTCTTCGTCCGTGTTATACTGTAAAACATCTTTTAACACTATAAATGGATCTTTGTTTTTGATGTCGTCGACGTTAAGTTGATTTCCTGCTCTCGTTATCCTTTCTTTAACTTTGTTTATATCTTCCTGCGTACAGCATCCCACGATAACCTTCCTATCCCGAGCTTTTCTAATCTTGTCAATTTTTAATCCTTCTTCTTTGGCATTGATGGCCTTTCAGATTCTTTCCATCACCTGATCTCCTGTCTCTTTTCGTCAGTTGAAGAGATCGCCACAGAGTGCATGGCTGTAACTTTCTGGTGCGATCTCTTGGGAGGTCCGGCTGCCACCATGGCATTGGTTCCTTTACTTTCATTTCTTTCCTGTTTTTAATTTCTTCTTTCAGTTTCTCCATCTCCTTTTGTTTTCTTCAAGAAGCTTTCCATGTTCTTCCAATTTCTGTATCAGTTTATTTTCTTTATCTTCCCTTCTCTCGGATTCTCCCTTTTCCTACTTCCTATTCTTTCGATTTCTCATCGCCACTTTTATCCATGCACTTACTCGTTTCTGCTTCTTTGACTAGTTGATAGAGTCTGTCAATCGCTTGCATAACCTCTATTTTTATGTCCGTTTTGAGATTACGCGAATTGTTCAGATGTAGCTTAGCTTTTTGGAGCCATGCTCTAGCTTCCATCAATCTGTTAGCGTATTTTACATTCTCCATATTTGGCGTTCCTTCACTGGCTCCTGCAATCCCTCTCCTAGTTGTTGTTTTGTGTCCTGAGATGGTAAAATTCTTTGTTTTTGGCGAGCCGTCAAGGCAGCCTTTTTGGGGACGTCTCAGACGTTCCTGCTTCCAGACTTGGTTTACCATTCTCCCAGTCCCCGATACTTTTCCTGACACTGGTAGTGTGCATCAATTTATCATTTTGGAGAAGGCCCAGCCTTTTCCGTCCTGTTTATGAACTTAAAGGACCCATGTCCTGGATGGTTTCTTCGGTCTTTTGGCGGGGTGGAAGCCAAACATGTTCAGGGAACGCGTCTTGGTCAGATTTTAGTTTGCTCAAGGTTTAAAAATTTTAAAATAAAATAAACTAAAATAAAATAAAATAAATTGTAAATTGAGGTTTGTAAAAGTTTTAAAATTATTTAAGCAGTTGGACTTAAGCTAGTATTAGGTTTTATTATAGAGATCCTACGAGGAGAAACCGCACCCGTCACACGCTTTGACTCTTTTAGTAGGCAGAGTCACTGCTCTATATTCATAGAATTTGCCTTAATGTTTAAGATATCTCTATATTCTAACTTATTTCTAAATATAATATAGTCACTAACAATTTTTAATGTGACTCTACCTAGAGTCGTCTCTACAATTTATGTCTTCTAGTAAGAAGAGCGTTACTTATCTTTAAACTTAAGTACTAAACAAAACAAAATAGATTGAACTAATACAAACAAAATTTTTAAAACGTACTCTCTATGTAGAGTCTGTCTATATAAGGCTGTATGTCGGCCTTTAGCTTCTGAGTTTTATGATCCCACTTAAATCGAGCCACCGGGTCAAAAGTTATTGCGATTTACAATTTTTCATCCCCAGAGACTAAGTCCAAAAGTCAAGTTAGGGGTAGGGGTTGAAACTGTGTCCAAATGATCCGGTGGGGTCGAAGACTAAGCGTTAGCTGCTTAGTGTGAAAGGGGAGGGACCCGGTAAAAATGTCAAAATTGAGCTAGGAGGCTCCGTTCGCCTGAAAACTGAAAACACAGTTAAAATGTAGTTTTCAGAATCTCCCTCACTTAAATTTAATTTAATTACTTCTAAACTTTATAAGCTAAAATTCCGAAAAATTTTACTGTGTAGGGGATGAAATGGGGTTCTGTAAACAATTTTAATTAAATTTTTTATTTGTTAGATTTGCTATATATTTACAGTATCTTATGAGTCTATTTCTACTTTTCTTCATTCCTAATTAAATAAAAATTAATAAAAATTAATAAAGAAAATATTTGTGATATACAAATATTTTCTTTATTAATTTTTATACCTATCGCAGCTTCCACATCGTATCTTTCCTTACCATAGATGGGGCACTCTGTAATAAGGTGAGTCACATTTTCCTTTTCTCAGGGTCACATGCGCATGATGGGCTCTCCTTACATTTAAAGCGATGCAAGTAATCCGAGAACCCACCATGTCCCGTCAGCACCTGTTGTATTGCCAATGGGTCCAAATCCACTTTTTAATAATTGAGTAAGCCTCAATAGCGTCTGGGAAGAATATTTTGGTAGTATTCGCCGTGTCTCCTTCTTTATACCGCGTGTTCCATTCGATAAGTGACTCCTGACGGATTTGTCTCTTAACGAATGAAATAGGGCACCTGTCATAGTCCGGTCGCCTTTTAATTTTAAGAGCCGCCTCCTTTGCCAACTGATCCGCTCTCTCGTTCCTTCCAACCCAGCATGTGCTTTAATCCAGTGGAGATTTATGGATTTACCTTGATTTTTTATTTTCTTTATATTTAAAGCTATATTAACTGCTAACGGGTGGAGGGAAACACCTTGCGTTAACGTCTGGAGAGCAGACATGGAGTCGCAATAAATATTGCAGCTTTGTGCAGAATTTTGGAGTGTGAAATTAGTTGCTTCAAGCAGAGCCAGCAGTTCCGCCTGGAAGACAGTGCAAAAATTTTCCAGTTTCAGTTTGCGGTTACTTGTCTCCGCGGCGTCTTTCCAAACTGAAAGAGCCGCGCCAACTTTCCCTTCGATTTTACTTCCATCGGTATAAATGTTTAATCCTGGACTCTTATGTTGGTCCATTTGTGCACTGTCCGCCACGCAAATAAACTGTAGCCCTACTTGATCCGCTGGGTGTAATGTCTCCTCGTACGGTATATTCCTTTCCACGTCCCTGTCTCCCACTACCCGCTTAGACAGTCCTTTCTTTATTTCATAAAGCGAGGCTGCTTCCCGGACCCTCAGATCCAATGGAAGCAGTCCAGCAAGCAGCAAGGTCGAGTTCAGTGATACCGTTTTGTACGATTTTATTATTTTCTGCACAAAGCCGCGCTGCACCGCATCGAGCTGTTTTTTAATTTTAATTTTATGTGTAGCAGGCGCCCATGCACTAGCTGCGTACATAATTACGGGCTCCACTACCGCAATATATATGGTCCTAACTATCTCCGGGTTCAGTCCCCAATGTATTTTAGCGGCCCTCGACAGTTGACTATAAAGACTTTGTGCCTTACGGCACACATTCTGCACATGGCTATTGAATGTTAATCTTTCGTCAACTGTGAGGCCAAGAATTTTAATCTCACGAGACCATTCAATGCGCACCCCTCCCATGCTCAGAATTGGTGAATCATATTTTAACTTATTTGTAAGTAACATTGCCTTAGTTTTTTGTGGGGCGAATGAAAGTTTATTTTTGATTCCCCAATTCCGAACATGAGTGAGGATAGCATTTGCTCTTTGCTGTAATTCCGACGCTGTATCCCCGGAGAAAATCAGGACCACATCGTCCGCGAACGCCTGACAGTGCTCGCCTCTCCCATTAATTTCTTCAATGAGTGGATCCGGTTAGGTTAGGTTAGGTTAGGTTAGGTTAGGTTAGGTTAGGTTAGGTTAGGTTAGGTTTTTTTTTTAGCAGCCCTCTGACGTATGTATTCAGAGTCATTTTATATTAAAATATAATTTAAATCTTAAAAATCAACATATTTCGACGCATTCTCTCTGCGTATACCTAGGTATACGCACAAGGAAGCCTCGTCAGCCTACTTGCTTTCGCAATTTTTGCTGAATTAAATTAAATTACTTAAATAAAAGCTACAATTAACAATAAATTACATTATTATAAATCACATTTATATATCTATTTTAATAGGGGATAATATATTTATTAAATTGGACACAGGAGTAAAATCTAATATCATTCAGGCGCGTATTGTATTATTTGTATTGTATTATTTTATTCATTTTTATTTCTATATCCTACACATTTAACAACGTCTTCGCAATATTTTAAAAATTTCCCTCTTGTTGTTTTATTCACTATAAGCGTGTTGAAGGTTTCTAAACTGGTGTTGAGCGTCGTCTTTAATTCGAGTCTTTGTCTATCGAACCTAGGGCATTCCAGAAGCATATGTGGCACTGTCTCTTTTATTTCTGGATCGCATACACATGAGGGGTTTTCTTTGCATCGGAAGCGATACAGATAATCGGAGAACCCGCCATGCCCGGTCATCGCTTGAATCGCTTCAGGAGACAGCACTGTCTCTCTGACAACTTTGTACGCACTTATTACGTCCGGAAGAAACATTTTAGTAATTTGGCCTGTTTCACCCTCTGCGTATCTTATGTTCCATTTGTCCAGGGTCTCCCTTCGGACAAGCCTTTTCACAAAAGAAACCGGACACCTATCGTAATCCGGTTTGCTTTTTGTATGTAGAGCAGCATATTTGGCCAATTCGTCAGCCCGCTCGTTCCCAGCAAGTCCCGCGTGGGCCTTTATCCAAAAAAGTTGGATACTTTTTTGTTGATCCGAAATGCCCTTGATATTTTTGCGGGTCTTTATTGCGAGAGGGTGTTGGGAATCTTGGTCGACAATGGTCTCAAGGGCTGATCTCGAGTCACTGTACACCCCAAATGTTGTTTTGCTACTTGAGAGAATTCGCTCGGTTGCCCTGTATATGGCCAGCAATTCAGCCTGGTAAACGGAACAGTGATCCGATAGTTTGAGCTTATGAGTTTGGATCTCGGCTGCACCATCCCAGATTGAAAGTGCTGCTCCGACCTTTCCCTCTATTTTGCTCCCATCGGTGAAAATTCGGAGGCCCTGGTTGTTGTGAAGCCTCATTTCATCGTGGTTCACCAGGCACACGAACTGCAAGTCCATATATGTTGCGGGGTGGGGCAGTTCTGTAACACTCGCTCTTAGCTCTACCTCGCGGTCTCCCAACACCGACTGGAGTTCCCCCCTTTTTGCTTTATAAATCGACGCTGTTTCTTGGATCCTCAGATCCAAGGGAAGGAGTCCAGCCAGTACTAGAGCCGAGTGTAATGAGACCGTTCGGTATGCTTTTATTATTTTTTGAGCGAATCCTCTTTGTATGGTGTTCAGTAGCTTTTTGATTCCCAACTTATTTGCAGCTGGTGACCATGCACTCGCTGCGTACAGGATTACAGGCTCCACGACTGCCGTATATATCGTCTTCGTTACTTCAGGGTGAAGGCCCCAGCTAATCTTTGCAGCCCGTGATAATTGTGAATACAGGGCAGCGGCCTTCTTACACACATTTCTCACGTGGGTATTAAAGGTGAGCTTTCTGTCTATCGTGAGACCGAGCACCTTGATCTCTTCTGACATGCAAACGTCTACCCCGCCCATGCACAGACGTGGGGAGTCATATTTTAATTTATTTGTCAGCACCATCGCTTTAGTTTTTTGTGGTGCGAAATTAAGCTTGTTACGAATTCCCCACTGTCGCACATGTTCGAGAGCAGCGTTCGCACGCCTCTCGATCTCAAGAGATGTGTCACCCGTAAACAGCAAGACGATATCATCCGCAAAGGCCTGGCATTGGTCGTCTCTTTCATCGAGCTCCTTGAGCAGGGGGTCTAGGAGCAAGTTCCAGAGAACTGGTCCTCCGATGGAACCCTGTACGCATCCCTTCGTAGTGGGCTGGATTTTTTCCGCGCCTGCATATCGTATTCTTACCTGTCTATCCTGGAGATAGCTGTCCATAAGCCTTCTGATGTTTATGGGGCATTTTTCCTCTCCTTTCGGGCCAATCGGCATCTTATAGCCGGCCACCAGGCACTATCGAAGGCTCCCTCTATGTCTAGCGATATCAATGTAATTATCTTTTATTATTCAACTGTGACTGTATATATTTCATCAAGTCATAGAGGAGTCCTCAGTACTCCTTTGTGATGTGAAGCCGTATTGGCGAGTACTACTCCCAGGGTGGATGTGATGTCTGATCCTCCTTATGACCATCTTCTCCAGGATTTTTCCCAATACAGGTAGCAGCAATACAGGTAAGTAACATTGCCTTAGTTTTTGTGGGGCATGAGTGAGGATAGCATTTGCTCTTTGCTGTAATTCCGACGCTGTATCCCCGGAGAAAATCAGGACCACATCGTCCGCGAACGCCTGACAGTGCTCGCCTCTCCATTAATTTCTTCAATGAGTGGATCCGGTTAGGTTAGGTTAGGTTAGGTTAGGTTGGGTTGGGTTGGGTTTTTTTTTTTTTCTAGTTCCTGACATGGGAGATCAGGGACTTTTTCCTTCTTTTTCTTTTCATTTTCTTTCTTTTATTTTATTGTTTACTTTTTATGGTTTTATTTTTATTAATAGGGTTTATGCTTATGCTATTACAATTTTTACTCCTAGGGTCTTTTATTATCTAAGTTAATGTTACTTATGTTATTTCAGTGCTTCTTTTTCTTTCTTACAATTTTATTTGTCTGTTAACATTATATACTTAAGTGTTTTATATATGTTACAGCTCTATTTTATTTCTTTTTATTTATTTTTAATTGCTACCTTAGATACTATTTCCTTACAGTATTTTAAAAACTTATTTCTACTTTCCTATTACTAATTATCTGACATATATTTTCTGTTTTATTTCTATTCCTATATCTATTTCTAAATCGTACCTATATTTATTATAGATAGGGCATTCTGCAATTACGTGTATTGCCGTTTCTTCTGCTTCTGGGTCACAGGGACACGCTGGGCTCTCCTTACATCTGAACCTGTACAGGTATTGAGAGAACCCACCGTGTCCTGTTATAATCTGGACTAATTTTGGTTCCATTTCCATTTTTCTAATTGTGGGATATGCTTTTATCGCATCCGGAAAAATATTTTTGTATTGGAGGCCGTCTCTCCTTCTTTATAGCGCCGGTTCTATTCATCAAGCGACTCCAGTCGTATCTGTCGCTTGATAAATGAAACCGGACACTTCTCATAGTCAGACTTTCTTTTGATTTTTAGAGCAGCTTCCTTTGCCAGCTGATCCGCACTCTAATTTCCCTCTAATCCTGCGTGGGCTTTGATCCAGAACAGTTTAATAGTATTTCCTAGTTTGCCCAAGATGTTAATGTTTTTCCTAATTTCTGCCGCCAGGGGTTGAGGGGTTTCCTTGTACAATCGTATGGAGAGCGGATCTGGAATCACTAAACAAACAACAGGAGTCTATTTTGTTTGCGAGCACGTATTTTGTGGCCTCCAATATTGCAAGCAACTCCGCCTGGAACACGGTGCAAAAATTTCCCAACTTTAATTTCCGGGTACTTGTCTCCGCCGCATTTCTCCAAATGGATAATGCAGCGCCGACTTTTCCCTCAATTTTACTGCCGTCAGTATAAATGATTAGGCTTGTGTCGGTGTTTTCGTCTATTTGTGCACCGTCCTCCAGGCACATGAATTGCAGTGCTATTTGTTCCGCGGGGTGTGGGTTCTCCAAGTAGCTGACTTTTCCCTCAATCTCCTGATCTCCTATGACTCGCCGAGAGAAGCCTCTCTTTACCTCATAAAGAGAGGCCACTTCCCGGACCCTAAGGTCCAAGGGTAGCAACCCGGCAAGCAATAGGGCCGAGTGGAGGACACAGTTCTATAAGCTTTTACTATTTTGTACAAACCCTCGTTGTACCATGTCCAACCGCTTTTTTACCTGCAATTTGCCGGTCGCTGGTGCCCACGTACTCGCCGCATATGTGATTACCGGTTCCACTACCGCAGTATAAATGGTCCTGATTATTTCGGGGTTCAGTCCCCAATGTATTTTGGCTGCTTTTGACAATTGACGGTAGAGCATTTGAGCTTTCCGGCACACATTCTCAATATGTGTGTTGAAAGTCAATCTATCGTCAAAAGTGAGGCCAAGAATTTTTATTTCTCTGGACATTTCTATGGGCACCCGCCCATCCTCAGGAGTGGCGAATCATATTTCAGTTTATTTGGTATTAACATGGCTTTCGTTTTTGCGGCGCGAATGTAAGCTTATTTTTGATTCCCCACTCCTGTACATGGGCAAGCGCCGAATTTGCCTGAGTCTGTACGTCCAATGCAGTATTCCCCGAAAAATCAGGACCACATCGTCCGCGAAAGCCTGGCAATACTCATTTTCGCTTCCAGCTCCTTCAACAGCGGATCTAGCAAGAGGTTCCAGAAGGTAGGTCCCCAATTGAACCCTGCACACAACCCTTGTTTGTATTCTTGACGCATTCCTCTCCGGCGTATCGAATGCGCACAGTTCTGTCTTTTAAATAACTGTCGACAAGTCTTCTTAGATTTGTGGGGGTCGGTGTTTCGGCAAGACGGCATTTTATGGCTGGCCACCATGCATTATCAAATGCTCCTCTATGTCCAATGATATGAGCACAACCAACTTTTTACTCTTAACCATATTTCTTATATGTTGCGTCATGTCATAGAGGTAGTCTTCGGTGCCGCGTTGCGGCATAAAGCCATATTGTTTCCGACTTATTGTAGGTAATATGTACCACTTTATACGTTGAATGACCATTTTCTACAATTTTTCCCAGCACTGGCAGTAGTCCAATTGGCCTGTACGACTTTGGATGGGTATAGTCGTCTTTGCCTTGCTTTCGTAGCACCACCACTGCCGCTTCCTTCCACCTTACCGGAAAGTGTGCTAGACTCAGGCATTTGTTTGCTATCGCCAGGAACAATGTTGGATTCAGGGTTATAGCCTGTCTGCAGATATCTGCTGTAAGACCATCGCTGCCCGGAGCTTTTTGGGGTTGAAGCTAGACGTGGACCACATCAGTTCTTCATTCGTAAAGGGTGGGTCACATGCGTCATCATGTGTCCTTCATTTACCTTTTGCTAACTGTCGTATGCGCGTGTGCTCCACGTCGTCATCCCCAATTACGCCGTCCGGGTAGAATGACTTTGCTAATAATTTTGCAGACTCTCTGCTTCCTAAAACTCTTCCTTCGCGCGTTAGAGGAACGTCTTCCTGTCTTTCAGCAGTGCGTCTTATCACCCTATATATCCCATCCCACATTGATTCCTGTTCTTGTTTGCTACAGAAGTCTTTGCAGCTTGCAGTCTGGGCCTTCTTAGCTTTCTCCTCATATTCATTCTTTTCCTTTAAATATTGCTAAACTACCCAGTCTCGACGAACTGGAGCTGCGTAGGAAATTCTACGTTTCATCCTAGTGACCCTCTTTTTCAACTGTGTGAGCTCCTCGGTCCACCACGGCAGTCCTGTTCGTTTCTTTGTTTTAATTTTCGGTATTGTTTTTCGCTTGTTTCTATTACTGACTTAGTGTAACTTTCTACAATTTTTTCTAATTCTTGGGAAGTTTCTATTTTTTCTATTTCTACATAAGTTAATGAGTTTTCGCTCCAAATTTGGGCTAATTTCTCACGAAATTCGCCCCAATTTGCCTTTTTTGTATTGTATTTCCTTGTAGTTCTACTTATTTGTGTATTTGTTGTATTTCCCAGTATTATTTGAAACAAGACCGCCTTGTGGTCTGATCCGGTTATTCCATCAGACAACCTCCAGTTTTCGATTCTTCCGAGTAAGCTGGTGGAGCATGCTGTTATATCCACACAGCTGGAGAATCTCTTCCCACCTCTTATTGTGTCAAAAGTGGGCTCTATCCCTGAATTGAGTATATGAAGCTCCAGTTCGTCAAGTCCGGCAGCCAGATCTATTCCCCTCTTGTTTGTTTCTCGGCTCCCCCACCAGGTGTTCCAGGCATTTAAGTCCCCACCGAGGATGATATTGGTGGTTTCTAGGCCTTCCACAGCTGCTGATATCCTATCGAGATATGGCTCAATCGGCCTGTCTCCTTCGAGGTAGATAGACACTACTCCAATCTCCCATGAGTTGGTCTTCAATTTGGCAACCGCTATGTTCTCTACTGACAAGTTGCAGTACGGAGTGACGTCGATGGTCTCGTCAAATAACACTATTGCGGCCTTTATCACCGTTTCTGTGATAAAGGCCGCAATAGTGTTATTTGACGAGACCATCGACGACTCTGCCGTATTGAACTATCCTTGTTCCTGTGTAGCGTTTCATCTCCCCGATCCGGCCTACATAAGGTTCTTGGACCATAGCGAAGGATATTTTTCTGCTCACTGCCTCATTTATGAGCTCAGCCGTCGCCAGTTCACTCCTCTGGAGGTTCGCCTGTATCACGCGATATTTGTGGATACTAGGGTTTAAAGTTCCGTCTACTGTTTTGGCCACCTTAGCAATAAGCCACTGTGGACCTTGCCAAGGCCTCCCATTTCTTTCTTACTAGACATTCTGCACTAAACGCGTTGTGGTCTCTTCTTTCCATTTTCGCCTTTACGCAATTTCTGCAAGTTGGTATCTCTCCAGCTAACCAATCAGCACATTCAGCTTTTAGATGGGGACCTCCGCAGTGGCTGCATACGTCCGTTTGCTCGCAGCATAATCGCTTAGTGTGCCCGTAACCCAAGCATCGCGAGCACTGGATGAGCGGGGATTGGTCCTCTACCCTAACTCTTTGGAGATCCACATGGATTACTCCAACTTCTGTGAAGCGATTCCAAAGCTGCGGCGAAACTTTTAGCACTATATGTGCCGTAAGCGCGTTCGGGTCTTTTCCTATATTTTACCTCCATTCTGTCCTCCTTCGCTTCTACGCCATTGAGCAGGTGTTTGTTTTGGGTTCGTATTGCTTTTACAATTTCTTCATCCGTATTATATTGTAACACGTCTCTCAGTACTATGAGAGGATCTTTATTTTTGATATCGTCAATGTTTAATTGGTTTCCTGCTGTCTTTATCTTTTCTTTTACTTTGTTTATTTGTTCTTGCGTGCAACATCCCACAATTACTTTCCTGTCCCTAGCTTTCCTGATCTTGTCAATTTTAGTCCTTCTTCTTTGGCGTTTATTGCTTTCCGTATCTTATCCATAACCTGATCTCCTGTCTCCTTTTCATCTATTGAAGTGATCGCCACAGAGTGCATGGTAGTGAATTCCGGGGCGATCTCTTGAAGACCTGGCTGCTATCCTAGCATAGGTTTCTTTACTTTCATATTTTTCCTGCTTTTTAATTTCCTCTCTTAATTTCTCCATTTCTTTTTGCTTTCCTCCAACAGCTTTCCGTGTTCCTCTTTTTCTCTATCAGTTTAGTTTCTCTATCATCCCTTCTCTCATATTCTCCTCTTTCCTTATCACTTGCTCCTTTGATCTTAACTCCTTTCCTTTGTCCACAGACTTGTTTCCTCCGCTTCTTTAACTAACTGATAGAGTCTCTCTATCGCCTGCGTAACTTCTGTTTTAATATCAGTTTTAAGATTTCGCGAGTTATTTAGATGTAGTTTTGCTTTTTGGAGACATGCTCTAGCTTCCATTACTCTATCAGGATATTTTGTATGCTCCATTTTTGGCGATGTTTCATTGGCTTCTGCTGGCACTTTCCGTATCGAGGTCTTTCCATCTTGTGATGTTAAGATCTTATGCTTTTGGCGGGTCGCCAGAGTAGCCTTTTTTGGAGATGTCTCAATAGTTGTTGTTGTTTCCACTCCAGGTTTTCCAGTCTCCCACTCTCCAATACTTTTTCTAACATTAGAGGAATGCGTTATTTTGTTATTTTTTGGAGAAGGCCCAGCCTTTTCCGTCCCAATTGGTGAGCTCAGAGGGCCCATGTCCAGGTCGCTTTCCTCGGTCTTTTTAGCGGGGGTACGGAAACCAAACATGTTTAGGGGAACGCGTCTTAGTCAAGTTCTAAGTTACACAAGGTCAAGTTAAAATAAAGTAAGTAAATGAAATAAAATAAATAAAATACAATTTAAGTAAAAAAGGTTTGTAAAAATAAATTTTTAGCAACTTAGCAGTTGGACCTAGGTACTTTACTTGAGTTTAAACTTTTGTGTCGTTCCTACAGGAGAAGCCACACGCGTCACGCACCTTAGACACTTTTTTCACTAATTTTTAAAATTTTTTAGTGTGACTCTACCTAGAGTCGTCTCTACAATTTTTGTCTTAGTCTTATATTAATGAACCGGCACCGTACTTTGTCTTTAAGTCTAACTAATAAAATAAAACAAATTAATACAAAACAATAGTGTTAAAAATTTCGCAAATTTTCGCTCTACATAGAGTTGGTCTACAACAGGCTATGTGGCCTTTGACTCCAGCAATTTTTTACAAAAATCCCCACTTAAATCGAGGCACCGGATCAAAAGTTATTTAAGTTTGAATTTTTTCATCCCCCAGAGACTAGTAGACTAGTGTTTTAATAAATTTTTGAGAAATTTTTTATTGAAATCGTATATAGCATTACCAAAAACCGCAAATAAGTTTTATTTAATATTTTTACTTAGAAAAAAAATTTTGAAAAAATTTGTGTATACTACTATTAATATGGTAATACTACCTGAATTTTTTCAGATTTTTCAGGAAGGTTTTAAGGGTACCACGTGCTTTACTCACAATTTTAAATAAATTATTATAATTAAATTTCAGCTCCGAATTTTCCGTTCTTGATCTTGGTTGAAGGGTCTTGATCTTCCTCGTCTGGTGGAATCTGTTTTTGAGTGGGTTGTCACTGAAGATCCTGAGATAATTTGGCTTCAAGGAAGGATGTTTTGTTCTATCTTCAATCCTTGATATCTTCCAGAATTTTCATCCGATTTTCTTGATTTAAATTTTGAAGAGTTCTGCACAGGCTTCTACTTCTCAGGACAACACGAGTATTTCCTGCAGAGGCTCGATCCCAAAACACGTGTCCACGTGGTTTTGGTTTTCCCCAAAATTTTTCAACTTGCAAGCAATAAAAATTTTTATGGGAGCACTGTTGGTTTACTCTGGTCCAGACCTTTCGAATGACACCAAAAAATCACTATGTTGTCGATCTTGTTTCGACAGCGTTTCACTTTTTTGTTTTGAGCACGATTTTTAGGTTAGGTTATAACAGTTTTTTCGCCATAGCCTTGTCAGTTCCGCACTTATTTGACTTCTGGGCGCACCTCCGAATTCGTCTCAGTGAGACGCATCTTCTGGTATATAACACTGCCACTATTGGTCACTTTGACCCACTGCTCGGATTTTTATTCGCGGAACGGTTCAAAACGCTGCTTACAGATCGGCGCTTGGGGCGCAACGGTTGGTTGGGTTGGGTTGCGTTGGGGATAGGTGGCGGATAGGGGAATGCCATGTCACTGTTGTGTGTGGCACCGGGAAACCGGCCAAAACTGGCTGGGTTAAGGGCGTACCCTCAGTCCCTTCTGGGACCGAGAAACGGGCTAAGGGCATCATGGCCCTGCGATGCGGGCGGCAGTTGCTCCCAGTATGCCTCTTCATTGAGAGGGGATGTGACTGGTGCGTCGGTGCGTCAAAGATTGTATCTTTGGCCGGCGCCGGACCATCCGGAATCCCTATTGGGACCGGGAGCTCCTGGGATAGGAGGATTATTTATTTAAAGGAGCCGCGAGGAATAAAACCTCTTTAAAAATATCCCAATCCCAAGGTCTAGCGTGCTGATGGGATGAATGGCTGGGGATCCCAGTCACTAGCGCTTTGGGGAGGGGATTATCCAGGGACCACACCCTGCTAAAAAGGATAATAAAATGAACGCAGGACCTAATAACGTAATTACCCAGGGTGGCGAATCCACCCCGGCCTAGCCTGGCTGCCCCATCGTATCTGGGCGGGGCAAGGAACTGCATCCACGAGACACAAACACGAAAACGTGTGCCCCGAACATCAGGGGCAAACAAAAAGGACGAAGCTGTGATGGAGAACCTTCGGTTGGGTTACGTGACCGTCGTGGGCGTTTTACTAGCCCAAGTACTCCCGGTAGTTTGGCAGGTGAAAGTGACGGAGGTTTATCTGATGTATCGTTCGCATCACTAACATCTGCCCCTTCTTCAAAGGCAGGGAGAAAGAGGAGAGCGGGACCCTGTGCGGAGACTAGGGCTACCAAATTTACGGCGATATCAGCCACGGCCTCTGAAGAGGAAACCAGAACCGAGGAGGAATTGTTAGAGCCCTTAATGACGCCGACAAATACCAGAGCCAAGAAAAATCTTCCTGACCCTGAGGAACTGGCCCGTACACTACGCACTCATGCCTTCTCTGAGCTCGATAAGTATATCGGTGTTCAACTACAGGCCATAGAGTCAGTGGCGGATCGGTCAAAAAACCTGAAAGGTGACTTTGTCCGCGGCATTAGGTTGGCCGTGCGACACATAAAAGCTGCAACGCACGAATTCGCAAGGAGGTCTGCTGCTGATGACCTGGTAGCGAGACTGGAGCGAGAGAATGAAGAACTGCGTTCACAACTCTCCAGTCTAAGCAGCAAAATGGAGAAGCTTACAGAGGAAATAAACATACTCCGGAAGCAGGCTCCAGTAACAACTGGTTCAACTGAGAACACGATTTCGGTTCAATCGTCATCGGCACCTGCTGGTACTGAAGAAAAGGGGTTGATGGAACGAATTGGCGCCTTGATTGAGAATAAGTTGGCTGCCTTCGAGGCCAGATTGTTCCCCGATAAGGTATTTCACCCACCTTTGAGACCAAAGCAGGCAGCAGACATGAGCACCACGCGACCACCTCAGGCTGCTGAGAAAACGAGGAGAAAAAGAAAACCTAAGAAATAAGCCTCCCCATCCTCCGGTGGTAGATCTTCCTCCAGTGCATGCGCCGATGTTGACACCAACATCAGCCCGTCCAGGCCAGGAACGTTCATGGGCGGACGTAGCTAAAATGCCACGTAAGTCGAAGGCTAAACAGCGATCCGTAAACATGGCAGTTGGCGACTATAAGAGCAAGAAGGGAAATGTGAAAAGGAGGAAGACTTTGCGTACCCCAACAACCGCGGCAGTAACAGTCACATTACCAGAAGGGTCACCCATCACGTATGCCAAGGTAATGGAAGTAGCCAAAACAAGAATTCGACTGGCAGACTGCGGCATCGACACCCTTCGACAAAACGAGCCATAACTGGGGCTTACTGTTGGAAATCGGCGGCCCTGATAGTAACTCAAAAGCTGACAAGCTAGCGACAACAATGCAGGAGGTCCTTTTGGATCTCAATGTCCGCATTAGTCGTCCAACGAAGACAGGAGACGTTCGGCTGAGGGATCTCGACGACGCCGTCAGCCCTTCGGAGCTCGCTAACGCGGTCGCAGAAGCAGGAGGTTGCTCAATAGAAGAGATAAAGTAGGAGCGATCCGCCGAACATCCACTAGTATGGGGACATGTTGGTTGCGTTGTCCGGTCACAACAGTCCGCAAATTAGCGGCTTCTAAGCGGATAAGTGTTGGTTGGGGCTCAGCTCGAGTGGACATATTAGAGCCCAGACCCATGCACTGCTTCCGGTGCTTGGAAAAGGGACATGTTGGTAGCCGGTGCCCCAACAACATAAACAGAGGGGATCGATGTTACGCCTGTGGTGAGCGTGGTCACAGGGCAAATCAGTGCACAGCGTCGGTACTGAAATGCCCACTGTGTTCAGACTTAGGACGTCCAGCAAATCACAGGCTAGGAAAAAGGTGTGGCTCGTCCACCAAAAGCAGAGCGTAAGCCGAATAACACCTCTGGCTTCCGCAGAAACGTCGACAGCTGCAGATGCAAGACTGGGCCAAGTGGGCTCGGAAATGGAGGTCGTTGAGATCTCACCTTCCCGTCCCTAAAAGTCCTCCAGGGCAACCTGAACCACTGCCGCTATGCGCAAGATCTGCTTACGCAGACCATAGCGGAGTGGCGGGTTGCCCTAGCAGTAGTGGCGGAACCTTACGACGTTCCTGATCATTCCCGCTGGTCAGGTAACGACTCGGGTTCCGTAGCCATCTACTGGGGGGACGGAGAAGGTGCCCCACCCTGCATCTTAATGAGAAAGGGCAGGGTTTTGTTGCAGTGCAATGGGGCACCTTGGCCATCATAGGCTGCTACGTCTCTCCCAACAGGTCACTCGCCGACTACGAGCTGTACCTTGATGGGGTGGCAAACTGCATTCGCAGGTGTCAACCTCGTCCATTGATTATCCTGGGGGACTTCAACGCCCACGCTAAGGCATGGGAAAACCCCAGAGATAGTCCGAGGGGAGAGATTTTAAAAGAATGGGCGGCTGGTCTTGACCTCCGACTCATAAATCGGGGGTCAGTAAGCACTTGCGTGCGATGGCAGGGGGAGTCGGTCGTGGACTTAACATGGGTGACTCCTTCTGCGATACGTCTGGTATCAGGTTGGCGGGTCGCAGAGGAGGTGGTTACGTTATCGGACCACCGTTACATCGCTTTCGATGTGACATTCGGCCGGCCTGATACAATGACTAGCCGCCGCGAAAGCAGCCCGCCGCGACGCTGGTGTCTAAAACGGTTAGATCGAGACATGGTCGAAGCTGCCGCCACCGTTGCGGCATGGCCAGATATCACCGAAGAGGTTTCGTCTGACCCAGAAGAAGAAGCGAACTGGTTTCGGGGAACAATGACACGAATCTGCGATGTGTCAATGCCCCGGACTAGTCACCCCAAGCGCAGGGCTGTGTACTGGTGGTCGGCAGAAATTGCAGGACTGCGCGCAATCTGTTTGCGAAGTAGACGCCAGTACACTAGAACCCGAAGGAGGAGAAGGCAAGCTCCGGCCGAAGAGGTAGCCAGACTATACGAGGCATACCGAGCGGCTACAAAGGCGTTGCAGATTGCAATTGCCAACGCCAAGTCTCGGTCCTGGCATGAGCTCCTGGAGGGGCTCAACAGAGATCCGTGGGGACGTCCATACCGGTTGGTACTGGGCAAACTCCGACATTGGATGCCACCTCTAACGGAAACCCTTGATCCGGAGCTGCTGGGAAGAGTGATCAATACACTTTTCCCAGCGGGCCGGTCAAGTCCTCTGCCCACCTTCGAAGTTCGTTGGAGTGGCATGATGAGATGCGGGTAACCGTACAGGAGTTGGACCGAGCCGTTAGCCGCTTGCGAGGCCGAAACACAGCTCCAGGACCCGACGGAATACCAGGTCGGGTCTGGATGCTGAGTCTAGCTGCCTTAGGGGACAGACTGAGGCAGCTGTTCACCAGCTGCCTCCATACCGCCACGTTCCCTTCGGCCTGGAAGGAAGCCAAATTGGTCCTCTTAAAGAAGGAAGGCAGGGCCGCAGATTCTCCCTCTGCGTATCGTCCCATTTGCCTGTTGGACGAGATTGGCAAATTGTTCGAGAGGATTCTTGCTTTTCGTCTCAACGGGCATCTGTCGCGTGTCGGTCCAGATCTCGCCGAAAGCCAGTTCGGCTTCCGACAAGAGCGTTCGACCATAGACGCGATTTTTCGCGTCCGCTCGTTATCGGAGCAGGCGGTGTCCTGGGTGGCGTGGCATTGACAATTAGTTTGGACATAGTCAATGCCTTTAACTCCCTGCCCTGGGAAGCAATCCGGAGGGGGCTCGCTTACCATCAAGTGCTCCCTTATCTGCAAGGTGTGATCGTGGACCACTTGCGCGACAGGTACATTTTGTACATGGACAAAGACAGCAAAAGATCCGGTGGGAGATCCAGTGAGGTGTTCCACAGGGTTCGGTGCTGGGCCCATTACTGTGGAACATAGCGTATGACGCGGTTCTGCGTGTCGATCTTCCCGCTAGCGTAAATGTTGTTTGCTATGCAGACGACACCCTGGTGGTCGCCAGCGGGAACACGTTTGAGAGGACCAAGGAGCTCCCCGAGATCGGGGTGGATATTGTCGTCGCCAGAATTCACGAGTTGGGATTATAAATAGCGCCGCACAAGACCGAGGCGCTATGGTTCCACAAATTGCCCAGGGGCAGGGAACCACCCGACTCGTGTGTCCGGGTAGGTGGGTCTGAAGTCAGAGTGGGGAGGCACATGAAATATCTGGGCCTCCTACTGGACAGTCGCTGGGGCTTCGAAGAGCACTTCGAGCGCCTAATCCCCCGAATAGAGAGGGTGGCGGGTGCTATGCATAGACTGCTGCCCAATCTAGGGGGACCGGGTGAAGAAGTTCGCCGCCTCTATGCCGGAGTCGTCCGATCCGTAGCACTTTATGGAGCGCCGGTGTGGGCAAAAAGGCTAGCCATCCGCCGATGTAGAACTAAAATCTACAGTGTGCAACGACGGATGGCCATACGGATTGTGCGAGGATATCGCACGATATCCTTCGAGGCGGCAACTGTCCTGGCTCGCTTTCCGCCCTTGGATATACTGGCGGAAATGGATGCGCGGGTGTATAACCGAATACGCATCCGCCGCCAGGATGGTGATAGCGAGCCAGTAGAGGCGTTCGAGGCCATTAAGCGGCAGGAACGTCAGAATGCCTTCGAGACGTGGCGTGTTCGGCTTAGTGAAGAGCGACACGCGCGCAGACGCGTCGTCGAGGCGTTCCTGCCGGTCTTCGAGGCCTGGCTCCAGCGACGGAGAGGAAGACTCACCTACAGACTTACACAGGTACTTACCGGACATGGCTGTTTCGGTGATTATCTGTGTAAGATCGGACGTGAGGCGACGGCGAACTGTTTCCATTGCGGTGGACGATCCAGGACTCTGCATCGCATACTCGGGGTTTGCCCAGCATGGGAAGCAGAGCGGAGTATCCTGGTGAGCGGCATTGGACGAAACCTCTCCCTGCCAGCAGTCGTGTCGGCGATGCTGAGCGGGATTCGGCATGGGGGCCGTAGCCGCTTTCTGTGAGACCGTGATGGCCCAGAAGGAGGCTACTGAGCGGGATCGAGAGAGGACAGATCCCGCTCGGAGGCGGGGCCATCGAGGCGCAGTTGTGCCTCGTCACGGCCCTCCTAACAATGGTGTTCCCCTACCAGAAACGGGGCCTCAAGAGTCGCGGGCGCCCGGGGCGCGAGCTCCGAATGCTCATTAAAGCGACTCTGAGGCAAGGAGTGGCTCGACGTGGTCTCGAGCCACTGTGCTAGCACCGCGGGGATTCTGGGGGCAACGTTGTTGCTCCCGGGAGGGGGCTATCTTAGCCAAGCGTAAGAGGGGCCACGGTTGCGTTCCGAACGGAGATCCCGTGACCCCTTCTCAACGCTGATGGTGACCACTGTGGGTTTTAGTCGGTGGAGTCCGACATAACCCAGCTCTCTTCCCGGAGGCTGGGTATCCATAATGGATTTCCCACGATAAAAAAAAAAAAAGGTTAGGTTAGGTTTTTTTTTTTTTTGTATGTTTTGCTAATTTTCCTCTGACATGGAGATCAGAGATTTTTTATAGCACTACACGGTATGATCACATTTTTTTTTTTTATTATTAATACCTTGTTCTGACGATTATCGTCATAATTTTTAGCCGGCGCACAATGATTTTCCCAACCCTCACATATTCCCCTCTTTTTTTTTTTTTTCTTTCGGAATTACATATTCATTTTGTATTTTTACATTTTCAATTGGGATTACAAATAGTACCTTATCTCTATCTATCTTTATACTGTTACTACTATTTTTACAGTTTTTTTTTTTTTAAATACATTTTATATTTCTTACTTTGCTATATCATCTTATAGTTGGTTGGCTATATGTCTATGTATATTCTATATATTATTATATTAATATATGTTATACATATTTTCATAACTTTATTATTTTTTTTCTCATGTTTTGTTTTTACTTACTACTTTACGCACTATATTTATACAATATTGAAAAAAGTCGTCTCTACTCGCTTTGTCCACTATTAGATCGCTTAAGTTTGTTTTTACTATTTTCTTATTTACTTTTATTTCTAGTTCTTTTCTTTTACACTCAAATATTGGACAATCTATCAATAAGTGTAATACAGTTTCTTTTACTTCTGCATCACATGCGCAAGCGGGACTTGTTTTACATTTAAATCGGAACAAATAATCTGAAAAACCCCCGTGTCCAGTTAAGGTTTGAGCCAATAAGGGTGTGATTGATATTTTCCTTACTAACTTATATGCCATGTTAGCGTTTGGTAAAAATAATTTTGTAATTTCTCCTGTTTCTCCCTCCACATATCGTTTATTCCATGTCTGTATTGTGACTTCCCTGATCGTTTTCTTTATGTACGATATTGGGCATCTGTCATATTCCGATTTCGTCTTTTTATGTAACGCTTTTGCCAGTTCATCTGCTCTTTCATTGCCTTTGATTCCAACATGCGCTTTAACCTAATGTAGTTCTACTTTTTATATTTTTCTTTTATCCTATACAAGTTTTGTTTAATTATGTGTGCTAAAGGGTGAAAATTTTGTTGAATTTAGTGTTTCTAGGACTGACTTGGAATCGCTCAAGATTTTAATAGCTTGCTCCTTTCTATTCATTGCTATTTCTGTTGCCTGGTAAAGCGCGTACATTTCAGCTTGATACACAGTACAGAAATTTTCTATTTTGTCGGATTTTCTAAATTTTTGTCGGATGCATCAGTTCCGTAAATAGCACTTTCTCTTCTACTTTTCTGTCTCCTATAAGATCACTTTGTGGCTTGCCTCTCTTTGCTTTGTATAACAGTTCAGCTTCTTTCAATCTAAGATCCAAAGGTAGTAGCCCTGTCAGGATTAGCGCTGCGTTCAACGAGACTGTTCTATATGACCTACAAATTTTCTGCGCGAAACCTCTTTGTAATGCGTTTAAATACTTTTGAATGGTAATTTTTCAGCTGCTTTACCCACACACTAGCGGCATACATGATGATTGGCTCGATTACTGCGACGTATATCGTTCTGATGACCTCCGAATTAAGACCCCAGTGAATTTTTGCAGATCGTGATATTTGTTTATAGATGTTTGTGACTTTTCTACTTACATGGCATACATGGCTGTGAAAAGTCATTTTCCTATCTATTATAAGTCCCAGAATTTTGCACTCTTCTACTAGTTTGATTTCTGTGCCTCCCATATATAACTTCGGGGCATCGTATTTTAATTTTTTAGTTATAACCATTCCATTCGTTTTTTGTGCTGCAAATTTTAATTTGTTGTTTATTCCCCATTCAAATATATATTTTAATGTTTCGTTTACTTCATTTTCTATTGTATTAATTTTTGTTCCGGAGAACACCAGAACGATATCGTCTGCGAAGGCCTGGCAATAAATACCCCTCTGATCCAATCCGTTTAACAGAGGGTCCAACAGAATATTCCAAAACGTCGGGCCTCCGATCGAGCCCTGAACACAACCCTTGGTGGTTTCTTTTATCACTTCTGTTCCTGCGTATCTAATTCGTACCTTTCTATCTCTTAAATAACTGCTTACTAGCTTTCTTAAGTTTAGAGGGCAACCCTTTTCTATCAGCTGGCACTTGATTGCTGGCCACCATGCGTGATCAAATGCTCCCTCAATATCTAACGATATGACGATATTTATGAGCTTATTTTTCAAATTTTCTTTGATATGCTGCATAAGGTCATATAAAGAATCTTCCGTGCAGCGCTGAGGGACAAAACCATATTGCCTTTGGTTCATTTTTGGGAGTATATGCCATCGAATTCTTTTAAGTAACATTTTTTCTAGTATTTTCCCTAGAACAGGAAGAAGACCTATTGGTCGGTAGGATTTGGCTTGGTTGTAATCCCCCTTCCCTGGCTTTCTTAGAACCATGATAGCTGCCTCTTTCCAGACTCCAGGGAAGCAAGACAGTTCCAGACATTTGTTGGATATTATATCCAACAAATGTCCAACTTCAATTGCTGTTAGACAAATGTCTGCTGTAAATCCATCAATTCCTGGAGCTTTCTTAGGATTAAAGCTTTCCGCTGCGCTTTTAAGTTCAAACAAAGTGAAGGGGGGATCAGATTGGTCACAAAGTATACTATCATCCACTTCTTTTGCTTTCCTTCTGACGAATTTATGATGTTGGTTATCGTCCTGATCCATGTCCTGTGGGAAAAAGGTACTAGCTAATAGTTCAGTTGATTCTTCGGAGCTTAACACTTTGCCGTCTTTTATAAGTAACTGGTCTTCCTGTATTTTTGAAGTTTTTCTGATCACCCTGTAAATTCCATCCCATAGACTTTCTCTGTCCTGTTTTTCACAGAATTCTTTCCAACTTTTGTTTGTGCCTTTGATGTTTCCTGTTCATAGTTAGCTTTTGATTTCAAATATTCTTCGATAACATGTTTTCTTCGTTGCGGGGCTGCACATCTTATTCTGCGCTTTTTCCTTATCATGTCTCTTTTAAGTTCCTCTAGTTTTTATCCCACCATTGAAACCCTTTTTGATCCTTCTTTAAATCTTGGTATTGCTTCACTGCATGCGCTCTCTATAATGTTGTTATATTTCAAAATAGCTTCCTCCAGCTTTTCTACTGTTTTAATTTTGTTCATTCCTTCCAAGTTCATTTCGTTCTCATGCAACCCATGTCTGAATGCTTTTCTGAATTCTTTCCATCTAGCTTTTTTCGTGTTGTAAACTCTAGTCGTTTTTTTCAGCTTTCCATCTTTTGACTTATCCAACATTAAGGAAAACACTATGGCGTTATGGTCAGAGGTAACCAGTTCTTTGTCCACTTTCCAGTTATGCACTAATTGCAACATCTGTAGGTTACACGCAGTTACATCAACGTGGCTAGTGAATATTTTACCTCCCCTTATGGTGTCGAAAGTTGGTTCATTCCCTTCGTTCAGAATGTGAAAGCCTAACTCATCTAGAACTTCTTGGAGCACCTCTCCTCTGTGGTCTATAGATACACTGCCCCACCACGTATTCCATGCGTTTACATCACCGCCTATATTAATGTTCTTTCCTTCCATTGCTTTACATATTTTTCTATTTGTTCCAGATAAGGTTCGATTGGGAGCGTGTCTTCAAAGTAGACTGAAATTGCGACTATTTTCCATGCGTCTGTGCTGAGAGTTGCTACGACTATGTTTTCTGTTACCATGGTGGGATCAACTTCAACCTTTATGTCTTTGTCAAATACCACTATTGCAGATATTATCGGCTTGGAGCGAAGGTTACTTTGAACTATTCTTATACCTTGATATTGCCTAATTTCTCCTGTGGCAGCTGTATACGGTTCCTGAATTAAGGCAATGTCTATGCTCCTATTTCCTGCTTCTATGATTAACTCTTGTAAAGCTAACTTTTTTCTCTGTAAGTTGACCTGGACTACGTTATATTTTCTAAGTTTATTATCTATATATCGTTGGCTCTGGGAAAATACTCTGTACGCCGGATTGACCTTAGCAGTATGCTACGCTCGATCTTGCTATAGCATCCCATTTTTTTCTAACGGGACATGTTCCGTCAAAACTATTGTGATCTGTCCGTTCATTTTAGCTAGGCAACAGTTTCGGCAGTTCGGTGATTCTCCTGTCATCCACACCGGGCAGTCCATTCGCATGTGGGGTCCAGAGCAATGGCTGCACAACGCTATTGTTTCTTTACACAACTTGCTACCATGTCCAAAAGCCAAGCATTTTGAACATTGAATCAAAGGTGATTGGATCCTGCACTCTGACTCTTTGTAAGTCGATTTGTATCCGGCTTGCATTTGTCAGAGCTTGCCATAGCTTGGTGACACTTGCAACACGACATGGTTTTCGTGTGGATTCCTTGCTTTTTTCCTATATCTGACCGCAATTCGGTAGTCTTCTTCTTTGATATTTTTACTATGTGTCCATTTTGATTTTTAATTGCCATTATTATATCTTGATCGGAATTGTACGTTAGTACATCTCGGATAATAATTAAGGGATCTTTATTTTTGTTTCTTCCAGATTTAATTTTTCTTTAGATGTTTTAATTTTTCCGTTACTTTTTCTAAGTCCTGTTTCGATTCGCAACTTATAACCACTTTTTGATCTTTGGCTTTTCTTACCCTATCAACACGTATTCCACTACTTTTTGCATCTACTGCTGTTCTTATCTTATTTATCACATCCTGGCTAGTATCTGCATTGCTGTCGGAGGATACAATCACTGAGTATAGAGATGTTATTTTTTGTACAGGACTGCTTGATAATATTTCCGCATACGTCGGAAGCTTCGTTTTTGCCTCATTTTTCATCTCGATTTGCATCTGTGTCAAGTTTTCTTCGAAGGATTTTAGATGGGATTTGGACTCCTTAAGAGCTTTAGTATTTTCTTTTAATTCCGTTAATAATTCTTCTGCTTTTTGCATTGCGTCATTATTTGGCCGCGTTTTACTTATTTTATCTATTACATCGTGTATCAATATTTCTCTCAAGTCACGAACTTCCTTAAGAATCACCTGTGAATGTTCGTTTTCACTGCGTTCTTGTAATTTCTTTATTGCCTCTCCAACTTTTTGGTATGGTCCTTTTCTTTACGTATCATTTCATCCTTTAACTGCGCTTTCACTTTTCTACTTGTAATTGTAATGTTTGCCTAGATTCATTCAGTCGTAAAACTATTTCATAGAGTCCTTTTAAACTACTAATTACGGTTTCTTTTATAGTAGTTTTTATGTTACCTGATTGCTCAAGTTGTAATTTGGCTTCTTGGAGATACTTATTAGCTATTGCAGGGAGGGAAGAAAGAGGACTCGAACCTGGGTTTGTATCTGTAACAACTTCAGACTTGGACATATGACTGTCAGTAGTTTCACGCACTTTTTCAGTACTCTGCAAAAGAGCCCGCTTACGCATGTCCACAGTTCCTGCTGTTACTTTTTGAGACATTTTTAAATGTATATATTTACGAATTAATTTTAGAATAAGATATTATACAAAGCGTGTACAAGCAAAGGTTAGTGACAATAATTGCTTATTACCTAAACTATAGTAATATACAAAATTTCACTTTTTTTTTTATTTTTTTTTTTTTTTTATTATTTTTTTTTCAATTTGACAAATCCTGCAGAGCCAATCGATAGGTCTTGTTTTGCTGATTCAATTAAGCCGTCACACTAGTAGTCTATGTTAAGCCGTTACCGAGATATATCTCGCGGGGGTGAGGCAACCTCGGCACGAAAGGCGGGGAGAGTTTCGTGGGCGTTACTTTAAAGAGGTATTTGAGAACTGACAAGTGGGGGGTTAGGTGGTCAAGGGGGGTGGGGGGGATTTAGAGTTATGAAACTTTGGGTGGGGCTCAAGATCCTGACTCATTTGAGTCCAAACTCGAGTAATTTTGGATGTTGGTTTAGGAGTGCTCTCGAGGCTTACCTGGACCAAGTCACTGGAGTCTTCAGTCGGGGCGTGGCGGAGCTCCCTAACAATTGTCTTCGAAGTCTTCACGTCGGGCCCGTTGACGCCGTCGTAACGAGGTAAACACGTGCTAACCGCGTGGTCTCAATTTCATTAGACCATGCGGTTTTATAGGTTATGTACACTAATTTTGATATGCTAATAACTTCGTCAGATTTTCGAATATTTTAGCGAAATTTTCACCGTTAGATAGATATTAACAGCACCTATCTAGATAACTATAAGTCAATTAAGCAAACACTGACCTTCGTATTGTTTTTCACCATCAAAGTCTAGGAGTTCCAGTTCTTTAATCCTTCAGGATAAAAGGTTGTCCACATAAATCCGGGTTTATTGAACACCAACTCACATCACCACATCACTTTTTCACAAATATTGTCAATTTTACAGCACTTATTAATTTTTGAAGACGCAGCCGACGTTTACGCTACCGTTATCTACGCGGTTCGGTGGGTTAGGTTAGGTTAGGTTAGGTTAGGTTTTTTTTTTTTTTATGTTTTCCAATTAAGGAGTACACCGTCCCCAATGGCCGTTTATTTATTATTTTCACATGTGTTTTATAATTGTATTACATTTTGATATCTTATTCAGTTACATAAAGAAGACATTTATCAGTGCGATTTGATACATTGATAGTGTCAATCTCTACAGTTTTATTACTCTTATTCTACTTATTTCTCTAGTATACATTTCCTCTGATTGAATTGCGCAATGCGCTTTATTAATTATTATTTTAAAATTGTATGCTTACTGAAAAAAAAAAAGAAACAGTAATTCTTATATCTATATAACATAAAATTGGAATTATTTTCTATGGTGCTGTTCAGCGTTTAGTGAAAAAGTCAGCAATTTTGTCCTATTACTAATTAACTAAAATTATTTACAATAAAAAAAAACAAAAGTCTGATAATAACTGTATATAGCTAAATGAAATGATGAGAGATGTTTTAATTAATTTTCTTATATCTATTTTTAATGACAATAACCTTATAATATTATTTACATATTGAATTTTTTGAGATTGTTTATAATTGATTGGGTAAGTCGTACAAAAGATTCAATGGTACTATGTTTGCTAAGTAACTCTTTTAAATTATACGGTGATACTCGCATGTTGTTACATAGGATTTCATGATTCAGTCTGTCGCTGCCGAAGCGTGGGCAGTCCTTTAACAAATGATCTAAAGTTTGTACTTTGGCATTGTCACAGGGGCAAAACGGATTGTTTACTATCTTGAACCTATGCAGGTATTCCTTGTGGTAGCCGTGACCCGTTAGGAATTGCGTTAGTTGAAATGTGCATTTTGTCATTTTCCACAATGCTCGTATATCCGTCAGCCTGGGAAGTATTGCTTTGGTATGAGCTCCTTGCGCGGCGCTTTCATATCGAGATTGCCAGATTTTCCACGTGTTGGCTCTCATAGTTGTTTTGACGAAGCTGATCGGGAATTTGGCGTAATCCGGTGTTTTGTGTAATTGGGCTGCCATTTTGGCTGCTTTATCTGCAGTCTCATTGCCGGCTATGCCAACATGACTTTTACCCATACAAATTCAATCTCCAAACCATTCGACGCTGCCTGGTGTATTATCGAGTGGATTCGTGCCACGATAGGATGAGTGCTGGATCTGTTTTTGAGAGCGTTCAGCGATGACTCAGAATCACTGACTATCTGTATGTTGTGTATATTACTGTTGGGCTTCTTTGTTATCATAAAGTGTCTGTTTAGAGTCGACCCACGTTTAAGGGCCCACTGCAGGCCTCCTTTATTGCCAGCAATTCTGCTTGAAATATAGAGCAACTGTTGTGCAGTTTGAGCTTTTTTTGTAAGTCTCCGTTGATCCTTCAAAGCACACAAAAGCCGCTCCCACACAGCCGTTTTCGAGCTTGCTTCCGTCTGTGTATACTCTAATTTGGGCTGTTCTTTAGTGCTCTACGTATTTAGATGTTCTGTCTATAGTCACTCTATCAGATGGGTGTAAAAGTTCGTGTACTGGCGTAGGTTTTCATATGGGATATCCCTGGGTAAAAGGTTTGTGGTACTTCGTAGACGAACAGACTCAATTTCGTGTACCTCCAGTATTCTCATATCCAAAGGCTCGAATTGAGCAAGGGCTAATGCTGCTGCTGTGGAGACCGTTCTGAAGGCTCTAATTGCTTTAATCGCGAATCCTCTTTGTGCCGATTCTAATATTTTCTTTATGTAACGTTTTCTTACGGTCGTGCCCCAGACACCGGCTGCATAAGTGATTGTGGGTTCTATTACTTGCTTGTATATTGTTCTAACGTTGTCTGGATGGGCACCCCAGGTTGGCCGGCAGTATATGCAGAGTTTGTTAAATATTTGCATTGCCTTTTGACAACATGTTTGACATGATCGGCAAATAGTAGTTTTTCGTCGATAATCACGCCCAGCAACTTGATATGTCTCTCAAATGTCAGCGTATGTCCCTCCATGACAAGTTGGGCTTCTCGAGCCTTGCGTGTGAAGGCTATTGCTTGTGTCTTCGTGGGTCCAAACGTCAGTTTGACACTCTTTCCCCATTCGACTATGATTTGAAGGGCTCGATTCGTTTGGGTTTCTAGAGCCTGCACATCGCTTGCTTTGGAAATCAGGAGAACATCATCTGCAAAGGCTTGCAAATGGCATCCCTCCGGAAGAGTAATTTCGAGCAGTTCGTCTAGTATATTCCATAGGATGGGTCCACACGCAGAACCCTGAATGCAGCCTTTCGTGTTTACCTTGGTCGCCCGTTCGCCTGCGTATTCCAAGGATACTGTGCGGTTGGTTACGTAACTAGAAATTAATCTAAAGATATTTTTTGGACACCGGGTCGCCCGTAATCTTTCGAAGAGTGCTGGCCACCACGCGTTATCAAAAGCTGATTTGATATCCAAGGAAACAGCCAGTACTTGTTGGCCTACCGCTTTAGCTGTTTTAACTACTTCTAGCGCTGTGTGTATAGCCGCAGTGGTGTTGGTTTGCTCCTTGAATCCAAATTGTCGATCGCTAAATAGGCCAGCTTTGGTCGCATGGTATGTTAGTCGTTTAATAAACAGTCTTTCCAGTAATTTGCCAAACACTGGCAATAGACCTATTGGGCGGAAAGAACTTAACTCAGTATAATTTGCCTTGCCCGGTTTAGGGATGATTTTAACCTCTGCCTTCTTCCACTGTCGAGGAAGTGGTGTAACGATAGGCATCTGTTCATTATGTTTGTGAGCAGTTCAGGGTAGCATATAGCAAATTGTAGACAGATGTCCGATGTCAGACTATCCATTCCGGGTGCTTTCTTGGGGTTCATCATCTTGAGATGTTCCATAACCTCGTGTACAGTGAAAGGGGTTCGTCCTCCTCCTCCGGCTCATCGTCGATTCTGGTTCTGAGATCTAGTTGCCGCGCATTGGTGTCAGGAGTATCATCAGCATAAAATGATCTAGGAGTGCTTTGGCGGTTTCCGATCCAGTGTTGGTATAATTGTCTCCAATTTTAAGGGTCGTTGGTGGTCGCCTGGGGAGATGTCTTTAAAAGTCTATTGGTGAGGGACCAGACATTCTCCTTGGTTTGTAGATCGTAGAATTCTTTGAAGCTTTTGGTAGATTCAGCCCGTAGTTCTCCGCGTATGTTGCCTTTTGCTTTTTAATTCCTCTGATAGGTGGTCTAGAGGTAGGTTTCGACGCTTGGCTCGGTGCAGTTGGTGGTGCAGCTGAATGATCTCCTTCTTTTTCTGTGTTAAGCTTTCCGTCCACCATAGTGGGTGATGTTTAGACGAATATCCTCCCTTCTTTGGTGGTATTGACGCTTCGCACGCTTCGTGTATGATTGCTACTATGTCGTAGATTAGCTTTTCCAGCTCAGTCGCATCTAGGGATTCAATATCTCTTTCCAGAATATCCGAGTTGGTCATTTTTGTATGCAGGTTGTCTTTGAAAAGTCCCCAGCTGGCTTTGGTGCTGTTATATTTGAAAGTGGACGACTGTGATGAGGTGGACTCCGTCGAATCACCTGCGGTTAGTACCGCATATTCAACAGCATTGTGTTGAGACGAAGGGCAAGCGCTGAGGTTTACTTTCCATCCCGCCACGCGATGGTGAATGTGTCCATGAGCCAGTGTGAGGTCTATTATGGATGTTCGATCCCTTCCATGAGAAACGGTTTCGAATGTTGGAGTGGTGCCGACGTTACAAACATAGAAATCGTTAGCATATGCAAGCTCTACGACTGCTCGGCCTCTAGGGTCAGTGGTCTTGCTTCCCCATAAATGATGCCACCCGTTAAAGTCTCCTCCTATGATTGTATTAGGACACCCTGATGTTTTCAGAAAAGTATCGATGCACTCCAGCGTATTGTTTTCGTCCGTATCAGGCTCCACGTATGCCGACGCAATGAGTATTCTTTGTCCGCTTCTTGTTAATTGAATTACGCAAAGGTAAGCATTAGAATATTGTGACATGCCTAATACCTGGCCACAATCAGGTTTAGAGAGCACACAGGCCTTTACTCTACCACATTTCCCGAATTGATGTATATTTATACCCTGAATCGGTTTCACTTCGTTGCTCGAGCCAACGTACGGCTCCGCCACCAGAGCGATCTGGTAATCACCTGCCATGAAATAAAGAATAAATTCATGTAAACTCTTTTTGGAACGATCTATATTACACTGTAAAATTTTTATCTTTTTATTGGGATCCATAATCGATTCTATTACTTATTCTTTCTTTCATGGCTCTCAGTCTTGGGCAGCCAAGGACATGGCGGTGTGGCGGACGTCTGCTTTGGTTCCGAATTTCAAATTATGTGATATACAGTTAGCACATTTGGATGTACCTTGTTTGCTCCTATCGGGACATTTGTCTATGGTATGCTCGGAGCTTGAGCAGTGGGCACATGGGCTTATGGTGGCTGAGCAGAACTTTTAATGTGTCCGAATTGTAGGCACTTGTGGCACTGTACAAAAGGTGAAAATTCGCTGATGTGTACACGCTGGTATTCTACACTAACTCTGCCTATTTCCATTAATTTACGGAAGAGCCTGGTTCCACAAGGAACACTGCGTTGTATAAGTCGGGATTTTTATTATTCCGTTTGAAGCGGAGACGCATATCATTTTCCTCAGTAAAGAGATCCTTTACTTCCGGATTTTGTCCCTTGACAATGCCAACGATTTCTCCGCGGGTACATCTTTAGAGACGCCTTTAAGAATAATCATCGGCCTAAGGCCTTTAGCTGGTTCAGCGCTAACGTGCACCAAGCATTCTAATTTTTAAGTGTATCGTCGCGTTGTTCGGTGGTGTCGAACTCAACTCTAAGCTTATTATTTGACACAAGCTGAACCCTAGCCGGTGCGTAGTGCGCTGTACGGTACGATATACTTTTTTTAAATAACTCTACTGCTTCTTGACGAGATTTTGGGGTTACCTTAGGGGTAACTACTATGGCCGGTTTGGACGCTGATGGGCGCGTGGTTTGAATCCTCGCAGATCCATCTCTGCCTGAAGCCGCTATCTCTCGTCCGGTCGCAGTAGCTTGGGCGTATGTTGGGCGCGCTTGTTGTTTAAGTTGCGTGGATATTTGGCCCTTGAGTTTAGCCATCTCATTCCTTACGCAGGCGACGATGTCAGCTTTGAAGTCGCTGTCCAGATTATTGATAGGTCTGGGATTTGCACTTTCAGTCGCCAATGACATGCTTGCCAGTTTGTGTCCACATCTTCTGATCTCATCTGCGGCCATACTAATTAGCCTTTTGTTGGCAGCCGTAACGGATTTTCCATGAGTCGCTGCCTTTGTGATACACTCTGTAAGCTTGTTTATTGCCGTTATGAATGTTTCCATATCCATAATGTCCTCAACGTGGGCCGGCAGGGTGGGGGGTCCAGGGTCCGCAGCAGGGGTAGTTGCAGAGGCCATTTTTAGCTTGTTGGGGTTGTTGTGGTTATTTTGAAAGTCTATAATTAATGTGATGGGCTGGGAGGTGTTTTTGAGTACTCTTGATGCGAAAATGCCAAAAGAGGGCGAAAAATAAAAAATAAAAAATAAAAAGTTCAAAAAAGTTTAGAATTACGTGAAAAAATTTTTGGTCAAGAAAATTTAAAATTTTTATCTGGGAGGTATTTATTATAGATACTTAACTTGATGTAAAAGAAAATTTAGGAAAATTTGAAAATGAGGGAGCAGAAAAATTTTCACATTACGTAAATGTACCAAAAGTGAGGAAATTTGTGATTTTAATATGTAATATGGGTATGTTGTCCTCGTAAGAGAACGAAAATTTGCTCAGAATTTGGCTGCGACCTTCGGTTCAGGAGATATAAGGAAAACCAAGTTAACACGTAATGGCGGAAGGGGTAGTGTTCCAGGAAAAAATTCACTATAAAAAAACTATGTGTCCAAAAATTCTGAAACTATGGTCACTTGTTGTCTATAAAATATACTACGTAAAAACACTAAGACAAGGGGGGGTTAGCACTGAAAAATTATTTAAAATGTTCACAAACTTACTGCACAAAAACCACTTTCTGTAAATAGGTCCTGCAGACCAGGATATTGGTCTCCGGCTAAAATGGCTTACATATATCGATAGCCCGAGTCAATACGAAGCTAAGGGTGTTTTCAAAATCATCCGGACACTTCCGGTTTCCATTTTGGGCCACCACGTGGTTTTTGGTTTTTTCCAATTTTCTCGAAAACTGTCAGCGTGAAAATCCAAAACTTTGTGGGATGATGTACGTCTATACCACTCACGATTATGACTCAAAAAGTATATGTTATAGCGCTAAATCGGAAGCCGCACGCACTTTATCACTTTTATTGTTTGGAAATTGGCGCGAAAATCACTTTTATGCCCTAAAGTGGGTCCAAAATATCGTCCGGCTAAATTTGATTTCACCACAATATTTGTCTCACTTTTTCGCATCTTTTGGTGTATAACACTCCACTATTTGAGAACTTTGTACTTATCTCATTTTATCTCATCATTATATTTATCTCATTTTCGAATTTTATAAGGCGGAGCGATACAATTTCGCTGCTTACGCCTCGGAAGACGCCGCGGACTGGTTGGTTAGGTTAGGTTAGGTTGGGATTGGGTTAGGTTAGGTTTTTTTTTTTTTAAATTTATTTTCCCCTGACATGGGAGATCAGGGACTTTGTGTGATCTTTTCTTTAATTTTTTTTGTCAGAGTACTTTTTGACGGTCATATTTTCTTTTGTTTTATGTTTTAAGCTCTCTTTTCTTCATTACAATGTTGAATTACTTTCTATTAGGAACTTAACATTACATTCTTCATTTTTCTTAGTATTATATTTACTTATTGTATAGTAACAATGCAGTACTTATTTTAATACAAACTTAGTTTCTACATTTCTTAACTACTATTTCCATATCACTAATTTGTGTTTACATTACAAGTTTTCTTAACTATTTCTACATGTTTTCGGAATTGTTATATATAACTACAATTGTTATATATTCAATTACCTATTCTAATGTCTATAGTTTATTTATTTTACTTAACAATATTGTGCCTTATTTAATACTTGTATGAATTAAAGTCTTATACTACTAATTTTATATATCTATTGTTATCTTAGCGATATACTTGCAGTATTCTAAAAATTTACCCTACTTGTTTTGTCTCTCAACAATATGTGTATATCCTCTATATTAATTTTGCATTGAAGCTGTAATTCTAGGTCTTTTCTTACTTTATAGTATTTAGGGCACTCCGCAATGAGGTGTATGATTGTTTCATTCTTTTCCCTGTCACAGACGCAGGAGGGGTTATCCTTGCATTTAAACCTGTGCAAATACTCGGAAAACCCCCCGTGTCCAGTCAGTATTTGTGTCGTCAGTGGGTCCAGTTCGATTTTCCTTACTATAGGGTAGGCACTAATAGCATCCGGGAAGAACAGCTTGGTTGTAGTAGCCGTCTTTTCCTCTCTGTATCTCCGGTTCCACTCCCCAAGCGACTCCATCCGGATTTGCCGCTTGACGAATGATATTGGACACTTGTCATAATGTGGTTTTGTCTTCATCCTCAACGCAGCGTCCTTTGCCAGAATATCTGCTCTTTCATTCCCTTCCACCCCCACATGAGCCTTAACCCAGTGCAGTGAAAGAGATTTCCCAAGTTCTTTCAGGTTTGCGAGATTCTCCTCACCCTCACTGCAAGGGGTGGAGAGAGTCTCCTCGTGTTATTGTCTCTAAGGCAGACCTTGAGTCACTGTAAATATTGAAGCTTCGTGCAGAAGACTGAAGTGCGATATTTGAGGCCTCAAGCAGGGCCAAGAGTTCCGCCTGGTAGACGGTGCAGTAGTGATCCAACTTTAATTTTCGGGTACTCGTTTCAGCAGCGCCATTCCATATGGATACCGCTGCCCCAACTTTCCCCTCAATTTTGCTCCCATATGTGAATATTCTGAGCTCGGTGTTATTTGTTTCATCTACTTGAGCACCGTCCCCAGACACATGAACGCCGGTCCAGTTCGATCCACAGGATGTGGCAAACTCGCACAAGCCACTTGCCGCTCCAAGTCACGGTCACCTATCACTCGCCGGGTGTAGCCTTTTAATTTCATAAATTAATGCTGCTTCCTGGATTCTTAGATCCAGAGGTGGAAGCCCGGCGAGAAGAAGGGCTGAATTCAGCGACACGGTTCTATATGCCTTTACAATCTTCTGCACGAAGCCGCGTTGCACCGTGCTTAACAGTTTCTTGATCTTCAGTTTTTGGCTGCCGGTGCCCATGCACTCGCCGCGTAGAGGACTACAGGCTCCACCACCGCTAAGTATATGGTCCTCACTATCTCAGTATTCAGGCCCCAGTTGAGTTTTGCGGCACTCAACAACTGTGTGTATATTTGCTTGGTTTTTATGCAAATGTTTTTATATGGGTGTTGAAAGTCAGCTTACTGTCAATGGTAAGCCCCAAAATTTTTACCTCGCGAGAATAGTCAATAGCCTCCCCGCCCATGGCTAGCGCTGGTGAGTCATATTTTATTTTATTGGTAAATAATATAGCCTTAGTCTTGTGTGGCGCAAAACGTAATTTGTTTTTGACTCCCCAGTTCCAAACATGAGCGAGGATGGCATTTGCTCGCCTCTGTACTTCTCGTGCCTCATGTGCTGAGATAATGAGGACCACATCGTCCGCGAAAGCCTGACAGTGTTCGCCTTTCATTTCTATTTCCTTCAATAGGGGGTCTAGTAACAGGTTCCACAGGGTAGGACCGCCAACAGAGCCCTGCACACAACCCTTTGTCGTCTGTTTTGTCCATTCTGCTCCAGCAAATCTGACACGCACTGTTCGATCATCAAGGTAACTGTCTATCAGTCGCCTCAGATTTACTGGGCATCCAGTCTCTGCCAGTCTGCAGCGTATTGCAGGCCACCATGCATTATCGAAGGCTCCTCTATATCTAGTGAAACAAGTACGATGAGTTTTTCTCATTTAACTCTTGTTTTATGTACTGTATCATCTCATAGAGGGAGTCCTCGGTACTGCGTTGGGGCATGAAGCCGTATTGCCTCTTACTGATGCCTGGCTCGGTATACCATTTAATTCTTCTCATCAGCATTTTTCTAATATTTTGCCCAGGACCGGCAGCAGACCAATTGGCCTGTACGACTTGGGGTGCGTGTAGTCCTCCTTTCCAGGCTTTGGCAAAGCAACCACTACTGCTTCCTTCCAAATCTTTGGGAAGCAAGATAGTTCAAACATTTATTAGTCAAGGCTAGAAACAAGTCAGCGTTGTGCGTGATTGCTGCTTTACAGATATCTGCTGTTAGTCCATCAGTACCAGGAGCTTTTTCGGATTAAAACTTGTTGCGGACCATAACAGTTCTTCCTTTGTAAATGACGGGTCGCATTGTTCACCTTGCACACGTGCATTTACTTTACTTGCTTGCTGTCTTATTTCCTTGTGGTCCGCATTTTCCCTCTGAGTTTCATCCTCTGGATAGAAACTATCGGCTAAGATCCTGGCTGATTCTTTTGCTCCCCACGTTCTTACCGTCGCAGATTAGGGCATCTCCTCCTGCCTCACCTCGTTCTGCCAATAACCCGGTAGATTCCATCCCACATGGATTCCCTGTCCTGTCTATTACAGAAGTTCTTCCAACTGGAAGTCTGTGCTTTTTTCATCTCCAGCTGGTATTTCTCTTTGATATTTACGTATTGCTCCACGACCCATTCCCTTCGAATTGGTGCCGCATAGGATATACGGCGTTTCCTCCTGGCTACTTCCTTTTTGAGCTCACTAAGCTCCTCGGTCCACCAGGGCAACTCTATCCTTTTCTTACCACTCAGTCTGGGCATGCTCTCATCACACGCATCAACTATTGACGTTGAATAATTGTTAATATAGGTTTCTAAAATTGTTTTGTCATCTATTTCTTTTATTGTTGTTATATTTATATTTTTCTCCTGACTGGACAGTCCGCGCTAAATGCATTGTGGTCATTTTATCTTGTTTTGCTTTCTTGCAATTTCTACAGGAAGGCAATTCTCCAGAGAGCCACTCAGTACACTCCGCTCTCAGATGTGGACCACCGCAGTGACTACATACATCTTCGGTCTCACTGCAAAGCCTTTTACTGTGACCATATCCCAGGCACTTGGTGCACTGGATGAGCGGGATTGATCTACGACTCGTACGCGCTGTAAGTCAACATGTATGAGTTCTTTGTCAATCATACGTCTCCACAACTGTGGCGATACCTTAATTACTACGTGGGAAGTTAGTGTATTCCTGGCCTTCTTTCGATACTTTACTTCCATCCTTTGCTCTTTCTCACTTATTCCTCTAAAATCTGTCTATTTTGTGTTCTAATCGCTTTAATAATATCTGCATCAGTGTTGTAGCTCATTACATCTCTAAACATCACTAATGGATCTTTATTTTTATTTCCTCGACAATTAGATTAGACCCGTCTTTATTTATTCTTTCTTTTACCTTTTTTAATGCTTCCTGTGTGCTACATCCTAATATTATCCTGCGATCTTTGGCCTTTCTTATTCTATCGACCTGTAATCCTTCATCCTTAGCATTTATTACCTTTCTAATCCTTTCTAAAACTTGGTCCCCAGTATCTTTTTGATCATCTGATGAAATGGCTATTGAATGTGTGGCCACATATCCCAATGGCATTTTGTTACACTTTCCAGCAGTTACATTAGCATATGTTGCTCTTTCCTCACGGGTTCCTTGTTCCTCAAGCAATTTCCCTAAGTTCTCCATCTCTTTTCTATTCTCCTCAAGTAATTTTCCATCTTCCACAATACTTTTTATTAGGTTCACCTCAACATCGTTCCTCTCTCCTTCTGGTTTTCTAATCTATTCTCAGGCCTACTCCGTTCCTCTAGTTTTTGTTTCCTCCTCCCATTTTTCTTTCCGTTTCCGCTTCCTTTACTAATTGATATAGTCTATCGATACTCAGTGTCACCTCGGTTTTTATATCCGTTTTCAGATTTCTAGAATTATTTAGGTGGAGTTTTGCCTTGTTTAGGCACGCTCTAGTCTCTGCAACTCTGTCCATGGGCTTCTCTATAATTTTTCCGGTGATTTCCCATTTTTTTTTCTAGGAAGGTCTACTTGAGGTTGAAGCAGTTGCTGGTTTTGTGCGGGCCACTGGACATATCTTATTTCCCTTTCCTGTGACACAAGCTCCAAATCTTTTGTCCCTGTTTCCCATTCCCCAATACTCCTTCGAACGCTCTTCTGCCCTTCTTTTCCTGGAGATGGGCCTGCCGTCTCAACTATGTTTGGAGAGCGTCTCTCCATGTCACTATCTTGCGCTCTTTTAGCGGGGTTCGTATTCAAACATAGTCAGGGAAAAGCCAATGGTATAAAAGCACAATACAAAAACAAAATAAAAGATAGGTCCCAGACTAAATGTTATTTCCTATTTGTAGAAATGTAGGAAGCGTCCAGTACCAATTGTCCAGTTGTATAGTCTAAATTAATATAATTAATTTTTAAAATATTGTAATAAAATAAAATTTTAAGATAATTTCCTCGCTCTATGTAGAGTACCTCACTGCGTTTACCTGTTTCAAACAGTAGTCAGCTTTGGTTCTAAAATTTTTGTAGTAAAAATACAAAGTAAAATAAAATAACAATATTTATAATAATTAAGAGGATATATCCCCACGTCTATTATCTTGTACCTAGTCTCTACGTAGAGTTCCTCACTTTTAAAAACATAAAGTAAATATAATGACGAGTTATATATTGAAAACCCGGCGGGAATTGGTGCAGTATTTCCCAAGATACAAGAGGGAGAAATTTTCAAAATGGCGGATCAAAATGGCCGCCTATACCTTATTTTAGTTTTAAGCTATTTGTAGTATTACGCATATGCGCATATCCAAAACCGCATCCAAATCCGACCAGTATTTGCCGAGATATAACGATTTTAAGATTTCCAATATGGCGGAAAAATGGCGGCCAAATCTAAAACCTTAATAACTCTTACAGTTTTGTCCTAGAGATATGCGGTTTGGACGATAGTTCACAGCACCACTTTAGCTACTTATTTCAGTCACTTTTAGATTCCTTTTCACGTCTCTATGTAGAGTCACTTTTTCATGATAAACAAGTACGTCTCAGTATAACACTAATACAGTTCAAAACCGCAGCTCGATACGACGTCTAGAACACAAGTTATTCGACATTCAAAATTTCAAAATGGCCGCCAATTTAAACAGATACGGTCTATTTTGTTTATTTTTTATCCGATTTTATCCGTCTTTGGGCTCATTTGAAAGGTCTTGTCGTCAATATTATGAATTTGTCAAAACTTTTCAACTCAGTGCCCCCTTTACGCTTAATTTTGTAAAAACCTATTTAATTTTACAAAAATAGTCACACTATCCAAACTTTTCGTTTAAAAATCTACAAAATTGGTGACTACTTCTTAAAATATATTTTATTCAGATATATACATTCACAGAAAAACTATTGATATTTACGGTACCACGTGTTCACTTAAAAATTAAAAATCTCTAACTTACGTTCTATTCACCTAAAAATCTAATATTTTACAGTATTATAGTAAGAACTAATTATGATAATAACATGTAATAAAAAGTATGTGTCATCGATTTAAATTATAAATTTATAAATTTTTAAAATAACAAAATGTTTAAAAATCTGTATCTCCTAAACCACTTAACTTATTTATGTTCTGTAAACTGTGTACGGCTCCTCTCTGCTTCAGCTATCAAATGCAGCCATCAAAATTAGCCGCACGATTCTGGATCTTGGAGCACGTGTCCACGTGGTACTTGTTTTTTTGGGTTTTTCTCAGGCGTTTTACACCGGAAAAATAAAATCAATACACACAACTGTAGGTCTCGTGAATACCTTTAAAACCACATACTAAAAGATATGGGTTAAAGCGCTTGATCTCACAGCGTATCACTTTAAAGTTTTATAACCTTTTAAGAATCACTATTTTGGTGATAACTTCTTCAATTATTCACTGATTTTCAAACACTTTTCACCACTGGATACCTTGCGTCAAGACGCATCTTTTGGTATACGACATACCCTAGTTGCGCAAAACCCACTTGAACGAATGTTTGAACGCGGAGCGATTAAATTTCGCTGCTTACGGGTCACGTACGACGACAGACGGTTAGGTTAGGTTAGGTTAGGTTTTTTTTTTTTTTTTTTATTCTAGTTCCCTGACATGGGAGATCAGGGACTTTTTCCTTCTTTTTCTTTTCATTTTCTTTCTTTTTATTTTGTTGTTTACTTTTTATGGTTTTATTTTATTAATAGGGTTTATGCTTATGCTATTACAATTTTACTCCTAGGGTCTTTTATTATCTAAGTTAATGTTACTTATGTTATTTCAGTGCTTCTTTTTCTTTCTTACAATTTTATTTGTCTGTTAACATTATATACTTAAGTGTTTTATATATGTTACAGCTCTATTTTTATTTCTTTTTATTTATTTTAATTGCTACCTTAGATACTATTTCCTTACAGTATTTTAAAACTTATTTCTACTTTCCTATTACTAATTATCTGACATATATTTTCTGTTTTTATTTCTATTCCTATATCTATTTCTAAATCGTACCTATATTTATTATAGATAGGGCATTCTGCAATTACGTGTATTGCCGTTTCTTCTGCTTCTGGGTCACAGGGACACGCTGGGCTCTCCTTACATCTGAACCTGTACAGGTATTGAGAGAACCCACCGTGTCCTGTTATAATCTGGACTAATTTTGGTTCCATTTCCATTTTATAATTGTGGGATATGCTTTATCGCATCCGGGAAAAATATTTTTGTATTGGAGGCCGTCTCTCCTTCTTTATAGCGCCGGTTCCATTCATCAAGCGACTCCAGTCGTATCTGTCGCTTGATAAATGAAACCGGACACTTCTCATAGTCAGGCTTTCTTTTGATTTTTAGAGCGGCTTCCTTTGCCAGCTGATCCGCTCTCTCATTTCCCTCCAATCCTGCGTGAGCTTTGATCCAGAACAGTTTAATAGTATTTCCTTGTTTGCCCAAGATGTTAATGTTTTTCCTAATTTCTGCCGCCAGGGGTTGGAGGGGGTTTCCTTGTACAATCGTATGGAGAGCGGATCTGGAATCACTAAACAAACAACAGGAGTCTATTTTGTTTGCGAGCACGTATTTTGTGGCCTCCAATATTGCAAGCAACTCCGCCTGGAACACGGTGCAAAAATTTCCCAACTTTAATTTCCGGGTACTTGTCTCCGCCGCATTTCTCCAAATGGATAATGCAGCGCCGACTTTTCCCTCAATTTTACTGCCGTCAGTATAAATGATTAGGCTTGTGTCGGTGTTTTCGTCTATTTGTGCACCGTCCTCCAGGCACATGAATTGCAGTGCTATTTGTTCCGCGGGGTGTGGGTTCTCCAAGTAGCTGACTTTTCCCTCAATCTCCTGATCTCCTATGACTCGCCGAGAGAAGCCTCTCTTTACCTCATAAAGAGAGGCCACTTCCCGGACCCTAAGGTCCAAGGGTAGCAACCCGGCAAGCAATAGGGCCGAGTGGAGGGACACAGTTCTATAAGCTTTTACTATTTTTGTACAAACCCTCGTTGTACCATGTCCAACCGCTTTTACCTGCAGTTTGCCGGTCGCTGGTGCCCACGTACTCGCCGCATATGTGATTACCGGTTCCACTATCGCAGTATAAATGGTCCTGATTATTTCGGGGTTCAGTCCCCAATGTATTTTGGCTGCTTTTGACAATTGACGGTAGAGCATTTGGGCTTTCCGGCACACATTCTCAATATGTGTGTTGAAAGTCAATCTATCGTCAATAGTAAGGCCAAGAATTTTTATTTCTCTGGACATTTCTATGGGCACCCCGCCCATCCTCAGGAGTGGCGAATCATATTTCAGTTTATTTGTTATTAACATGGCTTTCGTTTTTGCGGCGCGAATTTAAGCTTATTTTTGATTCCCCACTCCTGTACATGGGCAAGCGCCGAATTTGCCCGAGTCTGTACGTCCAATGCAGTATTCCCCGAAAAAATCAGGACCACATCGTCCGCGAAAGCCTGGCAATACTCATTTTCGCTTCCAGCTCCTTCAACAGCGGATCCAGCAAGAGGTTCCAGAAGGTAGGTCCCCAATTGAACCTTGCACACAACCCTTGTTTGTATTCTTGACGCATTCCTCTCCGGCGTATCGAATGCGCACAGTTCTGTCTTTTAAATAACTGTCGACAAGCCTTCTTAGATTTGTGGGGTCGGTGTTTCGGCAAGACGGCATTTTATGGCTGGCCACCATGCATTATCAAATGCTCCTCTATGTCCAATGATATGAGCACAACCAACTTTTTACTCTTAACCATATTTCTTATATGTTGCGTCATGTCATAGAGGGAGTCTTCGGTGCCGCGTTGCGGCATAAAGCCATATTGTTTCCGACTTATTGTAGGTAATATGTACCACTTTATACGTTGAATGACCATTTTCTCTACAATTTTTCCCAGCACTGGCAGTAGTCCAATTGGCCTGTACGACTTTGGATGGGTATAGTCGTCTTTGCCTTGCTTTCGTAGCACCACCACTGCCGCTTCCTTCCACCTTACCGGAAAGTGTGCTAGACTCAGGCATTTGTTTGCTATCGCCAGGAACAATGTTGGATTCAGGGTTATAGCCTGTCTGCAGATATCTGCTGTAAGACCATCGCTGCCCGGAGCTTTTTTGGGGTTGAAACTAGACGTGGACCACATCAGTTCTTCATTCGTAAAGGGTGGGTCACATGCGTCATCATGTGTCCCTTCATTTACCTTTTTTGCTAACTGTCGTATGCGCGTGTGCTCCACGTCGTCATCCCCAATTACGTCGTCCGGGTAGAATGTCTCTGCTAATAATTTTGCAGACTCTCTGCTTCCTAAAACTCTTCCTTCGCGCGTTAGAGGAACGTCTTCCTGTCTTTCAGCAGTGCGTCTTATCACCCTATATATCCCATCCCACATTGATTCCTGTTCTTGTTTGCTACAGAAGTCTTTCCAGCTTGCAGTCTGGGCCTTCTAAGCTTTCTTCATATTCATTCTTTCCTTTAAATATTGCTGAACTACCCAGTCTCGACGAACTGGAGCTGCGTAGGAAATTCTACGTTTCATCCTAGTGACCCTCTTTTCAACTGTGTGAGCTCCTCGGTCCACCACGGCAGTCCTGTTCGTTTCTTTGTTTTAATTTTCGGTATTGTTTTTCGCTTGTTTCTATTACTGACTTAGTGTAACTTTCTACAATTTTTTCTAATTCTTGGGAAGTTTCTATTTTTCTATTTCTACATAAGTTAATGAGTTTTCGCTCCAAATTTGGGCTAATTTCTCACGAAATTCGCCCCAATTTGCCTTTTTTTGTATTGTATTTCCTTGTAGTTCTACTTATTTGTGTATTTGTTGCATTTCCCAGTATTATTTGAAACAAGACCGCCTTGTGGTCTGATCCGGTTATTCCATCAGACAACCTCCAGTTTTCGATTCTTTCGAGTAAGCTGGTGGAGCACGCTGTTATATCCACACAGCTGGAGAATCTCTTCCCACCTCTAATTGAGTTAAAAGTGGGCTCTATCCTGAATTGAGTATATGAAGCCCAGTTCGTCAAGTCCGGCAGCCAGATCTATTCCTCTTGTTTGTTTCTCGGCTCCCCCACCAGGTGTTCCAGGCATTTACGTCCCCACCGAGGATAATATTGGTGGTTTCTAGGCCTTCCACCGCTGCTGATATCCTATCGAGATATGGCTCAATCGGCCTATCTCCCTCGAGGTAGATGGACACTACTCCAGTCTCCCATGAGCTAGTCTTCAATTTGGCAACCGCTATGTTCTCTGTTGACAAGTTGCAGTACGGAGTGACGTTGATGGTCTCGTCAAATAACACAATTGCGGCCTTTATCACCTTTTCTGTGCTCTGGCCCCTGCCATATTGAACTATCCTTGTTCCTGTGTAGCCTTTCATCTCCCCGATACGGCCTATATAAGGTTCTTGGACCATAGCGAAGGATATTTTTCTGTTCACGGCCTCATTTATGAGCTCAGCCGTCGCCAGTTCACTCCTCTGGAGGATCGCCTGTATCACGCGATATTTGTGGATACTAGGGTTAAGAGTTCCGTCCGCTGTTGTGGCCACCTTAGCAATAAGCCACTGTGGACCTTGCCAAGGCCTCCCATTTCTTTCTTACTTGACACTTGACTTGGTTAGGTTAGGTTAGGTTAGGTTAGGTTAGGTTAGGTTAGGTTTTTTTTTTTTTTTTTTTTTTATTCTCGTTCCCCTGACATGGGAGATCAGGGCCCTTTTTCACTATTTTTATTCGTATCTTTCTTTTATTTGTTTTGCATAATGTTTTTTGGTATTTACGTGCTTTTTTAATACATTTCACTATACTAATTACAATTTGTGTTTTCATTCATTCATCTTTTACATATTTTCACTTATCTTTAGCTCTTATTTCTACTTACTTTACATAACATTTTCTGCTTATTCTATTTATTACTTACATTTCTATTATAGTTTTCTCTATTATATATGGATGAAGACTATATGAGTTTACACAATCTTACTATTATTCTATTTACATTATTTGTTTAGTACATTCTTATCTCTACTTACTTACTCTATCTATTACATTCATTGCTTTATACTTTCATTAGACTATCCACATATATGCTAATCATATATGTTTTTACGTCTTATTTAATGTCTTGTTTTTATTTATTACCTTATTTCCTACGTGTTTACAGTAATTTAGAAATTTAACTCTAGTTTCCTTATTCATAACTATTTTATGTATATTATCTAATTCTATTTTTATTCCTAGTTCGAGCTCTAAGTTTAGCCTATCCCTTGCATACACAGGACACTCAACAATTATATGTGCCACAGTTTCTTTTTTAGAGATGTCACAGCTGCACGACGGGCTCTCCTTGCACTTAAAACGATACAAGTATTCGGAGAATCCACCATGCCCCGTCATAAGTTGCACCAATGCCCAATCGAGATTTGTTTTCTAATAATAGGGTACGCCTTAATTACGTCTGGGAAAAAGATTCTAGTCACTGACGCTGTTCCTCCTCTTTATAGCGCCGGTTCCATTCATCAAGGGACCCAGGCGGATTTGTCTTTTGACGAAGGAAACCGGGCACTTCTCATAATCGGGTCTTCTTTTTATTTTTAAGGCAGCCTCCTTCGCCAACTCATCCGCCCTTTCATTCCCTTTCGTTCCTTTGTGTGCCTTTACCCAAAACAAGTGAATGCTACCTTTATTTTTGCTAATCCTGTCTATGTTCCTCCTAATCTCTGCTACTAAAGGATGCGACGAGGAATACTGAGCAATTGTCTGCAGAGCGGACCTGGAGTCGCTATAGATGTTGTAATTTTGTCCCGGGTTTTTAACCATATATTTTGTTGCTTGAAGAAGGGCAAGTAATTCCGCCTGGTACACGGTGCAGAAGTGTCCCAATTTAAATTTTTTGTTACTGGTCTCGGCGACGCCATTCCAAATTGATAGCGCCGCTCCGACTTTTCCCTCAATTTTACTGCCATCAGTAAATATATTTATGGTCTTGCTATTACTTAGTTCCACCTCTGCACCGCCCCCCAGACACATAAATTCCAGCCCTTTCTGCTCCGCCGGATGTGGCATCTCTACATACGGTAATTTCGCTTCCATTTCCCTATCTCCCACTACTCTCCGGGAGAAGCCTTTTTTCACTTCATAGAGAGCAGCTGCTTCTCGGATTCTAATGTCCAAGGGGAGCAACCCGGCAAGCAGTAAGGCCGAATGCAAAGAGACTGTCCTGTACGCTCTAATAATTTTTTGGACAAAACCTCTTTGCACTGCGTCGAGCTGCCTTCTGATCAATATCTTACTGGTTGCCATCGACCATGCGCTTGCTGCGTACATAATAACAGGCTCCAACACAGCGATATATAGTGTCCTGATTACTTCAGAATTTAGTCCCCAGTGAACCTTTGCGGCTCTCGACAGTTGAGCATACAAGTTTTGAGACTTCCGACACACATTTTTTACATGTGTGTTAAAGGTCAGCTTGTTGTCAACTGTGAGGCCGAGTATTTTAATTTCTTTATTTAATTCTATTCTTTCCCCACCCATGCTCAGAAGCGGAGAGTCATACTTCAGTTTGTTTGTTATCACCATTGCTTTGGTTTTGTGTGGTGCAAACCTCAACCTGTTTCGGACTCCCCACTGCTGAACATGTGCTAGAGCCGCATTTGCCCGTTGTTGCACTTCTTGTGTTGTTAAGCCCGTGAAGACCAGTATCACATCATCTGCAAAAGCCTGACAGTACTCCCCGCTTTTGTAGTTCTTCTAATAGTGGATTGAGCAATAGGTTCCAAAATGTTGGTCCACCTATTGAGCCCTGCACGCACCCTTCGTTGCACTCTTTGTCCATTCCGAGCCGGCGTACCTGACGCGAACTTTCCTATCCTTTAGGTAGCTGTCAACTACACGTCTGAGGTTTATCGGGCATTTTGTTTCTGCCAATCTACACTTTATGGCCGGCCACCACGCGTTATCGAAGGCCCCCTCTATGTCCAGCGATATCAAGACGATGACTTTTTTATCAGAAAGCCCCGCTCTGATGTACCGCATTAGGACATAGAGGGAGTCCTCAGTACCGCGCTGCGGCATAAACCCGTATTGACAGCTACTTATATGGGGCACTATGTGCCATCTTATTCGCCTTATCAGCATTTTTTCAAGTATTTTGCCCAAAACGGGCAGCAACCCTATCGGTCTATACGATTTGGGGCACGTGTAGGTCTCTTTGCCAGGTTTTCGCAGCACCACTACTATTGCTTCTTTCCATTTTGTGGGGAAGTGTGACAGCGTCAGACATTTATTTAACAGCCCCAGAAACAGTTCCAAATCCAGAGAGACCGCCACCTCACATATGTCCGCCGTGAGACCGTCTAGGCCAGGAGCTTTTTTCGGATTGAAACTTGACACAGCCCATTTTAGCTCATCTTCAGTAAATAAGGGATCGTATGTTTCATCATGCAATACCTTATTCACTATTTCAGCTGTTTTCCTTATATGGGAGTGTTCCGTGTTGTCATCCAAGGCGTTGTCTTCTGGGTAGAAAGTGTCTGCGAGCATCTTAGCCGATTCTTCATTTCCTAGAGTTTTACCATTGTGTTCAATTGGAAGATCTTCTTGTCTCATAGTTGTACGGCTAATCACCCTATAAACACTATCCCACATAGATTCCCTATCTTGGCGGCCGCAAAACTCTTTCCAACTTGTAGTCTGTGCCTTCTTTACCTCTAGTTGGTATTTGTGTTTGGCGTTCACATACTGCTCAACGACCCATTCTCGGCGAACTGGGGCGGCATTGACTATTCGTCGCTTCTTTCTTTGGACCTCCTTTTCAGTTTAGCCAGTTCCTCGTTCCACCAAGGCAGTCCCATTCGCTTTTTAGTGCTTACTTTTCGCAACGTGTTTTTACAAGTTTCTTCTATTGCGCCAGTGTATATATCTATGGCTTTATCTAGACTCTCTTTAGTATTTATTCTATTTATTTCGGTTTTTATTAAGTTTTTATCTTTCCAAATTTGGGTGAGTTTCTCACGAAACTCACTCCAGTTTGCATTTTTTGTGCTAAATTTTCTTGTGGTTCGTTTTATGTCCTGTCCTATAGCTTTTTTAATATATATTTCGAATAGGACTGCCCTGTGGTCCGAGTTGATTACATTTTCTGACAGCCGCCAGTTTTCTACCCTTCCTAGAAGGTTCGACGAGCAAGTGGTCACATCCACGCAGCTTGTGTATCTTTTCCCGCCTCTGATAGTGTCGAATGTGGGCTCTGTCCCCCTGTTCAGCAGGTGTAGTTCTAGTTCATCGAACGTGGCTGCCACCTCCAATCCCCTTGAATCCGTTTTTTGGCTGCCCCACCATGTGTTCCAGGCATTGACATCTCCTCCCAGTACCACGTTTTTTGTTCCCAACATCTCTACAGCCATCTTCATGTGTTCTAAATAGGGATCAATTGGTTTATCACCCTCCAAGTACAGTGAGATGATTCCAATCTCCCAAGCTTCGGTTCTTAATTTTGCGACTGCTATGTTCTCTGTTGTTAAGGTGGGGAACAGAGTTATATCCAATGTGTCGTCGAAAATTATAATGGCTGCTTTAATGACTACATCGGTGTTAGGCTTTCTTGAGCACTGGACCGTTCTCACACCCGGGTATTGCTTCATTTCTCCTATTCTGCCGATGTATGGTTCTTGAACCATAGCAAATGCCCACCTCCTCTTAGATGCCTCCATAATTAATTCTGCCGTTGCTATCTCGCATCTCTGGAGATTGGCTTGGATAACGCGATACTGGGAGTCGTTGTCATTTGTTACGTTGTTGGTGCTGATGGTCCTTGATGCAACTTTAGCAGTAAGCTATGGTGGATCGCGCTATCATCTCCCACTTCTTTCTTATTGGACATTCTGAGCTAAATGCGTTATGGTCTTTTCTATCAATTTTTGCCTTAGTGCAATTTCGACAAGTCGATCTCGCCAGAAAGCCAGTCTGCGCATTCTGACTTTAGGTGCGGGCCTCCACAATGACTACAAATGTCCACTGTGTCAGTACATAACCTTTTTGTATGTCCATACCCCAGACAGCGTGAGCATTGAATTAAGGGAGACTGATCTGCAACTCTTACTCGTTGAAGGTCTATATGTACTACTCCCGCCTCTATGAATCGATTCCACAATTGCGGTGAAACCTTCAACACTACATGTGAAGTTAGTGAATTTCTTGCTCTTTTTCTATATTTAATTTCTATTCTCTGAAATTCTTCATTTATATCCTTCAACAAGTGTTTATTTTGAACCTTTATAGCTTTTATTATATCCTCGTCGGTGTTGTATTGCATTACATCTCTCATAATAATTAATGGATCTTTGTTTTTAATCTCTTCTACATTAAGTTCTTCTCCTACTTTCTTTAGTTTTTCTTTAACTATTTCTATCTCTTCCACCGTGTTACATCCTACTATCACTTTTCTATCTCTTGCTTTTCTAATTTTATCTACCTTTATTCCTTCTTCCTTTGCGTTTATTGCCTTTCTTATTTTATCTATAACCTGATCTCCGGTGTCTCTCTCGTCACTTGAGGTGATAACCACTGAGTGAACTGCCGTGCTCTTCTGAGGTAACTTCTTTGCAGGCCCAGCCAATACACTTGCGTATGTTCCTCTCTTCCTTCAGTTCTGTTCTTAATTTCTCAATTTCTTTCCTGCTTTCTTCCATGATTCTTCCATGTTCGTCTAATTTCTTCATTAGCATATGTTCAATTTCTTTATTCTTCTCATTTTCTTCACCTGATTTTCTTTCTCTGCTCTCATGTTCCTTTGGTTTATAACCTTTTGGTTGGATTGAGTTTTGTTCAGCTTCCTTTACCAACTGGTAGAGTCTTTCAATTGCTTGGGTTACTTCGAGCTTGATATCCGTTTTCAAGTTTCGTGAGTTATTTAAGTGTAATTTTGCTTTATGCAGGCAAGCTCGAGCCTCTGTCACTCTATCTACATATTTTACAGTGTCATCATGTTTCAATCCACTTACAACCTTATCAGGTGTTCTATTAGGAGTTCCTTTTGAATCTTGAGTAGACACAGTTTTTTGTTGCGATCTAGTCACTGAGGTAGTCTGTTTCGGCAAAGCTTGTGTATTGGACATTTTTTCTGTCTTTCCTGCCTCCCCTTCTCCTACACTCTTCCTCACCTTAGAAGTTTCCTTCCGAGGTGGTCCTGTTTTTTCCAATTCACTCGGGGAGCCCTGAGGGGCCCTGTCTCTATTGGCGTCCTCATTCTTTTTAACAGGGGTACGTACTCCGAACATGTTTGTAGGGGAACTCGTCAAATTAAATTTCTAAATATTTGTATAAGTTGTAATTTGGATTAATAGTTTAACTTTACTATATTCCAGCAGTTAACACGGCTTCGTTATACTAATATGAAAATACTTAGTCTAAGATATTAAATATATGTAAAGTTGCCACTCCGACGGTCCGACGTGTTCTGTGCGTAGTGTTACTACTTATTACTTCTAATACTTTTTTAATTTAAGGGATTTTATGTTCAGATATTACTAGAAGGAAAATAGCCACAGGAAAACACAACAAACGTAAGATTAAAATTTAAAAATAAAATAAAATAAAAAATAAAAATTAAATAAAACAAATTTAAAAATTAAAATTTTTCAGCAAACACCAAATTTGGGTGGTTCAGGTTATGGACACTAACAAGACAATTTGTTTGAGCCCAAACTCGGTGTATCTATCTACTCTAGTTTAAAAGTTACAAGGCCTCAAATAATCAAAGATGGCGTCCCCTATTTTTAGAACAACTATTTCTGGCGGGAATCTCGGTCTATTTTTATCGTGTTTGGACTCTCCTGTCTAGTCTTAAAAAGATCTTTATGATTCTGAGGAAAAAACCCCCCCCTTTTTTTCAGACTTATTCTCCAATTTTCTATGTGCTAATTGGTAGGCTCTCCCGTGACGCCTCAAACGAGCCCAAACTCGAGGGTGCCAGACCCAATGGTTCTCGAGATATACGTGGATAAATTTTTTCAATATGGCGGCCTATTGTCACTAAATTTCTCAACTCAGCTGTCCCAGTAGGTAAATATATCAAGTTTGGTATCGTTTGAAAGGTCTCAACGAGCACTTTACAACTATTTTAGTAAATTTACTCTAATAACAATAGATAACAAATGAATAACAAAAAACACAAAAAATGTTCTATCTTCTTTACCTTCACTCCGATTTTCAAAATTAAAACGTCATATGTTTTATAATTTCAAGCAGTTCTTCACTCCTTGCTTCAACTTTTTGTGAGAAGTCCAAAACACCGACCTCGTGGTTATATAGTTTTACAAAAAATGTTATAATTAAGAAATTTTCAGTCACAAAAATCTGAAATTTTGTTGACAAGAAGAAAACACAATTGGTCGTCTACTTAAGATTTAAAAACACCATAGTCTCGATTTAGATTTTTCCCTAGGCTGCGTCAAAGTTGACTAAAGTTTTAAAAATCTAGTTTTTGGTAAATAAAATGTTACTCACTGCACCAATTTTTATTAAAAGTGTTTCAGATTAACTGTCTCTCAAAGGCGCGTTTCTGGACACCTTCAAATCTTGCCGCAGATGACGGGTTCCAAAAACACGTGGCCACGTGGTTTTGGTAAAAACTGTTATATCTTCGTCAAAAATTGACAAAAAATTTTCGAACAACTTGCCTCATGAGCGGGCACGAGTGCGGAATGTAATGCACAGAAGAAAAAAGTATGTTATAGCTTTAGTTTTTGCAGCGTACAGCAAAATCTAGCGAAATTTTTGAAAATTTTACCGTTTTGAGGTTATTTTTAACTGTTTTTCACTTATATCTTTTAAACTATGCGCGTGTACTTAAATTCTCAATTACATCCACGTAGGTGACACTGAGACGCACATTTTGACATATAACACAGCACTGTAGCACAATATTTTTCACACTTTAACAATTTTTAACACGGAGCGTTTAAAAACGCTGCTAACGGAACGACGTTCGGAGCGCAACGGTTGGTTAGGTTAGGTTAGGATTGGGTTAGGTTGGAGTTGGGTTAGGTTAGGTTAGGTTAGGTTAGGTTAGGTTAGGTTAGGTTAGGTTAGGTTAGGTTGGGTTAGGTTAGGATTGGGTTAGGTTAGGTTAGGTTAGGTTAGGTTGGGTTGGGTTAGGTTAGGTTAGGTTAGGTTAGGTTAGGTTAGGTTAGGTTGGAGTTAGGTTGGGTTAGGTTAGGATTGGGTTAGGTTAGGTTGGAGTTGGGTTAGGTTAGGTTAGGTTAGGTTAGGTTAGGTTAGGTTGGGTTGGGTTGGGTTGGGTTGGGTTAGGTTGGGTTAGGTTAGGTTAGGTTAGGTTGGGTTAGGTTGGAGTTGGGTTAGGTTGGGTTGGGTTAGGTTGGGTTAGGTTGGGTTGGGTTAGGTTGGGTTAGGTTAGGTTGGGTTAGGTTAGGTTAGGTTAGGTTAGGTTAGGTTAGGATTGGGTTAGGTTGGGTTGGGTTGGGTTAGGTTGGGTTAGGTTAGGTTGGGTTAGGTTAGGTTGGGTTAGGTTAGGTTGGGTTAGGTTGGGTTAGGTTGGGTTAGGTTGGGTTGGGTTAGGTTGGGTTAGGTTGGGTTGGGTTGGGTTGGGTTAGGTTGGGTTAGGTTAGGTTTTTTTTTTTTTCTTGCAGCCCTCTGACATTTAAAATCAGAGTCTTTGTACACCTTTTATATATATCTATATTTACGTCGCATTCTCTCTGTGTATACGTCGTATACACACAAGGAAGCACCGGTCAATAGTTTCTTATCTTAAATAATTTAATTCTAATCTTTCTATATAATTCTATCGATTCAGCTCGTTTACTTTTTCCACTACCCCTTCACAAAATTTAACAAACAACCCTTTTACTTTACTATTCTCCATTAAAATTCTATTCAGTTTCCCTTTTTCCAATTTAATTTCCGTCATTCTCTCAAATTCGTACCTTTCTAGCGAATCTCGGGCATTCGAGCAGAACATGAAGCGCGGTCTCTTCAACTCCCGACTCACAGACGCATGATGGGTCCTCCTTGCAACGAAAACGGTACAGGTACTCAGAAAACCCACCATGTCCTGTCATGGCCTGCACCATCCTTGGAGAAAGATTAATTTTCCTTACGACCTTGTACGCAGTTGTGATATCAGGTAGGAAGGCCTTTGTTGTATGTCCGGTTTCCCCTTCAACGTATCTATGGTTCCATATTTTGATCGTTTCTTCGCGGACAAGTCTTTTTACGAATGAGATCGGGCAGCGGTCATAATCCGGTTTTTGTTTAATCCTCAACGCAGCGCGCTTCGCCAACTCGTCGGCTCTCTCATTTCCAGCCAGGCCCGCATGGGCTTTTATCCAAAACAATTTAATAATTTTTTGTTGTGCCACAATGTTCTGTTTGTTTTTGCGGGCCTGGACTGCCAGAGTATGTTGGGAGCACGGGTTTACAACGACCTCAAGCGCGGATCTTGTGTCACTATAAACTCCGAAACTAATTTTCTTGCTATTGAGGATCTGCTCAGTTGCCTTGCATATGGCCAGTAGTTCAGCCTGGAAAACGGTACAATGGTCCGACAGTTTAAGCATTAGAGTTCGGGTCTCGCCTACACTATCCCAAATGGATAGTGCTGCTCCAACCTTTCCCTCTATTTTACTTCCGTCGGTGAAGATTCGAACATCTTGTGTGTTGTTTTGTACTGTTTCTTCCTCGTTTTCCAGACATACGAACTCCAGATCCATATACATTACAGGATGTGGCAACTCCGTGTAATTCGCCCTTGTTTCCACCTCTCGATCCCAGCACTAGCTGGAGTTTGCATCTCTTTGCCTCATAAAGGGACGCTGCTTCCTGGACCCTTAAGTCCAAGGGAAGCAGTCCAGCCAGTGCTAGAGCCGAGTGAAGTGACACGGTACGATAGGCCTTAATTATTTTTGAGCAAATCCTCTTTGCACTATATTTAAGTGTTAGGTTAGGTTAGGTTAGGTTAGGTTAGGTTAGGTTAGGTTAGGTTAGGTTAGTTAGGTTAGGTTAGGTTAGGTTAGGTTAGGTTAGGTTAGGTTAGGTTAGGTTAGGTTAGGTTAGGTTAGGTTAGGTTAGGTTAGGTTAGGTTAGGTTGTTTTTTTTTTTTTTTTTTTTTTATTACGCAGCCCTCTGACGTATAATCAGAGACTTTCTTCATCTGATACTACTATATTGTATATCCTAATATGTCGTCGCATTCTCTCTGTGTATACTGAGATATACACACAAGGAAGCGTCGAATGGCTTGCTTACAACTTATAGTTAGTAATATTGCCAAACTTTGATATAACCTATTAGTAAATATTACTTCATCTTTATTATTACATCTAATTTATTATTACATTATTTTATTATTACATTTAATTTATTATTACCTTTAATTTATTATTTTCGTATTTAATTTCTAATTCGGGCTTTTATTTCTCTTTATTGCTATTTTTACGATCCCCTCACAATATTCAATAAATAATTTCCTGCTTTTCTTATTTCCAAACATTATACTTAAATTTTCGATTACTACATTAGTTTCTGTTTTACTTTCCAATTCTTGCCTCTCTTTATTAAATCTTGGGCATTCAGCAAGTATATGTAGGATCGTCTCCTGAATTCCCGGCTCGCACACACAAGATGGGCTCTCCTTACATCGAAAACGACATAAGTATTCGGAGAACCCTCCATGCCCCGTCAATGTCTGGATCATTATTGGAGATAGATCCACTTCTCTTACAATTTTATACGCAGCTACTATACTTCCAATAAACATTTTGGTAACTCTGCCAGTTTCTCCTTCTACGTACCTCCTGTTCCAGTTTTCCAGGGTATCTCTCCTGATTAGTTTTTTGACGAAGGAGATGGGACAGCTGTCGTATTCTGGTTTACACTTCTTTCGCAGAGCAGCATACTTCGCAAGTTCGTCAGCGCGCTCGTTTCCCGCCAAGCCCGCATGGGCCTTTAACCAAAAAAGTTGAATGCTTTTTTGTTGGTTTACGATGTTTATTATATTTGTGCGGGTCTTGACTGCGAGAGGGTGTTGGGAGTCGTGGTTTACAATGGACTCGAGCAGATCTCGAGTCACTGTAAATTCCGGAAAGTGGTTTTGGTGCTATCGAGAATTTGCTCTGTTGCCCTATGTATGGCCAGTAGTTCTGCCTGGTAGACGGTGCAGTAGTCCGACAGTTTAAGCTTCAGAGTTTTGATCTCGGCTTCACTATTCCAAATGGAAAGTGCTGCTCCGACCTTTCCTCTATCTTGCTCCCGTCGGTAAAGATGCGTAGACTCTGGGTGTTATTTTGCCTTATTTCGTCCTCATCCACCAGACATGCAAACTGTAGGTCCATACAAGTTGCTGGATGGGGTACCCGGTTACTCTCGCTTTTGTTCCAGAACTCGGTCCCCAGCACTGATCGGAGATTGCCTCTTTGCTGCAAAAAAGAGAAGCTACTTGAACTCTTAAGTCTAGAGGAAGCAGACCTGCCAGTGCTAAAGCCGAGTGAAGGAGACAGTTCTGTACGCTTTTATTATTTTTGGGCAAACCTCTCTGCACCATATCCAGGTGTTTTCGGACTCCCAACTTACGAGTCGCTGGCGCCCACGCGCTCGCCGCGTACAGTATCACCGGCTCAACCACCGCCGTGTACACAGTCCTGATAATCTCAGGTTGAAGGCCCCAACTGATCTTAGCAGCTCTCGACAGCTGTGCGTATAGAGTTGTTGTTTTCACACACATTCTTCACATGTGTGTTGAATGTGAGTTTCCTGTCAATTGTGACACTGAGCACCTTGATCTCATCCGACATGCCAATGCCTATCCCGCCCATGTTTAGTTGTGGAGAATCGTATTTCAGCTTGTTTGTTAGAACCATTGCCTTGGTCTTCTGAGGCGCGAATTTAAGTTTGTTACGGATTCCCACTTCCGAACATGCTCGAGAGCTGCATTGGCACGTCTCTGGATTTCAAGAGCTGTGTCCCCTGCAAATAATAGGACTATGTCATCAGCAATGCCTGACACCGGTCCCCGGTCGCGTCTAGCTCTTAAGCAGAGGGTCCAGAAGCAAATTCCACAATACAGGACCCCAATGGAACCTTGTACACATCCCTTTGAAGTCATTTGAGTGACTTCCGCACCAGCATACCTTACCCTTACTTTTCTGTCCTGGAGATAGCTATCCATCAGTCGTCTGATATTTATTGACATCTTTCCTCAGCCAATCGGCATCTTATGGCTGGCCACCAAGCGCTATCAAAGGCCTCTATGTCAAGTGAAATCATAACAATTATTTTTTATTATTCAATTCTGCGCGTATATATTCCATCATGTCATAGAGGGAGTCCTCAGTGCTCCTCTGTGGCGTGAAGCCGTATTGGCGAGTACTGCTTGTAGGCTGGATGTACCATCTTATCCTTCTGATGACCATCTTCCAGGACTTTTCCCATAACAGGTAATAGGCCTATGGGTCTGTATGATTTAGGGTGCGTATAGTCCTCTTTTCCAGGCTTCCGTACATGACTACTGCCTCCTTCCATACGGTGGGGAAATATCCTAATTCCAAGCATTTATTTAAAAGGCTCAAAAATATACCTGGGTTTTGCAAGATAGCTTCTCTGCATATATCAGCCGTGAAACCGTCCCCACCGGGTGCTTTCTTTGCGTTGAAGCTGTTGATAGCGTACCGAAGCTCTGCAAGTGTAAATGGGGGATCGCAAGAGTTATCTTCCGACCCTGCATTTACTTGTTTGGCTAAGTCTCTTGTACGCTGGTGTTCTGCGTCATCAGCCTCAACATCATCAACCGGGTAGAACGTCCTGGCCAATAACCTTGCTGATTCCACGTTTCCTAAGACCATCCCTTTCTCAATAAGGGGAATGTCTTCGTGTCGTTTTGCAGTTCTACCGATGACGCGGTATATGCCATCCCATAACCCTTCCCTGTCCTGTCTAGAACAGAAATCCTTCCAACTCTTTATTTGAGCCTTTTTGCTTGACATTCATGTTGCTTTTCGCTTCCAGGTACTCTTCGACCACAGCTGCTCTGCGTACCGAGGCTGCACACCTAATGCGGCGCTTCTTGGTGATGGTGTCCTTCTTTAGCTTGAGGAGTTCGTCGTTCCACCACGGTAAGGTAAGTATGCTTTTAGATTTCTTTTTAGGTATCGATTTTCAGATGTGTTTCTAATGGCTTCCAAATATTTTTGCAAATGTAGATCTAGATTATCACTGTTTTTAATGGTGTTTATTACTTTTTCGTTCATGTTTATTTCTAACAATAATTTAGTCAGTTTCACATGAAACTGACTCCATTTTGCTTTTTTACTGTTATATATGCGTGTAGTTCTTTCAACTGTTATGCCTATTGGTTTTGTTTTGCTAATTTGAAATCTAATCGCGTTGTGGTCCGAACTCGTTATGCTATCATCCACTCTCCAGTCCTGCACTAGCTCCAGAAGGCTCTCCGAGCACGCTGTTATATCAACGTGGCTCTGATATCTTGTTCCTCCTCTTATTGTATCGAAGGTGGAATATCCTCTGTTTAGTATTTGGAGGCCAAGCTCGTTCAGAGTACCTGCAAGCGCCTCCCCACGTTTGTCCTCTTTACGCTGCCCCACCATGGGCTCCACGCGTTTGCATCCCTCCTATGAGTACCCTGTTCTTACCCATTTTTTCCACTACATTTTTAGTCGGTCTAGGTACGGTTCAATGGACTTGTCTGGTTCGATATAGAATGAGACTATTCCCATTTCCCATGTCCTTGTTTTGATTTTTATTATTACCAAGTTTTTGTGGAGAGAGTAGGACACTGAGTGACTTCAATGTTATCATCGAAGACAGCTATAGCTGCCTTCACCACTCCATCTCTTAGGGTGCATTGGAATATTCGTGCCCCTATAGTCCCTCATATATCCCACTCCCCACGTAAGGTTCTTGTATTAGGGCTAAGCTAATCCCTTTGTGCCACATTCTATCATTAGCTCGTTAGTAGCGAGCTCTTTCTCTGAAGGTTTGCCTGAACTAGAAGGATTGGTTTACCGTCCACCCAATATACCGTCCAGAGTTTGTACTTATGCTCCCGTCAAATACCTTAGCAATAGGCTACGCAAGACCCAGCCATTGCGTCCCATTTCTTCCGTATCGGGCAATCGTTATCAAACGCGTTATGGTGTACTCGACCCAGTTTCGCTCTAACACAGTTACTGCAGGAAGGTAACTCTCCGGCGATGAATGCAGGGCAGGTTGTTTTCATATGGGGGCCTCCACAGTGCGAGCATTTATCCTCCGTCTCTTTACACAACCTTTTCCCATGCCCGTAGGCGAGACATCGTGAACATTGCACCAACGGTGACTGGTCAGCCACCACTACACGCTGCAAGTCCACGTGAACTCGCCCTATTTCGATCATTCTCTGCCATAGTACTGGAGAAACCTGAAGGATCACGTGGTTTGTGTGAGGATTTCTAGTCTTTCTCCGGTATCGCACTGTTAGTCTCACATCTTCGCTACTTAAGGACACCAACAAGTTCTTATTTTGGTTCCTTATTGCGGCGATTACGTCCTCGTCGGTGTTGACCATCAGCACGTCCTCAAGATGACTAACGGGTCTTTGTTTTTGGTCTCTTCAACTGAAAGACCAGTATGACCAGCTGTTAGTCGGTTAGCCACCTTCTCTATCTCCTCCCGTGTACCACATCCCACGATAACCTTTTGGTCTTTGGCCTTTCTCACTTTTTCTACTCTCAGTCCACTCTGTTTGGCATCTACCGCCATCCGTATTTTTCTAATACTTCGCTACTTGTGTCTTTTCGTTTCCTGATGTGACAATAATCGAATGCATTTTTGCAGAGACCAAGTTCTGAAGGCGTGGCGCGATCTGTTCTTCAGGCTGCCTCCTAGACCGATTCGCTGCCACACTTGCGTAGGTGGTCAGCTCCATCCTATGGCTTTTCACCTCCTCGCACAAACGTTTCGTCTCTGTTTTGCACTCTGAAAGAAATTTGCTATGTTCTTCCATTTTTTTAATAAGTTCAGACTCCAGTTTATGTGTCTGGTTCTCTTCTTTTTTATTTGGCTTTTCTTTTTGTTTTCCTTCTTCTACTTTTGTAAGTGCATACAGTTTGTCAACAGCTTCTATGATTTTTTCTTTAAGTTCCGTTTTAAGATTCCGAGAGCTATTTAAAAGCAATTTTATTTTGACCAAGTGAGCTTTGGCTTCCTGTACTTTATTGGAACCCTGGGACGTTTCAGAACATTCCTGTTTCTCGCATTCCTCGGTTGTAGAAGATGTTTTTAACTTTTGCTTGGTCGGCTGGATGACAGGTCCGCTCTTGGGTATCGCTCCAAGACGAGTCTCCAGCCTCCGACACTTTTCCTCACACGGGATGTTATTGCCGACTCTTTTGCATTTGAAGCACTCGCATTCTCCATCTTGTTCTCAGGTTCCTGAGATGATGCTGCCGATTTGTTTTGTGGGGGTGTTTTAAACATATTTCCAGAGGGCTTTGTCAATTAATAAATAAAAACTTAATAAAATAGTTTAAACGTCCAATAAGACTTGTAAATATAAAAGTGTAAAATTCTATGTCAATAATGATATTTTCTATTTCTTTAATAATAAAAACCTTTAATATTTGTCAAAATATATAAACAACTAACTGTTGTGTTGTCTAAAGTAGATGACTTAGATATGTACAATAATGTAAGTCTAGAACTAAGGATTAAAAACGTCAGTTATTAAATAATAATATAATAAATCGTAATGATTACGGTTTTTGTCCTAGATATAAAGCAACTAGGGTTACTGGGTCTAATGTCTGATAATATTTATAAATAAGGACTTGACCTATTTAACTTAATAAAGCTGAATAAATAAACAATTATAATTATTATTATTTATTTTTTTTATTTTTTTTATTTTTTTTTTTTTTTATTATGACTGATCTGCAACGTTTAGAATTTACGTAAGTGATGAAAAACGGGTGGGCGGGAGGGCGATTTTTCGCTAATTTCCTCTTGTTTTCTTGCAGATTTCACCGCGGGAGGCTGTTTCGACACTAGGTGGACCGGATCGAAGAGAAAAACGCAAAGAAATCGGCGATTTTAAATTTATAAATTTTGAATTGAAATTACGTAAATAAAATTTTTTATTTATATAGCAATTTAATAATTTGTCAAAATGGCCAGAAAATATCTAAAAAACAATATGAGCTATATAAAAGAGTTTATTGCTGCAATAAAAGAATTTTTCGGAGCGAAAAGGAGGCAGATCAGTTAAAATTTCACTATTTTAACGCTTGCCTACTACACCTTTGGCTCGAACTATTGAACTAATCTTTTTTGATTTTTCGCTAATTTCCTCTTGTTTTCTTGCAGATTTCACCGCGGGAGGCTGTTTCGACACTAGGTGGACCGGATCGAAGAGAAAAACGCAAAGAAATCGGCGATTTTAAATTTATAAATTTTGAATTGAAATTACGTAAATAAAATTTTTTATTTATATAGCAATTTAATAATTTGTCAAAATGGCCAGAAAATATCTAAAAAACAATATGAGCTATATAAAAGAGTTTATTGCTGCAATAAAAGAATTTTTCGGAGCGAAAAGGAGGCAGATCAGTTGGTTAGGTTAGGTTAGGTTAGGTTAGGTTAGGTTAGGTTAGGTTAGGTTAGGTTAGGTTAGGTTAGGTTAGGTTAGGTTAGGTTAGGTTAGGTTAGGTTAGGTTAGGTTAGGTTAGGTTAGGTTAGGCCAGGCCAGGCCAGGCCAGGCCAGGCTAGGCTAGGTTAGGTTAGGTTAGGTTAGGTTAGGTTAGGTTAGGTTAGGTAGGTTAGGTTAGGTTGGAGTTGGGTTGGGTTGAGTTGGGTTAGGTTAGGTTAGTTAGGTTCCCACCTTCGGGAGTTTACCTTGTCGTGGTGGTGGGGCTCAGCAACGCAGGCAGCTGCCCAGTGAAGCCAAGAAACTCCTGGACGGGCTAACGCCCTGTCCTTGGGAGAGCTACCGCCTGCTCTCCAACACCGTTATCCACAGTACCCACTTCAAAGACCCCAGTTATGGCGCTAATGGTGGTACGTCGAGTATTAGACTGGGGTACGGCTTTAATCGGCCAGCTCGCGAGAAGGAAAACTCATTCAACCTGGAGAGAACCCGTCATCAACCTGTGGGCACCTGGCGCACCCTACAGTATTGCTGCTGGGTCATCGGGATGGGCGTTAACCCGGTGGCTCCACTTATCGCCCATACTCGTGGGACAAAAATGGAGGAAAACAGAAACAGGGCGGGGGAAATAAAAATAAAAATACGCATGTACGCAAAGAAGAAGAGCAGGAGAGTTTGAAGTAGTAGGAGATGTCGTGCCACAGCACATACTCAACCCTGGGGAAGTGAGGAGGATACTATGCCGCAGAGAAGTCTCAGAGATCGCGGAGCCAACGAGTCTGACTGTTCGTTGTCATCCGTGACATCCGTGGCATCAGCGGCGTCTGATGCAACACGCCGAAAGAGGAACGTCGTTAGTCCTGGCACAATGGAGCCAGGCCTAAGGCATCGGCAAAACGCCAAAAGCCGAAAACGACGACGAGGAGGACTTTCGGGAACCGTTTTTGCCATCCAGCGGCTCGAATAAAAGAAATAATCTGCTACGGCCTGA